>CM075966.1:53781113-54361113 GCA_038048745.1 Coluber constrictor foxii | reverse complement strand
GCTGTACAACCAGCCAATCAGCGCTGCTTCCAGGTTCTACCCCACCCATTATTCAAATTGCAAGTGTCTCTCATTAATCATGGTTAGCCTAGCCCGTCCGCAGCGTGACCGACCGCCTAGCTCGTGACACCCCCTCCACCACTGTGCCCATGCGTTTTCTCTTGATAGCAGGTGTGTTCTCTCCACCCCACCTAGCAGGTAAATCCTTTGCCCTGATGTGTCGAGCTGGGCAGGCTTGACAGGCGGCTCCCCCTACCAGGAGTCCCCCTGGAAGACAAAAGCATAAAGTTATAGCAATCGCTATCAAACCACCCCACCCAGCTTTGTTGGGATATTTTTTATGAAATTGACGACGTAGCCTATTTGCATTAAGGTTTTCTAATGGAACCCAGGTTGCGTCTTCCAAGGGATAGCCTTTCCATCGTACTAGGTAGTACAGCTTATTTCTGCGAATTCTGGAATCTAAGATCTCCTCTATTTCATATTGATTCGTGTAGAGAGGTCCAGGGCGGGTTAACGGGTCTCGTGTTTCCGTTACTGGTTTGAGGAGACTACTATGGAAAACAGGGTGGATTTTTCCTAACAAGGGTGGTAACTTCACCTCCACAGTTACTGGATTTATAACTTTTGTGACCGGAAAAGGGCCGAGATATTTAGGGCCCAATTTTTTGCTGGGTACCTTCAATTTGATGTATTTTGTGGACACATACACCTGGTCTCCAACTTTGAATGGTGTAATGTCCTGTCTCTTTCTATCGGCATATTTTTTGTACTCGTCCGCCGCTTTTCCTAAGGCTGTTCTGATGGTTGGCCATACTTGACAAATCCTCTCCCCCCACTCCTTTGGAGTTGTTTGGGCTTGACTAGTTTCCTCTAACTCAGGGATAGCAGTGAAGTCCCGCCCATGCACCACTTGGAAAGGTGTGACTCCTGTGCTACGGTGTACCGCGTTATTATACGCGACTTCAGCAAACGGTAGGAGTTGTGACCAGTCGGACTGCTGATACGAAACGTAACACCGTAAGTATTTTTCTACCATCGCATTGGCCCTTTCTGCAGCTCCATTAGTACTTGGGTGAAATGCGGAGCTGAGCCCTTGTGATGACCCTAATAAGGTAATAAAATCTCTCCAGAACCGGGCCGTGAATTGTACTCCTCTGTCTGATATTATTCGAGTCGGAGCTCCGTGCAACCTATATATATGTTTCACGAACATGTGTGCTAGTTTTCTCGTGGATGGGAGACCTCGGCAGGGGATGAAATGGGCCTGCTTTGAAAAGAGGTCAATCACGGTCCAAATGACCGTGTACCCATTACTGTCAGGGAGGTCCACAATGAAATCCATCCCTATCTCCTCCCACGGTTTGTTGGGGGTCGCAACAGCTTGTAATAAGCCCAACGGTTTACTAGTGTTTGCTTTTGTTGTTGCACATATTTTACACCCTCTGATATACTGTTCTGTATCCTTTCGTAAGCGAGGCCACCAAAATTGTCGTCTAACGAGATGCAACGTTTTTAGGAATCCAAAATGTCCTCCTATTTTTGCATCGTGACATCTGTGCAACACCACTGGTCTCAATGGTTTAGGAATGTATAATTTGGACCCTACCCAAGCAAGACCATCCCTCATTGTTAGTGTTGTTCCATGTTCCTTTACCCAAGGGTCATGGCTTACTTCCCGTTGCAACTCGACTTTTAAGGTATCAGGATCTAAGGAGGTAGCTTGTGTTCGTGCTGCTTGTTGTGGCTGTGGGATGATAGCCTGAACTACTTCGTTTCTCTTACTATTGAATTGTGGCATGCGTGATAACGCATCGGCTAGAAAATTCTTCCCGCCAGGAACATATTTGAGATCAAAATTGAACCGGTGGAAATATTGTGCCCAACGAACTTGCTTTGGTGACAACTTTCTCGGTGTCTGAAGGGCCTCCAGATTTTTATGATCGGTCCACACTTCGAATTTCTGCCCAGCCCCTTCCAGCAAGTGGCGCCAAGTTAGCAACACCCACCTTACCGCAAAAGCTTCCTTTTCCCAAACAGCCCAGCCACGCTCAGTTGGTGTAAGTTTGCGTGAAGTGTATGCGCACGGTTCTAACTGTCCGGTTTTTGTTCGTTGCAGTAGCACAGCAGCTACGGCTACATCGCTGGCGTCTGCTTGTACAATAAATTGCAACGTCGGGTCTGGGTGTTTAAGTACTGGCTCTTGGGAAAAGAGCCGTTTCAACTGCTCAAAGGAGCGTTGACACTCCAGTGTCCATGAGAGTGGCTGTCCTGGTTTTACTTTCCCTATGATGTGTTTTGTTTTCAATAACTCAGTCAAGGGAAGGGCTACCTGAGCAAAAGAGGGTATGAATTGGCGATAAAAGTTGGCAAAGCCCAAAAAACTCTGCAACTGCTTTCTAGTTTTAGGTGCCTGCCATTCTAATACTGCCGCTACTTTCTTGGGATCCATTTCCACCCCTGTGCCCGAGATGCGGTAACCAAGATAGTCCAAAGAGGTACGGTGGAACTCACACTTGGACAGCTTGACGAACAATTTTGCTTTCAACAATTTTGTGAGAACGGTTCGTACTAACTGTAGATGTTCTTCCATCGTTTTTGAGTATATAAGAATGTCGTCCAAGTAGACAAGAACTCCTCTATATAAATGCTCATGCAAAACTTCATTAATAACTTGCATGAATACAGCAGGTGCCCCCTGGAGCCCAAACGGCATTACGCAAAACTTAAAACTGCCTAACGGGCAATTAAAGGTGGTTTTCCACTCATCTCCAGGTCTTATTCGCACCCGGTAATAGGCCTCCCTCAAATCGAGTTTCGTAAAGATTTTCCCTGTGGACAAGGTAGCCAGCAGATCTTTCATTAAGGGTAAGGGGTAGAGGTGTTCTACACACACCGCGTTCAGCCCCCGGAAATCGACACATAAGCGAAGACCGCCATCTTTCTTTTCTCGGAATAGTACCGGCGCTGCCATACGGGCGCGACTCGGTTGAATAAACCCCCGGGCTAAGTTTTTGTCAATGTACCGCCGTAGTTCCTCGAGCTCAGGCTTTGTCATTGCATACATGCGTGGTCTGGGTAATTTAGCCCCAGGGATTAATTCTATGGCACAGTCCGTAACCCTGTGAGGAGGCAGTATTTCACATTCTTCTTCAGCAAAAACAGCCGCTAAATCCCTATAGACGTCTGGGTATCCCTCCTGTGGAGGATTGTGGTGAACCCCCCTATTCCCAGTTCCCTGGGGTAAGCGCTCCTGTACCATCGGTTGCGACTGAGAGCCTACTTCCAACCGCACCTTCCGAAACCCGTCCTCCCACCATATGACTGGCTGCCACTTGTCTAACCAGGCTAGACCCAATATCAGGGGTTCTACCATATGCTCGATTACCACAAAACAAAGCTATTCTCTATGTGCCCCTATCCTTAGCTCTACGGGCTCTGTGACATAACGAGCTGGCTCCCCGTCTAGGAGTGACCCATCCATTTGTTCAAAACGAATTGGAGCCCTCAGCTTCCTGATTTGGAGTCTCAATTCTTGGGCCACAGCTTTTCGCATTAGGCACCGGGTGCATCCAGAATCTAGCAGAGCACCATGATGGGCTTCTGTTAGGGTGCGTATGTTTTGTAACACTACCGGGAGTACAAAGGGACTTATTGGGTCGCTTACCATAGGATCCTCTGGTGCACTATCATCACTGTCCTCTGACCGCACCTCGTCTCCCCCAACCGGTCTCCTGTTCTCCAACAAGGTGGCACGGGTTCCACGAAAGGCTGGTGTGGGCGTCGGTGGCTTTGCCCGTTCTGTAGTTGAGCGGACTCGCTCTCTACTCCTGACCCCAGGAGATGGCCCTTGTGTGCGGGGCGATGACAGGGGGGCCACAGGGCACTCGGCAGCCCGGTGCCCAACTTGGTTACATCGAAAACAACGGAACGAGGTAGCCCATCCTCCACTTGTGACCGGTTTGATTGTAGGTGAACCACCTGGATTCAGCTCTTTTATGGTTGGGGGTTTAGTCCCAAATCTTTGTGGTGGAGTAACCCGTGGTCGGAACTCACGCAGCCCAACCTCCAGTTCCACCGCTGCTTTACACCATTCTGCCAATAGGGGTGGTAAACCACGATAGACACATGCTTGTCTCACCTCTCTATCCAGACCAGCATGAAATTGGTGGACTAGCAATCGTTCGGGCCAAGAGCGGAGTCTCCCAGCCAGGACACGGAAGTCTTTGTCGTACTCTTTCACCGGCCGGCCTCGTTGTCGAAGGGCTAAAAGCTCTCCTTCCGCCACATGGATTCTAGCACTATCCTCAAAACGGATCCGTAGAGCGTCCAAAAATAGCCCCACATCGGCCAACTCTTTTGCATGCTCATTATGCAGGTCCGCAACCCAGTTTGCTGCTTCGCCCTGTAGCACTGCTGTGATTGCAATTACCATAGCCCACTGTGAAGGATACAAGCGCCCATACAGATCCATATGGCTTAGGATTTGGCTAAGGAAAATAGCGACCTTGTCTGTGCTGCCGTCAAATGAGGCTTGTATGGGTGGTGGGCCCCACCATTGTTGTTGCTGTTGAACACCTGGTGCCCATATGGGTGGCAGTGGCGGGCCACGCACCCCCAGTTGGTCCCTCTCCTCCCCTCGGCGCACGTCACTATACCCCCGCACAATGGGTGGCCGTGTCTCTCTCCCTTCCATCCTTCGGGGAGCCTCCTGTGTTTCGCCTAGAGATGATGTTCGAGGCCCCGTAGAGCCGTGCTCTGTTGCCTTTGTCCTGCCAGCCTCTATCCCCACGCGCAGCTTGGGACTTGCTAGATGAAATCGTGGTTCAGCCCCGGATCTCCCTTGCCACGTGCTGGTTGTCTCCCCACGTTCAACCCACGGCTGCCAGGACGCTGCATCACGGAAACTAGCTTCCCCAAACTTCTCTCGTAACGTCTCTAAGGTGGATGAGCCAAGGCTACTGGAAGAGTAGGTCCATTCCCCCTCCTCATCCTCTATCCATTTGCGTTCTCACCACCCCTGAAACGCGCCTTCTGGCCGATACTGAGTTTGACTCTTCTGAGACCCAGTTAAGGCAGGGCTAGTCCACCACTCGCCCGTGGAGCCCTTTCCCGTACTTACTACAGCTGGGCTTTGCTCCCCGCTGCCAATGTCCGCCTTCAATGATTTCTTCTTCTTTTGCCGGCTCTGCTCGCCACCGCTGATATCCACCTTCAGAGCCTTCTTCTCCTTTTGCCTGACCACGGGCGGTTCCACAGCGGCTTTTTCCTCCAGCGGCTCCAGCGGGATGACAGGGGTCTCTTCTTCCAGCGCTGCCACCAGCCCAGCCTCCGGCGACGCCCCCACCGCCCCTTCGGCCATCCTTTCACAACGGGAGAGAGAAATCAAAAAGGAGGAACGCCGACTTTCTCTCAGACCGCTCGGCAGCCTGGGCACTCCAACAAACCACGCTGAGACGAGATGCTCGAGCAAACAGAAAAGCAGTTTATTGTCGTCTTCCAGGAAGCCGTAGATTACGCTGAGTTCACCAAAAGGGATAACACAAAGTTGGCGTTGGGATTCCCTCACCCCAACTCCGTTTAAATAGCCGCGCTGTACAACCAGCCAATCAGCGCTGCTTCCAGGTTCTACCCCACCCATTATTCAAATTGCAAGTGTCTCTCATTAATCATGGTTAGCCTAGCCCGTCCGCAGCATGACCGACCGCCTAGCTCGTGACACCCCCTCCACCATTGTGCCCATGCGTTTTCTCTTGATAGCAGGTGTGTTCTCTCCACCCCACCTAGCAGGTAAATCCTTTGCCCTGATGTGTCGAGCTGGGCAGGCTTGACACTTAGTTATTGTTGGATAATCCATCCTTCTTTCTCTTTTTTCAATTTATGAGCCAGCCACCTTCCAGTTTTGTTAGCATGTTCAAAATAAAATTGTTTAGAGAATTCTAAATTTCTTGCGATCTCCTCTTGCTCTAATATATTTATGTCTCGCAAGGGTCAAAGTTTCTTTAACAGATTAACTATATTTTGCGTATTTGATCATTATAAATTAGAATTAATCCTAGATATACATTTAATTGATTTCCAATATTTATTCAAATCCTAACTCTAACCTTGACCCTAATTTTTATACTTATATAGGCTTGTTTATTAGTTTAATATAGGCTGATTAATTAACATAGAATATTGGTATTGTTATTTATATCTATCTATCTGTATGTATGTATGTATGTATGTGTGTATATATATATATGTTTTCTGAGGTTTTCACAGGTGTTTGTATGTAGGTCTTTGGTTATTTGGGTTTTCTCTCACGTAAAATTGGAAGTGTCAATATTTAAATTGAGTTTAAAAAGACCAGAACTATCGCCAAAACTGAACACTTTAACAGAATAATCAGAGAAGCCATCGAGATAGAAAAACGCCCACACAGCATGAATAAACAAGATGATACCTCCCGCCTACCAGCCATTTGGAAACCCGCCCTTATTGACAAACGAGTCCCTAACATGAGGAATGACACCAGACCCACACTCACAAGGGCCACACAGGATGTCACCACCACACATCCATGCAGAAAGCAGACTCAAACCCACACCAATGATGAGGCATGACCATGGACCAGAAGCCAGTCCGCAGCTGCATCATTAGCCACTTTAAACCCCTCCAATCCATACATGAAGCAGACTGACACCCACCAGGAAGATGTGGCACGACCACGAACATGAAGCCAAACAACAGCAACGCAGCTTTCCAGCTCAAATCCCCCTGCAACTCAGACTAACCAGAGCACAACCAAGCCCCCACCCAAACAAAACACACCCCCAGCCAATCAGAGCACAGCCAAGCACCCAACCAATCAGAACACACCTCCACCCAATCAGAACACAGCCAAGCTCCCACCCAATCAGTTCACACCCCCACTAGCAGTTAAAAGGAAGAAACAGCTGCATCACACATTGCTCCTAGAAGCACGAAGCCGAAAACACCAGCCTGAAGATGACGAATGAGACTTCGTCAAAACGTCGCCAAAACACTTCCTATATATATATATATATATATATATATTCCTTGATAGTTAGCTGTTATATACGTTGAATAACTTGTTAAATTGGATTAAGAACCGGAGGTAGTCATTTTCAGCCAATTTTAGTGAAGGTGATTAACCAGTATTTAATAATTAACAACATAAGGAGGGAAAAAAGAAGGGAGGGGAAAAAAACAAAAAAAAACAAACCAAAACAATAAGCAAACAGATAGTAATTGGTTGATGACAGTGTGGAAGAACTTCTATAAAATACTGGGAGAGCAAAGTAGAGTATTGAAAGAGATGACTAGTCTTACAACAACAACTTTAAAGGCAGGGGAAAAAACAGTATCAAATCCAATGATAACGATGGCTTCTCCATCAAACCAGTGGTCAACAGATAACCAAAGGCAGAAAAAAACAATATGATCCCAGGCATGCAAACAATGCAAGCCACTCTGATATTGTTCCAGGAAACAATGGTAAAGATGCGAGAAACAATGTTCAATAATCATGGAGAAATGAAATTTGATATTCAAAAATTAGATAATAAAATGAATTCAATCCAGGAAGCAATTCAGAAGAACGAACAAAAAATAAAAATAGTAGAAGCCAAAGCTGAACAAACGGAAAAACAATTAGATCTGGTAGATCAGAAAACGATGGCATTAAATAAAGAACTTTAAGACTCAGTAATCCAGTTAGAAATGGACAGGGCATCGTTCTATTTAAGATTTCAAAACGTGATAGAGGCAAAAGGTGAAGCTCTAGGACAAATAATGGCAGAAATCACAGCAGAATCTCTACAGAGGGACTAACAAGAAATTATGAATGAAATGGACGAAGTATATCAAATCCAAACGAACTATGCTAGATGCCCAGAGAGGTCCATATTAGATTTGTCCGAAAGAACATCCGGGATATAATTTATAACATCACCAGGGAAGAACCTATGATATATAAAGAGAAGGAAATTATTACATTGAAACAAGTTCCTAGAAGGATTTGAGAACAACGTAAGGACTTTCGCTTCTTGGCCTTACAATTGAATAAATGAAACATTATGTTTAGGTGGCTACTCCCAGAAGGGATGCTTGTTTCATGGCAAGGTAAGAAGATAAAAATTGATAGCTTAGTGATGGCACAGGATTTTTTTGATCAATTGATGGGAATCGAAGAGGAGCAGAGTAGTAAGGAGGAGGTGGAGACCGTAAGCCAAGAAGAAGAACCGATACAACATCAGGAAGCTAAAGGAGGAGCCCAGAAAAAGAGAAATAAGGAAGAAAAAGAAAGCCAAGAAATAAGAGGTAGTAAAACAAGAACCCAAAGAGTTACAAGGGCTAATAGATACTAATACCCGATAGATAGACAAAAGAATGGAAGTTTTGAAACCAGTATCAATAAATATTAATGGACTAAATGCAGTGGCAAAAAGAAGACAAATATTTACAAAGCTAATTAAACAAAAAGCATAACATTCTATTGGAAGAAATTGGAAACTTGGAGAAGTGACTCCAAACAAAACCAGGAGATGAACAAATAAAGGTTCATCGATCAAAGAAGAAAGTTCTTATTTTGAATGTATGCCTTTACAATCTTGCACATGGATGGAATCTGCTGTGTGACATTTTACTCCTTATGAATCTTGTCTTAGAAAAGAAAGGGTATGTATAGTATGTGAAAGCTAACAATGAGAATGTAAGCAGGAAGGTGAAATAAGGTAGTCTCCTCTGCATTCAGAGGATATGGCAAGTGGAGAAAGAGTTGGAGGGCAGAAATCTAAACTTACATTCATAGCAGGGTTCAGCATGAATGAATCAGAGCTGTGAACTCATGCTGTTATCATATGACATGCTTGCCCTGCCCTCAGATAGCAACAGGCCTCACAGAAGAACTGAGAAAAATTATGAGAAATTATCTAAAGGTTATATTCACTATAGTAACACAACACCTTCCACACTTCCACAGAGCTAACGTTTTATTTGCATGGCTGAGTGCCTCTTGTTTCATTTTGTTTTGTTCAACTTCCTGTGCGTACAGAGCCGTAGGATCAGTGAGGCTAGACTTAAACTAATTACTTCAGCCTTACATCTGGGCAAAGCATATATTTTTCAGAAGAACCGTCATGCCAATCCCCAACCCTCAGTTGAAGTGGTATACATTTCAGGTATCGTTTGAGCAACATATCCATTTTAACAACATAATTCACAACTAAAGAGAAATGTCATAACTATTAACCATTGCTTTTAGAGTTATAGAAAGTTGACTATTTACTTATGATGACTTGACTCATACACTGCATTAAATCAGATTCACTTGGTTGTGAATCTATATATAAACTATAATTAACACACCATCATAAACCCTGGTTTTGAAATCAGAAGGGATGGGTTGCAGCACACAGTAAACCAAAACCAAATCACCACATGTTGTTTTGACTATATTCTATGAATTCAGCCTATCATTACCACAAAACAAATCTTCCTCCTAGATGTCATTTCTTACTGTTTTTATTATGTACAGACCTTATCTGTGCCTTTAGAATTATAATCTAAAATAATGATATACATATTCCTCTGGACATACGTTTACCCCTGATGTGCATTGCATACTTACAATGCACTTTGAAATATGTAAAATCAGCACAATTTTACATGTTTCAAATGATAGTTTTACAGGAAATATAAATAGTATTGTGAGGCCATTGTTAAGCAAATGCCACATCACGGATCTGCACCTCTTTCATAGCAAGATAACCATCATACTTCTTCAGAGTTGGTGCCCTTCAAAATATTAAACTACTACAGCTTATATTATCTTAGCCTGCATGGCCATTGCAGTTTGGTAAGATGAGCATTACAGTCTAACCAAGTAGACTATAATAGAGGAATAGAGGCTGTAAACTCAGGCAGATCTGTGACCACTTGTAGAGTTCATAGTCCCCACTCATATGGAGCACCTTTGAATGAACCAAGACAGTAAATAAGAGTGTGGCAGAATCTTACTCATATTTTTTTTACTTGTAGAGACAACGCTTATTCTTTCAATATAAGTGATCTTACAATGGTATCACAAACTTGTACAAACAAGTCCCTGAAGAAACAGGCCAAACAACGCATCAGGCTTCCAGGATGCACAGAAGCATTCCACAGGCCATAGGGGGACTGCGTAATTTTCTTTATTGTCTGAAGAACAGCTCTGTGACATTTGAAAGCTTACAATCTTGAAATAAGTGCAATTTGAAAACTTACAACTTATCTAACAAAAGGCACTCTTAAGAAAAGTTATTGTCTCAGAAAGAGGACACTCCTATCCAAAGCTTAGTTTTTAATAAAATAGTGGGCAGGACTCAAACCTGACTGGAAAAGTCCATTTTGGAAGATCTGTCTCAAAATCATAGAGTGGGAACAGCTAGTTTTTGTTAGCAGGGAAGGGAGAGAAAACCTACTTGTCCTTCAACTCATTTTTATTTTATTTTTTGAAAAATTCCAGGATTATGCACTGAAGCTAAGTCCTGATTCACTATACATCAGATGTTATACTGCCACCCTTATTAAGGAATATTTGGCTGCCTAAAATGGTGGCATAGCTTGCTGTACTAGGGTATTGCTCAAATCAAGCAGCAATGCTGGTGATATTCACAGGCCTAGAGAAAAGATAGCCGATTCATTTTGGTATCATGACAGTAGTATCCTAATGAATGTATTAAACACACACACACCTTTGGGCCCACTCAGTGCAAAGAAGGCAGATTGTTCTGTTTCGTTTGTACAAAACACAGGGAGGCAGTTATTTTCTTAATGCAATGTAACTGTACCAAGGGGTGCTGAGGATAGAAAGTGCCAATTCATTTTTTCTCCTAAATAAACAAGATGGCTACTTAGAAAAAGGCACACTAACAGGAAAAAAAACAGTGGCAATTTTCAAGGATCCCCACTCCCAAACTGGGAGGAGGATAAATGAATGGGAGAACCCAGTCTCCACACATAGCAGCCATGCCTTGGCCTGTGAGAGAGACAAGAGAGTGACTGTCCCAGCATGACACAGATCTTCCCACCTACATGCCCTAAACAAAGGGAGCAACTGCCTCAACAAATGCTCCAGTACACATGGGGGGGGGGGGAGGAGCCAAGGGAGCTGTTCCCAGTGATTAAGAGCTACTGATCTTCCTCCCACCCACCCTTCGACTCCAACCAACATAGTTTTCAATCTTTGAAAGCCTCAATTTAGCACTGGGTCATTAGACCGCCGACCTTCCCACCTCTCACCCTTTCCTTGCCCTGCCCTGCCCTGAAAGGGTTCAAAAACTGTGGGACTGGGGAACAGAAACCACCAACTCCAAAGTGTGCCTGGGGGAGGGGGGAAGCAGAACCGAAGCGGGAGAGGACAGTATTTAGGTCTCTCCTCTGCAGCATCGGCCGTCCTGCGCTACTTCTCTCACCCTCCCAGTCCCCGCGGCTGCAAGCCACCTGCTCTCGCAACCCCTTCCATCCCTCTCCGGAATGCTTTCACCCCAAATGTCCTCCACGTCTGCCTATTTCCTTCCGATTTCCGCAGAAGGGTTCACCCCCGCCACACAAACGGCAATTTTAGTCATAGTCACGTGGACGGGGGGGCGAGTCGAGGAGAGAGGGGGGCCGGGAAAGGGATAGAGGGAAAAAAAGATAAGAGGAAATCGTCCGGGTCATTCGGGGATAAGGAAGCCCGAGGCCAGGCGATTTCCGTGCGCCAAAGCGGTGCGCGCCCAGAGCTTGGCCCGGTGCGGTCCCGCGGCCGGCTGCCTCCCGCCCCCGTAAGAGGAAAAGTGGAGCCCGGGCCGCGCTTTTCCTCCTGCCGTGCACCTGCTCTGGGTGCCGGGAGAAGAGGGGCGGGGGGGAGAGCCGCGCGGCCTTGTTTTCTGGGGAAGGGGGCGCACGGTGGGTTGGCGGGCGGACGATACGCCGCAGCGCAGCTACTCACCAAGGCGCACGGCGAGGCGGCGCTCGGGGGCCCCGGCGCGTCGTCGGGGCAGGGCTGGACCGGGGCGAGCAGCCTCCCCGCAAATGGGGCTCCCCCCCTCTCCTCTCCGTCTCTCGCTCGCTGTGCCTTCCTCCCACTCTCTCTCTCTCTCGCTCCCTTCCTCCCTCCCTTCCATTGTACGGAGCCGCAGGCAGCAGCGGCGATTTGCATTTTTGAGCCTTGCGCAGCGAGGGATCACCTGGCTCCATTGTGCACTTCAGCTTGGCCGGGACAGCCCTACCTCGAGGGAGGGGGCAGCCCGGGCTGGAAAGGAGGGGAAACGAAGGCGAGAAACATCGAAACATGGCCTGCTCTGCTGGGGCACGCGGTGGGGGGAGGGGGACAAGAAATATTCGTGCCACGAAAGTGGGCACTCCAGCGCATCCAAAACCCAGCTTTGCGAGAGTGGCTCGAGGAGTGATCAGAAAGATAGTGCCAGAGAAGAATAGATTGCCATTTACTTCATTTGCCCCCCCCCCCCCGAGAGAAAATGGCAGGATGAGTGCCACTACTCTGGCACAAGTTGTCTGCACTCCGATTGTTACGGAATGAAGTGACCAAACAACATCCCTAGGTCAGCCAGAGAGAGAGTTTATTGCGCAATAGGTTCAGAGAGGTTTATGTACCTACGAATCCAAACAATTTGATAATTCTGAGACCACAGTTTTATACTGTTTCAAACAAAGGATTCCGCTAACACAGCAACTTTCCATATATGGTTAACATACATCCATTACATTTAATTGACATTTCCTTATTACTAAAGCTTGCCAAACAATTATTCTGTGATAAATGACTTCCCGCCCAGGTGGTTATTTTGGCCTAATCACCTTTAACTATATTTCATTAGGATGCTCCTTTTCTTCTGACAAGTTAGGGGGCCTCTTAGAGTATCAAAGGATTTTAAGCTGAACTTGTACATTTTGTAACCGGATGCATATCCTGCTTTCAGAATATAGTTGCTTTTAGAATATAGTGAATAGAAAGTTATCCAGTGGTCATCTAGCAGATCCCGCTTTCTCTACTTTATTCCCCCCTCTGGAAGTTTATTTCTCAATACATAAACTTCCACTATTTGTTAATAAGTATACAAGGTTCCAATAAACAAATCTACCATATATAGAGTCTAACAAAATATAATAATAAAGATAAAGGATAGGTAGTTCTTGATTGTCTTTACTCTCTTGATTCTTGGGGAGTTTCTCTCTACCTTTCTACAGGTTCCATTTCCTTCAATTCTTCAAAGGCATTAGAGCTAACCTGATGATCGATGAGAGTTTCCATTAAAACTAACTCCTTTTCAGATTGCAGTTCCTTTACCGCTCTCTTTGATAGTTCTTTAAGCAAAGGATTTATACAAGAAATAAAAGCTAGACCTGCTTCAGCACATATTAACAAAAATAACATTTGTTTTATTCAGCCAGATCCAGGCAACCAAGAAAACCACATATCTGCTGTCTGTAACCTGTGGCTTATTTTAGAAGCCCTATCCTGCAATTCATTAGCACCTTCCTTGACCACACCTGATTTCCTTTCTCAGCTGTCAGGAGGTCTAAGGCACATCAGTTTTGTAAAATTACTGCTGCCAAGGAATCTATCTGATCTTGGACTTTGACCAAGGTTCCAGCAATCTGGTTCAAGCTCTCTTGAAGCTCTTCTGACAATTGCTGAAACTGTATTGCAGAGTGTGTCAGACCACCTACACCTGTTCCAAGTGCAGTCCCAATTCCCATGATTGCTAATAGTGGTGTATTTCTGGTGGTGTTGAGAAAGTAACCTTTTGTTGAAATAGGTGGTGGGCAGAGGGAAAAATACCTTTTGTTAATTTTATATCCCTGAAGTTCATCTTAGGGCCAAAGTACATTTCTGACTGACACTGTTCTTTCAGGGACCCTACAGGCCTACCTAGTTTCTGGTGTCTCTTTATACACAGAGAAGGTGTTCCTATGAGGTCTATACCTGTAGCTATTGGGCCTGCAATAGGAAAGCAGCTTTTACCCAGTCTTTTGAATGCCTCATAAAAATCTCCTTGTATCGGAGTGACGGGTGCTTTATTTCTACTATCCCCTTCAAGGATACTTGTAGCCTTTTGTTCTAACCCAGAGTTGTGGCTTGACAGGAACAGCATGATAAGATGCAGGGTCAGCAGATAGACATAACCAACATCTTTGTCCTAGGGTAGGGTTATATTGATTAACAAGGTCTTGACTTAATTCCAGGATCCTGGATATGTAGTCTGCTTTTTGCAATTGTTGTAGAGGCCCATTTTCCTTACCCCCCCCCCCCCCCTCTGCTGGGAATGTTAATAGCGGAACCTTAGGTTGTGGAGTTGGCGTAGGCCTAAAGTAACGACCCCGTGCATAGATAATGCGTTTTTGGTGGGAGTGTACTTGACCTAAAGTGTCTCTACTTAGGGTATTAATGTGCATGATATTAGCACGTGAGATTTCTGTTGCGAACAATGTCCAAAGCCATATATAAATCATAATCACCTATGGTGTAAAACTCACTACGTCAGGAATAGGGTCAGTGGTACGTGATGATTGGGAAATAGCAGTAGCAATAAAGATCCTACGTTTACCACAAAACCATTCCTTATATGTGTAAAACGAGTAAAAGTAGGGCTAGGATAGCAACTACCCACAGAAACCACACCCACACCCAACCTTTCTCTAACATTAGTATGTGTAAGAATGTATTATATTACAGTGAATAAGATATATCTACAGTGTGAAGGCTGTCTTCGTCCTTACTGATCTTTGGCCGTGCGCAGGGAACCAGCTTCCAGAGTGGTTCAGCAGAGTGGACGTTCACCACCGTGCGTAGAGAGTCCGTTGCCGGTAGGACTTAGCAGGGTGTATTCTTCTTGAATTTCAGCACCAAAGGTTTGTCAGTTCTTGACACCTGGTATGTAACTGGATCACTCTGTTCTGTGGGTTTCAGTCTCGTCCAGTGGACCCAAGATCTTCCTTCTAAAGTCTTAAAAGGCACAATTACAAAACCCAACACATCTGGGAGAACGCGTAATGAAATCTGATCAGTTGTAGTCCTCTTCAGTTGGGAAACAGCATAGGCAACTACTCAGTCCTAAAAAAGAAAAATACAAACATAGTCCCGGTGATGAAGAACACCATTCCCACTGGTTACTGCCCGCCAGTCGATTAGGTTCTTTGGATCAGCAACGTCAATAGATTTTTTTTGGTGAGATTCCACCTTCCACTCCTTTGGGGCTGGCACGGGCCCTTTCACTTGGAGTTTAACTTCCTTTCAGCTCTGGATCAACACCCAATCATCGTGGTGGAAGTTGTAGACTGGAAACTCCAAAACTGGCATCTGGGCTAAGAGTCCTTGTTTCCTAAGAACTTCAAAATATCTGGACAGTTTATATACATGTTGTTTCAATACTTTGTCTCTGGTTTCCAGGGAATCAATGCATATGCTTCCTGGAGTGAAAGCTACTCCAAACAACAATTCATATGATGATATTCCAATATTCTTTCTAGGTTGAGTCTAAGTAAACTCTTGACACTTCTGTTGCTGTAGCATTACTGCAGGGAAGACGTTAACCCACCCTGTGAGGCGGTCCACTATGACCAATAAATATTGTACTCTCCCCCCTCTTGGTAATTCTGTAAAATCCACTTGAATACATTGAAATGATCTTAAAGCTTGGTGATCTCCCACCCATCTGATGTTTCCTGACAGCTTGTTTATTCGCCTTTTTTTACTAAGTAAACATTTGTCTATAATTTGCTAAAGGATATATTCCAATATCACCATAGCATTTTAAAAGTTTATTTACAATAGCTTGAATTCCCCAATGATTCCACCCATATTTTACCAAATGTATGCAGTATCCCAAATGCATGCTTGGAATCTGTTTATTTTTCCTTCCAAGATGCATAGAGCTTGATTTAGTGCATACGCTTCACAGGTTTGAGTAGACCAATTTTGAGGCAAACCCCTTGCTTCCAGGATCTCTTTAGTGTGTCCATTTATAATAAAAATCGCTTGTTCTTGTTCCAGGGGGTGTTCCTCCAAATCAGGTCTTATTTTTATTTGTAAATCAATTACTTTAGCACAATAATGTTTTAATCCAAACTGATCCATTAATCTGGTGTTGGCTAAGAACTGTGCTGGATTCAAATTGTGATCTGTAATTAAAATTAAGTCTGTCTGCTGCATTAAAATTGCTTCATATTTTAGATGGGGTGCTCACAATAAGGGCTTCCCCAAAGGTCAATTTCCCACTTTCTTGGACCAGTATTGACTAGCAGCAACTGCTTGAATACATACTGGCCATCCCCTTATTACTGGGTCCATTATTTTTGACAGGAATGCCACAGGTTTCTTTTGTCCTGCCCAGTCCTGAGCCAACACCTCTTTGTGCAATTCCATTTTCTGTGTTTTCAAAGAGATGGAATGGCTTTTCCAAATTTGGTAAACTTAATATAGAAGCCTTGGTTAAAGCTTGTTTCAAAGTGTCAAAGCTTCCTCTTTTGTGCCCCTCCCATTTCAAATTCTAACGTTCAGATTCAATTAATTTTGCATACAGGGGTTTGGTAAGATCAGCATTCCCATCAACCCAAACCTCAGTATTTCCTTAGTTCTTGCTTGATTTCAGGTAGAGGTTGAGATGCCACCTCTTCTATTCTATCAGGAGTGATTTTCTATTTCCTTCACTTAATTAAGTGTATTCTAATGCTTTGTTCACTTATTTTGATCTCAGTCAATTAAAAAACACCATTTCCTCTTCTTTAGGTCCTACTACTAAATTTATCAAGAGCTCTCTGTGTAATCCAAAAAGGAATCACCCAACACCACTTTCTCTACACTTACGCTTCTGCCATCAAATTGTACACTTACGCTTCCCTTCTTTGGATCGGGCACCCTTTAACTCCGTCTTTCCTGTATCACAACCACTGCACCCATTATCACTTGGCTCCACCAAGTGGAGGCCTTCCGATGGTCCCCCATGATCCAGAAACAAATCACATATCCTTCTTTTTATCGGTTCCACCCTCTAACTCCTTCTTCACTAACCATTCCATTTCTGGCTTCCAAGTCAGCACAAGTCTGTGCAAACCAACTTTAAAGACAACTTTCTGGATTACACTAAAACTTCCTCTCTCCCTTTGTTGGAAAATATAAGAAACTCAACACCAAAAGAGCAGTGAAATTCCCCAAAAGAAACAAGCAGAAACTCAGGCAGAGCTCCAGCCCCTACCTTCATCAATGGGCCATTAAGAAGCTGAAGCCACCTTATTTTCCACAACAAAGGAAAGACAAAACCACAGGGGCCTGCAACATCCAAGCAGACATGGGACACAGGAAAGAAAAATAAAAAAACTCAAGAAGGAAAAGAAATCAAATCAAGTAATTAAAATTTTTAAAACAATCACACACAAATCAAAGGAATTTCAAAAGACTTTAAAGGGTCACATAGAAAATCAAAAGACGTTTTAGGATATAAAAAAGGGTTACTCTTGCAGTCCAAACAGGCCAGCCTCCGAATGCTGCACTTGCATTTGTCATGCCTGCCTTCCTCTAAACAAGAAACTAATTTTGCTCTCAAGCAGCCGACTTCCAATCATTTCGAAGCAATCTCCCAGCTGGGAGTTTTGAATTCAAGAAGGGAAAGCTCTGCCTCTCAGAAATCCTCAAAGGGAAAGGCTTCCCTTTCCTTCCCAACCTTCTACTATTGTAAGAAGAATAGCTTCAAAAGTAAAACAATTTAAATGAAGTATTTTAGATCAATGCTCTGAAGCATATTTGTATCAAACTTTAGTGTCACTCTCTGCTTTTAGTAAAATGCAAGTCAGATTCAGAAAATCTTTCAAAATCATTTCTTTTATATAGGTTTAATTAAATATTTTAAACCTCAAAAATTACCAGAAAAAATAAAATCAAAATTGTTTTCAGAGCATACAACCATAGATAAAAAGACATTGGCCAAAACAGGGATTAAACTGCCACAGACTTTCTTCGCGATGAAAGAAGATTTAGAATTGAAAGATGTTTGGAGAGTTCAACATCCGAAGAAATTGGACTTTACATTTTTTTCAGATCGACATAAATCTTTTTCTAGGATTGATTTTATGTTGGTTACATCTGATTTACTTACTAAAACGACAAAGACTAAGATATTTCACAGGACTTTAATGGATCATAGCCCGATATGGATGGAAATTGAACTTGGGAAGAAGGGAAGAAGGTCTTGGAGACTGAATGAGAATTTGTTTAGATATGAAAAGAATATATCTGAACTCAAAAAACGTGAAGGATTTTTTTCAAATGAATTTGAATAAGGGTACACCTATTGAAATTGTTTGGGACGCAAGCAAGGCATACATGAGAGGTGTACTGATTTATATGAATTCCAAACATAAGTCAATTCAACAAAAGAAAAGAACAGAACTGGAGTTAGAAATAAAGAAAAAAGAACAATTACACATCAAGAATCTGACTGATGAGAAATTACAGGAAACCATAAAACTCTTGAAAGATCAATTTCAAATGCTTATGGCTGAACAAACGGCAACTAACTTACAATTTGCGAAACATACTTTCTGTAACGCTAATAAACCAGGCAGATGGTTGGCTTATACTTTGAGAAAACAACGAAGTTCTCGTATAATTGATACCATTGAATATAGAGGCAAATAAGTTTTTCAACAAAATTTAATAAAACAAGCTTTTTTAGATTACTATACTAATTTATATCATAAAGATAATATAAAGAATGAGCTTATAGACGAATATCTTGAGAAGAGGAGAGTTACAAAAATCTCAAGAGAACAAAAGGAAAGAATGAATTATGCAATAACATCTGAAGAGATTTCATTTGCAATAAAACAATTGAAAACAGCAAAAGCTCCAGGGACGGATGGCTTGACAGCGGTATACTATAAAACTTTACAAACAGAAATGATTGAATACCTTAAAGACTTATTTTGTAGCATACAACAAGGGGGAAATATACCCCCCTCATGGAAGACGGCCTTTATTTCACTGATACCAAAAGAAGAAGGTTCTACAAAACCAGAAAATTTTAGACCAATATCTCTCTTGAATACGGATTACAAAATTTTTGCGAAAGTATTAGCCAACAGACTGATACCAGTTATTCAAGAGGTGATTCATTACGACCAAGTGGGATTTATAGAGGGCAGATACATGAAAGATAATGTAAGGCAACTCATGGACTTATTGGAATATCTTGAGAAAAGTAAACAGATCTCTGCAGTGCTGGTGTTTCTGGATGCGGAAAAGGCCTTTGATCGAGTTAATTGGGACTTTCTAAAAAAGACCTTGTTTAAAATGAACTTTGGGGATCAGTTTATACAGGCGATTTCAGCAATTTATCAAGAACAGACAGCACAAATTGTTATCAATGGGAGTTTAATGACTAATTTTAATATACAAAAAGGAACAAGACAAGGTTGTCCGTTATCCCCACTGCTGTTTATCTTAACCTTAGAAGTCTTGTTGAACTCAATACGGGATTCAAATAATTTGAATGGAATAGTTATAAGGCAAAAGGATTACAGAACAAGGTCATTTGCAGATGATCTGGTTGTTACCCTAACACGACCTTTGGATTCAATCATCCAGATGAAAAACATTATAGAAGAATATGGTCTGGTTTCAGGATTTAGACTAAACCAGAAAAAGACCAAGATGATAGTTAAAAATATGTTGGAACCACAAAAGAGTGAACTGGAAAGGTTGGCAGGTTTTGAAATAGTTTCAAAGGTGAAATATCTAGGAGTCCAGGTTGCAGCTTCTAATATAAAACTTTTTCAAAATAACTATGAAGTTTTGCGGCGTAAGATTCAAAAAGATTTGGAAATTTGGAAAAAACTGCAACTATCTTTACTTGGCAGAATAGCAGCAGTTAAGATGAACGTTCTACCTAGATTTCTGTTTCTGTTTCAAATGATTCCGGTGCTTAAAAGTGATAAAATCTTGGCCGAATGGCAATCAGGACTGAATAAATTTATCTGGAATGGGAAAAAGCCAAGAGTTAAACTCAAAATAATGCAAGATGTTCGCGAAAGAGGTGGCCTTAAAGTTCCAAACCTACATTTATATTATGAAGCAGCAGTGTTGACACAAGTGAGTGATTGGTTTGGAACGACAAAGACTGAAATTTTGAACATAGAAGGCCATGATTTGGATTTTGGTTGGCATGCATACTTATTCTATGAAAATAAGTTGGACGAAGACTTCCGGTTGGTGAATCTCAGCGGCATGGTGCTGTGACAGCGATCGCTGCCTTCAGCTCCAACTTTCCGCCGTGTTTTGGGGTCCCTTCGAGGCGTTGGAGCTTGGAGAGCTCCGCGGACATTAGCGGGGTGTCGGTAGACAGAGCAGTGAGGAGCAAGCACCCTCTGTTGAACTGACAGCCGCTGTCAAACCAACGCGGCGCGTCTGCCATTAATGGCAGGCTCGAAGCTGCGATAGCCAACAAGACAGGAAGCGAGAAGATTTCGGTGAAGTCGGTGCCTGTTACCACTCATATCCACCCCCCTTGAGCACGCCTGGTGTGTGGTCGATCGGATTGTGCTGGCTGCGTCGGGAAAGAAGGACTCTGGAAGAAATTGGCAGCGATTGTGAGGCAGGAGATCGAGTGTAAATGGGACTACAGACAAGCCGGTGAGACTGAGGATATCTTTAGAACGGGAAACGGCATTTCCAGGAGAGAGAACTGATACTTTGTACTGAGTGAATTAACTGTGAAAGCTGACAGTGTGGATTGGAATGATTGAATAAAGGAGACTGTATCCAGAAAGCGCGGCTGTTGACAGGAAGAAGGAGAAAGTTAGATCGGAGCTGAGAGAAGGAGAGAGCCTCGGGGGAAGATAAGGTGGCCGATGTAATCTGAATGACTATGCAAAATTGACAGGGACTGAATTTGAGAGTCACTGAGAGAGAAACGGACTATCCAACTAAGTGTGCCTGTTGCAACGCTGGAAAGGATCATTTTATACTTTTGGTCTTTATTTCCCTTTTACTTTTTTGATTGTGAGAAATTATTGAACAATTGATTAATGACCAGATAAATAATAATTTATAAATAACAAAAACAATAACAAAAAAAAGAGACACTAATACCAGGAAATTTATATATTTATAGCTATTCTTCTATATCTATATATTTATAGTTACTTCTCAATTCCTCTAAAGTTATATCATTTATATTAGGTTTTCTAATTTATATAATTAAATTTAACTCTGTGTCTATATAATATATAACATTTATTAAGTAACTTTTAGAACTTTAGATACCCATATTAAGGGATTTATATACTCTATATTTGTTCTTTCTCTTTCTTTCTTCTTTTCTTTTTCTTTTCTTCTTTCTTTTTTTTCCCCTTCTTTTTTCCCTCTCCTCTTCTTTCTAAAATTATTGCTTCTTAATTTTGACAGTCTTTATTTAACCTGGATTAACTTCTATAAGTCTGTATAATTAATTAATTACTCAATTGTGTGTTTATACTATTTCATATATATTTGAATATTAGGATTAAGGGTAAAATAGGGATATATAAATTTCATAAACTCAAAAACTGATTGAAGGTGGGAATATTCTCTAGTTTAAACCAATGAATTTTGATAATTGACTGATTAGAGATCTGTTAAGGGACAGATGATAACAGTTAACAACTTGAACTAGTGTTTCTCTAAAACAATACTGTGTAGTGGAATAGGGGGGAAAGTTTAGAGATAAATACAATTTGATATCTCTTCATAGTGGAGAAAAGGGAATAATATTTAGTAGAGGCAATTAAATATTGGTGAATGACAATTTGGAAAAATATTGAAAGGATCATAAAAGAACAGAAAAAGGTGTTAAAAGAGATGACAAGCCTCTCATCCACGGTGACAAAAACAGGAAAGAAAACACCCTCAAACCCCACGATTACAATGTCATCACCAGCTTTGCAGAAATCAACTGAAGGCTTATCCAAAACTGAAAAATCAGTAATGATACCTACAATGCAAGCAATGCAAACAACATTGACAGCTATACAAGACACAATGATTATGATGCAGGAGAAAATGTCAAATAATCATATAGAGTTGAAGAAAGACATTGGAGCAATAGACCAAAAAATGAATGATATACAGGAGTCAATACAAAGGAATACACAGAAGATAAAAAAGATGGAAGATAAAATGGAGCAACAGGAAAAAAATTTGGATATGGTTGATCAAAGGTTGATGGCACAGAACAGGGAATTGGAAGACTCCATTACCCAACTGGAAATGGATCGAGCCTCCTTTTACTTGCGTGTCCAAAATATCATCGAAGAGAAAGAAGATGACCTAGGCCAAGTGATGGCAGAAATAATTGCTGAAGTGCTGCAGCAAGATAAACTTGAAATTATTAAAGAATTAGATGAGGTATACAGGGTCCAGACTAATTACGCAAGGAGAAATAAACTGCCAAGGGAGGTGCATATTCGATTTGCTAGAAAGAAGGTGAGGGATATCTTCTATAGTATGACAAGAGAGGAACAGGTGACGTATAAGGGGAAAGAGATAATAGTATTAAAACAGATCCCAAGGAGGGTAAGAGAAGTTAGGAGAGAGTATAGATTTTTGGCTACCCAACTGAACAAAAGGAACATTCTTTTTAGGTGGATCTTGCCGGAAGGCATGATCATTACGTGGCAAGGAAATAAAATTAGGATAGATAGTTTGGTAGCTGCTCAAGAGTTCTTAGATCAATTAAGAGCAAGTGAGGAAGACCAAAGTAGTAAGGAGGAATTGGAAGCGATAACACCAGAAGAAGAAGTTACTCAGCAGAAAAAAGAGAAAGAAAGAACACCGGAGAAGAAGTGGGGGGAAGATAAGAATAGTAAAGAAACAACAAAAAACCAACGACCACAAAGAGCTACACGAGCCAATAAGTAAAAGAATAACATAAAAGATAAAGAAATGGAAGATTGGAGATTGATTTCGATTAATGTAAATGGCTTGAACGATAATAAAAAGAATAATTTTTTTTTTTACAAAATTAGTTAAATTAAATGCGGACATAGTGTGCCTGCAAGAGGTACACATTAAAAAGGAAAACCAAAAATATTTAGAAAATAAGAAATTAGGAAATCTTTTCACTTCTTTAGCTGAAAAAAAGAAACGAGGAGTAGCATTGTACATAAAGAAAGATATAAAAGCAGAATTAAAATATGTAGATTCAAAGGGTAGGATCCTAATGGTAGAAGTAATGAGAGGTAACTGTCCAATTCTATTAACAGTAATCTATGCACCGAATGAAAAATTGGGAGATTTCTATAAAAAATTAGGGGAAAGATTAAGTTCAATGAATAAGAATAATATCTGTATAATTGGGGATTTTAACGGGGTAATAAACCCAGATAAAGATTATAAAGGGCCCAAGGGTAAAAAGAAAAAAAGGAAAACTATACCTAGATCATTTTTTGATTTGACAGAAGAGCTTAACCTAGTAGATATTTGGCGCACTCTGCACCCACATAAGAAGCAATATACATATTTTTTGAACCCCAAAAAGTCATGGTCCAGAATTGATATGATGTGGGTAAGCAGAAATATAGGATTGGACATTATGTCAACAGAAATTACACCAAACGTATGGGCTGATCACAACCCACTAGAAGTGAAATGGAAAAGCACCTACAAGAGGGAAAATACAAGATGGAGATTGAATAGCCAATTCTTAAAGGACAAGCAAAATATAGAGAAAGTTAAACAAGAATTACAACTCTTTTTCGAAGAAAATGAAAAAGAACCAACCTCCCGAGCAATTATTTGGGACACAATGAAAGCTTATCTGAGAGGTCTGGCGATAGCATATGGCGCATATAGGAATAAAGAAAGAAGAAAGAGGCAGAAGGCTTTGATAGATGAATTAGGGAATGCTGAGAAGGAACTGCAACAAAATCCAGACAATAAGCAAGCCAAAGAAAATTGGATGGTGGTACGACATAAATTAAATATTATTGATCAGGAGGAGCTGGCGTACAAAATGAAAAGAACTAAACAATATTATTTTGAAAACGCAAATAAGCCAGGCAGATGGCTATCTTATAGATTAAAAAAAGAAAAAGAGAAAGGGATTATATATCAACTGGAAGATCTGGAGGGTCGGATTATTAATAAGGAAAAAGACAAATTAAAGCTTGCTCAGGAATATTATGCTTCTCTGTATACAGAAGAACAAGTCCCTACAGAGAAGGTGATCCAGTACTTGGCAAAAGAAAACCTCCCAAAGATAGGGGAAGAAGAGAAAGAAATGCTAAATAAAGAAATAACTATGACTGAGTTGAGAATTGCAATATCTAAGATCAAAAAGAATAAGTCCCCAGGACCGGATGGATTCCCAGGAGAATTGTATAAAAATGTAGATTTGGAAGAAATCCTATTACCAAAACTATTGGAAATTTATAATGAGGCCTTAATAGAATCTAAAATACCAGAATCATGGAGAGAGGCGTATATTACGCTCCTCCAAAAAGATGGAGAAGACCCAAATCTAATAAAAAATTATAGACCGATCTCCTTGCTCAATACGGACTATAAAATTTACATGAGTATCATAGCAGAAAGACTAAAGATAATTTTGAACACTCTAATACATAGTGATCAAAATGGATTCCTCCCTAGGAGACATATTAGAAATAATACAAGGACGATAATAGATGTATTGGAGTATTATGAGGAACACCCGAATAAAGAAATGGCACTGGTCTTTGTTGACGCCCAAAAGATGTTCGACAACTTGAATTGGCAGTTTATGAAACAACAAATTATTCAAATGGAATTCGGACCAAATTTTACCAACACTATATCTACAATATACAAGAAACAATGTGCCAACATCTTAATGAATGGAGGATTATCAGAAACATTTCAAATTAGAAAAGGGGTTAGACAAGGGTGCCCTCTGTCCCCCCTTCTATTTATCCTAGCCTTAGAAGTTCTTTTGAGGAAGATTAGGAATAATAATGAAATTAAGGGACTGAGTATTAGAAAAGAGTCGTATAAAGCCCAGGCATTTGCCGATGATGTGGCGTTAATCATGGAAGAACCATTAGAATCAGGCATTAGAATTTTGGAAGAATTAGGCAATTATGGAGAGGTAGCAGGTTTTAAATTAAATAAATCCAAAACCAAATTAGTAACCAAAAATATGACAGAGGCACGAAAGAAAATGTTGGAAGAATTAATGGAGATTCAAATTGTTAAGAAGGTAAAATACCTAGGGGTTTGGATTTCAGCGAAGTGCTCAGCCCTCAAGGAGGATAACTATGTACCATTAATCAGGAATATAAAACAGGATTTGGAAAAATGGGGAAGACTGCAAATATCATTTTTAGGCAGAATTGCAGCAATAAAAATGAGTATATTACCCAAACTATTATATTTATTCCAAACTGTCCCTGTCAAATTGGATAAAAAATTCTTTTTAGAACTCAATGCAATAATTAGGAAATTCATTTGGGAGGGAAAGAAACCAAGGATAGCAATTAGAAATTTACAGGATAAGAAGGAGAGAGGGGGATTTGGATTACCAAAATGGGAGACATATCAAAAAGCTGCAAATTTAGTATGGCTGAAAGATTGGGCTACTCTACAAAATAAAAGACTCCTAACTCTGGAAGGACATGACCTCCAGAAGGGCTGGCATGCATATCTCTGGGAACCTGGAAAAAAAACAAAAACATACTTCCATAGACATAAAATAAGGGAGACCCTGATACAAACATGGGGAGAGATAAGACAGAGGCAATACATAAAAATTCCAAGATGGCTCTCCACCATGGAGGCATTAATATACCCAAATGTTCTGGAAATAGGAAAGATGTTCAGATATAAAGAGATATTGGATGGGGGAGGGAACCTTAAAACTAGGGAAGAATTGAGGGAGCAAGGCATTATTATAGACTGGTGGCCATATACTCAAATTACATCACGATATAAAAAGGACAAGGAGGAATTCGGTATAGAGACAGGTATAAATGGATTCGATAAGATTTGGATGGGTTCAGATGAGAAAATTTTAGCTAAATTATACAATTATCTATTGGAATATGACACTGTAGAGGAGGTGGTTAAGGAGCCGATGTTGGCCTGGGCTAAAAATATTGGTCAAAATATAAATCTGGATGAATGGGATACAATTTGGAATAAAAACCTTAAAATGACCAGGGCAGTGACTTACAAGGAGAACCACTATAAGATGTTTTATAGGTGGCACATGGCCCCTGCAAGGATAGCGAAGATATACCCCAACTTGAGAGCAAACTGTTGGAAATGCGACCATCAACCGGGCACCTTCTATCACTGTTGGTGGACTTGTAACTATGCACAAAAATATTGGAAGACGATATCAAAGTGGATTACGGAAATTATAGGAGAGGATTTTGATTTCGACCCCAAAGCACTTCTCCTGGGAATCTTAAAAACAGAGTATGTTAAAGAGAAAAAGTATCTAATTATCCACATAGTGACTGCCGCAAGGATTTCTTTTGCCCAGTACTGGAAGGAAAAACAGCTACCTTCAGAAGAACTTGTTATAAAGAAAATATTGGAATGTGCAGAAATGAATAAATTGTCCCTAGAAATCAATGACAGAACAGATTCGGAGTATTATGGTGTGTGGGGCATGTGGTACGAGTGGCTGGAGAGAAGAAAAAAAATGAGATAGTATATATATATTACTGTGTATTATTATGTGCAATAATTATTAAGATAAAATCTATCACTATTACGTCCACTTATCCACTTATAAGAAGTAATAGTATATGTATATGTATGACAAGATAAAAGTTTATGTATCTGTTTATGCACCATGGAACCGAAAATGTTTCTTATTGTACTGTTGATTTGTATAAATAAAAATTAAAAAAAAAAGAAAATAAGTTGGACAACGTATTTAAATGTCATATATTGAGAAATGCTTTGATGAGAGTCTGGAAGAAGCACCATCTTAAATTGGATTACAAAATACCTTTGTGGTTGGATCTTGGGCATATTATTTATTTTATTTTATTTATTTATTTATTTATTAGACTTATATACCGCCCTTCTCCTTATGGACTCAGGGCGGTGAACAGCCGAATAAAAACCAGTACATAAAAGTTAAAATATTATAAAAACAAATATAAATTTGGCTGAAAATTTAAAACAGATAAGTATTAAAATAAATCAAGTCTAAAAAACTCTAAAAGATTTTAAAATTTGAAGGGATCAGGCTAGACCGGCAAGCTGGAAAAGATGAGTTTTCAAAGCCCGACGAAAAGTCCGGAGGTCGGCAATCGTTTTCAGTTCTGGAGGAAGATCGTTCCAGAGGGTGGGGGCTACCACAGAGAAGGCTCTCTCCCTGGGGGTCGCCAGCCGGCATTGTCTGGCTGACGGCACCCTGAGGAGGCCCTCTCTGTGGGAGCGAACCAGCCGGTGGGAGGCAATTGGTGGCAGAAGGCGGTCCCGTAAGTACCCTGGTCCTAAGCCATGGAGCGCTTTAAAGGTGATTACCAACACCTTGAAACGCACCCGGAAGTCCACTGGCAACCAATGCAGCTCACGCAAGAGAGGTGTCACGTGGGAGCGCCCCATCGCTCCCATAATCCCCCGTGCGGCCGCATTCTGTACCAGTTGGAGCCTCCGGGTGCACCCCAAGGGGAGCCCCATGTAGAGAGCATTGCAGTAGTCCAGGCGAGACGTGACGAGCGCCTGAGTGACTGTGTGTAGGAATATTATACGGAATATAAAGTCACTCGGGGGGGGCAGCTGGAATTTGAAACCTTTGAAAACTCTGTTGGAAGAAGGGACTAATTTAACTTGGTTGCAGTATACTCAACTTCAATCGAGATGGAGAGAAGATCAAAAAATTTGTTTAATGCCGCATGAAGAAGATTTGGTGATACAGATAAAGCGGAAAGGGCCGATGCATATTAAAAGGGTTTATAATTTATTGTTAGAAAGATTCAGAGAGCGAATTGGTTAAAGATTGCATGATAAAATGGGCACAAAATTTTGCAGAACCAGTTATGTTGGAAACATGGGAAAAGATTTGGGTCCAGAATGTTAAATTTACTCAAGCACAGAATTTGCGGGAAAATTTTTATAAAATGTTTTATAGGTGGCATTTAGAAACTCTGGTGGGTTATGCAGAATGTTTTGAAAAAGAAGCTTCAATTTTCTCCGCAATTGTTTTTGTTGGGTATAGTTAAGGATTGTTCACCGAGTGAAACGAGATTGATTTTATATATGATTACTGCAGCTAGGTTACTGATTGGACAATATTGGAAAAAAGATAGTGTACCTACTATACAAGAATGGACACTGAAGATGGCTAATTTTGCAGAAATGGCAAAGATTTCTGCATATTTAAAAGATAGGACCCAAGAAGCCTTTGTTAGGGAGTGGAAGAAATGGGTGGATTATGTGCAGAATAAATATCAAACTAAGAAGTATCAATTAGTATTTGACTGATAATTAGTTTTACTATACTTACTATATTGATATGTAGAAAAATTTTAATGTTAAAAATATTTGATATGTTTATATATATGTTTGATTGATATTGTATATATCTGAGAGAATAATTTTATTTTATATATTATTATATATTATATTATTATATATTAGAATTGTTAAATCATTAATACAGCATATATTTGATAGAATGATTTTATTTTATATATACTATATTGTTATGTAGAAAAATTTTAATGTTAAAAATATTTGATAAGCTTATATACATGTTTGACTGACAGCATATATTTGATAGAATAATTTTAGTTTATATAAAGAATTGTTATGACACTGGAATATTATAATGTATATGTTATATAGGGATTAGTTAATGTGTAGGGAATGTAATAAGGGGGATTAATTAGTATTTAATGTTAAAAATATATGATATGTTATTGAGATTTCACCTATACTTTTGTTTAATGTTGATAGACATATAAGAACAATATTTTTTTTTGTAAGGGAAGCCAAGGGAGGGAAGGGAGGGAAGGGAAGGGAAGGGAAGGGAAGGGAAGGGGGGAGGGGTGGGAGGGGGGGAAATGGGGGGGGGGAAATGATAAACTTGTATTGTAAAACTTTTTCAATAAAAAAAATTGTTTTCAGAGCAGAAAAGAAAAGCTTTTATATGCAAATGGAACAGCGAGAGAGAGAGGCTGCAGCCGATCCCCCACTTGCCCCTTGTGAGAATAACCAAGACGGCAATACCATTTGCAAAAGGAAAAAACCTTTATTTTACATAAAATAGGAAACAGAGACATGAAAGCTTAGACAGATTAATATATATCTTTGCAAAGGTCCTGACCCCATCCTCAAATGGGGAGTCAGGCAAAATAAAAGCCATTGAACACGGTTTATATACACGGTCAGAAGTCACATGACTTATGTCCTTTGGGAATCATATTCAAATTTATACAACATATTGTAATACAGGTTCCACCCTGGAAATTCCCCAATTCTCAACAGAAATATTCCACAAAAACATCACTTGCGTATTTCCCCTTCTGGAACAGACAAACAGGCCCCAAACAATCTCATTTCAGTACTCTTCCCAGAACATCAATTTCCGTCAAAACAACTCCACAATACATATTCCCATAAGGTTAAACCAGGTAACAGAAAGCACTTAAAATGGCGTAACATTGGTTCTACCTTTTCAAGACCTTTACAGGAATAATAATTATTTTTCTCTCAATCCCCCCTTTTCTGTTTGACCAAATTATTCCTGTAAATTATGAATATCCCATAACAATATAGAAACTCCTCTCCATACAACAGGTAATTCAGTTAAGTTCATTTTACCACATAAGAACATTAACTTGGAGGAAGCATGTATCTTTAGATATAGAAAATGTAACTCCTCCTCTAAAATCCAACATTTCTTTTATGAAAATGTATAATTATCATATAGCTCAGTGCATTACTGATATAAAAATTCCATTCTATTTGCAATCAATATATTGATAAACTATCTAATATGTACAGTTGCACTTCCAAAAAATGGCTTAATACATATTCTCAGCCTCCTCAGTGGTGTCTATTAGGGCTAGTGGTGCTTCCATAAAAGAATAACGGTGCTCGAGTTCAGTATGGAAACATAGCTGTTACCATGTTATAGGATAACTAGGCAACACAGCCAAAATCCCCATTCCTATCCACACCTGTAGAATAACAAACGCTACCACAAGAAGCCCTATCATTCCTAGTGAACTAGTCCCCCCCATCTTCCAAAAAGATAAAAGGTTATCATCTTACCTCCAATTCATCAATCGATCAAGGGGAACTTACATCCACTGAATACAAAAGCATAGATTTACACCAACCAATAGTATCTTTCCTCAATACAATCTAAAAACACAACAAAAATTATTAACACTTTTAATCAGATACAAATCTTCATCCATCGATCTTCAATCATCTAAGGTTCGTCGATGAAAAGTCAATTTAAAACTATTCGTATATTCGTAGCAACTGTTCATCCACAAGGCAAAATCACTTGTCCATTGACTCCAGAATAACCAACCACGTTCCTTAGTCCTCTCAGCCGACTCTGTAGTTAGCAGAACTTCTTCTCCATAAAGGTTTAATCAGGATCCAGTCTCCATCATCGTACTCATATACTTGGAAATCAAGAAGTAGAGTCTGTGCCAATCATCCTTTGCACCTTAAACGAGAAAAACACTGGGACAGTCCCTGTATATATTTCTCAAAACAAAACTCATTCAATTCTATCCTAGGCATCCCAGCCTTTCCCATATATAACAATCCAAACATTGTTAACAGAGCTAAAAGCAAACACTTCACCCAAGGTAGCTCTAACATACATTAATTTGTTTATAACATAAATTTAATTGTCTGATTCGCACATTCAAAACACCACATAAACAATAAAATGTATTCCCCTACCACTATCGATAGGATCAACCAATACATATTTGAGTATTATTCACTCCAATATAACTTAACAATCCTTTGAGCACCTTACATTACACAAAGAAAAGCTTCAAAACATTCAGTAAGATAATTCACTATTATAATAACACATTACTCAAAAACAAATTATTCACACTCAAACTCAGGTAAACAATAAACCCTACTCATTCACAAACGAAAAAAAAATCTCATCTCTTAATCAGAGGAATAGGGGCAACATCAACTATCGGGTCAATTCTCCTTCCCCATTCCCCAAGTATAAAACTTAAACTCACCTCCTAGAAGAGACAATACATCCCTCCCAAGAAGATTTTAGAACAAATATCACATGCAAATATATAACACATTTTCCACATCTTAATTCCATATACCTCAACAATCACACAAAGAAAGGTGCTAATCACAACCATATCTATAAGAAACATATAAACCTCCACTTCTCACTAATAAATTTCTTTCAAAAACTTCTAACATCACTAATCATCTTCTTCTCCCATAAGGGTATAAAGGCACTATTCCACTGTCTAAATAGAACAGGTTCTAACATAACACACAAAGCACTTTCTGCTTTCAAATCCACCAACTCCTGGACATTTCCACAGGAGCAATCCTCTCCCCAGTCCCAGGATGCCGTTGCCTCATTGCAACTAAAATTTCACAAAGCCTAGTCCTCTTAACACAGACATCAGCATTTAACTTCTCTACATTTGACTTCTCTACCAAGTCTTTATTCACATAAACTTTTATGAACTTCCTTCAACAGAGCAATAATTTCAGAAGCAACTCAATCCTTATTCTTCTTCCCATGCCATCATCACACACTATATTGTCATTAAGGACTCATAAGCCATCACCAGGGTACTTATTTAAATTGTCCTTAATACATTACAGAAACACAAACAGTATTTCCCACAGCTGTTCTTACCACCAAGGCTTTTCCTAATTTCGTCCCTTGAGGTACAGCTGTTTCAACTCCCTGAAGTCTAACCCACTTCAGGTGTTCCATTTGCTCCCAGCCAGGACCAGCTAATGGAAACCTAACATCAGCAGCCACAGGCTAAGCAGCCCCCACTTGAGTTTCATCTCAAAACACCATAGCTGCCGACCTCTCCTCTGGAGAGAACAAATCACCCAATATACTGCAACTCTACCAAAGTATACAGCTCAGGTCCCAGGAACAGATCCAATGACTCAAACAACTCAATCAGATCTACCTGTAAAGACGGCATGTAACCAAATCAACACTCTGTTGAAATCTCTACTACAATGCTTCTAGTAGCAACTTCAATGCTAGCCACAGTTCCCAACCTCTCAGAGGTAAACAGATCAGACCCCTGAACATAAAAGATTCCACATATAACAATTGAACTTCAACCTCATATTCATCCAAACCTCCTTCAAAGCATTTATCTAGCATCCATATTGGTCTAACTCCCCAAACTTACTCCATCTATAATTAGGCTGTATCATCACAAACATCAGCCAACCCTTGTACAACAATTAATCATAGTCACCCTATCTAACATCTTTGTATAAACTTTCAACCAAACTGTATTAACAGTTTCCCTAATGGAGATATGGGGGATTGGAGGGTACTTCAGTCTCAACAGCACTTTCCCCATACTGTCCCCAGCCTGCATTTCACTAAGTATACACACAAATCATACAGGCCATACACACACAAACATACACAAATCCAGACCAACAAAAAGAGAACAGATACTCACTCCCAGTGCACTGTAGTCTTCAGGAACGTTCCTCTCTCTGTCCAGGCATTCACGTCTCTGCCCAGGGTACATAGAAAAGCAATTCCAACTAGAAAGGAAATAACCCCTATTCACTGAAATCAGTGTGTGCGCACGTAAGGATTTCCTTACTAGACGGAAAGTTTCAAGTCCCTGTCGGGCGCCAATTGTGAGAATAACCAAGACGGCAATACCATTTGCAAAAGGAAAAAACCTTTATTTTACATAAAATAGGAAACAGAGACATGAAAGCTTAGACAGATTAATATATATCTTTGCAAAGGTCCTGACCCCATCCTCAAATGGGGAGTCAGGCAAAATAAAAGCCATTGAACACGGTTTATATACACGGTCAGAAGTCACATGACTTATGTCCTTTGGGAATCATATTCAAATTTATACAACATATTGTAATACAGGTTCCACCCTGGAAATTCCCCAATTCTCAACAGAAATATTCCACAAAAACATCACTTGCGTATTTCCCCTTCTGGAACAGACAAACAGGCCCCAAACAATCTCATTTCAGTACTCTTCCCAGAACATCAATTTCCGTCAAAACAACTCCACAATACATATTCCCATAAGGTTAAACCAGGTAACAGAAAGCACTTAAAATGGCGTAACATTGGTTCTACCTTTTCAAGACCTTTACAGGAATAATAATTATTTTTCTCTCACCCCTCCCTTCTCAGACAGATTAAGAGAAAAGGAAAAAATTTTAAAAAACAAGCGTAGAAGCCTCACTCCCTTCTACTATTGTATATCCCTCTATAAACAAATTAGCTCCTTCTTCGAAATGAACAACAACTCATGCTGCTAACAAACAAACAAATAAATAAACTGTATTCCGAGTCAAAAACAGTGAAACTACAAAGGCAGGTATCAGATATCACCCTTTACCCCACCTTTCTCAGGCTGGTTCAGCAGAGAGAAAAAAATGGTGAAAAGAACAAAAGCCCGTAGCCCACCCTTTTCCTGCTTCTCTCAAAGGAAGGGGGGGTCTGGAATACAGGGAGAGGGGAAAAAATGTTTAAACTGCATAGAATTCTCATCTCCTTTCGCCTCTCAGCATTCGTTAACAACACACAGACATTCACAGGGCTCAACTTCACTTTATCACTCCTTATGAGCTTTGGGACACCTCACACACACATTCACATTTGTGCTGCAATCATACTGCTTGTGTACACCACTTCTACATGCAGAAATCCCACTTCATGCAAACCAATCATTACAATTATTTCAGGGAACTTTTTCACAAGCCAATAAGCTCCATTTTCTAAATATTTTTGTGCACTAGTGCTAGAGGGTCTCACCTTCTTTGCAGGTCTGGAAATGATTACATACACACACACCATCAAACATTTCCAGATCTGTTTGTTTTTTTAAAAAAAAATTTTTCCTTGGGCAGCCTATAGCTTATTCTTAAAGGAGTGGGGGAACTCAGAGAGCAGTTAAATCATATATATGATTGTGGGCCCTAACTACTCTCTGTTTCCCACAACTCCAAGCCAAGATGTTCAATTAATTTGCAGGCTGACCAGACATGTCACAATCAATTCAATCCTATTCAATTCTACACACTATCATTATAGATGCACATCAACAAAATAATTTTCAACAGGAATCACATCAAAGCAATCAATTCAAATTGTTTTCCCATTTAGACAGGTTTTACTGTCTTATTACCTGCTAAACCCCGGGTGGGAAGAACAATAAACAATTTCCTCTCCATTCCTAGTTCCTTCAGAGCTTCTCAGCTCCTTAAGAATGGTAATTTATCAGAATGCCTACAACACTGCGGCAGTTTCCTTCTCTTACCACACATAAAATCCCACACATTTTTTAACTTCTCACTTTTTACTCTGTTTACTTTGACTTTTATCAAGTTCTCTGCTCACACAATCCTAACATGAGACTTTAACTCATTACTGAAGACTTTTAGGGCGCCACCTGTCTTCTAGGAAAGTGATCAATCTTCCTCTTCCACCACTTAATTGGTGGGTTACCCCTTAACCGAGAGACTAAAATCCCCTGATTTATACTTACCTGCAGGCTTGCTTTCTCTCTTGGACTTTTTGTTGAGGTTGCTGTGTCTGGCTGACCTTCGTGGGTCCTTGACTGGTCTGCTTCGCTGGTGGGTTCACGGCACTTTCTCACCGAAAGATTCCTTAGACTTCAATGGAGTCCTTGTGGCCAGCCGATGGATTTCACTTGGGAAGGCGCCGGGTCCCACCAGGGCAGCCGTCAGGGCAGATACAAAAGTCTTTGTTCCTTGGTCCCATCTGCCAGGGTGCCATAAATGTTATGGAATGAAGTGACCAAACAACATCCCTAGGTCAGCCAGAGAGAGAGTTTATTGTGCAATAGGTTCAGAGAGGTTTATGTACCTACGAATCCGAACACTTTGATAATTCTGAGACCACAGTTTTATACTGTTTCAAACAAAGGATTCCGCTAACACAGCAACTTTCCATATATGGTTAACATACATCCATTACATTTAATTGACATTTCCTTATTACTAAAGCTTGCCAAACAATTATTCTGTGATAAATGACTTCCCGCCCAGGTGGTTATTTTGGCCTAATCACCTTTAACTATATTTCATTAGGATGCTCCTTTTCTTCTGACAAGTTAGGGGGCCTCTTAGAGTATCAAAGGATTTTAAGCTGATCTTGTACATTTTCTAACCGGATGCATATCCTGCTTTCAGAATATAGTTGCTTTTAGAATATAGTGAATAGAAAGTTATCCAGTGGTCATCTAGCAGATCCTGCTTTCTCTACGATGGGGGCCCACGGACGGACACAGCTAGTTCTGAGTTGGTATTTCATACTGTTGTGGAATGAAAGACTGAAAAACATTCCTGGGTCAGCCAGAGTCAATTTATTTGTGCAGGTTCAGAGCCAGATTTGTACCTGAAACTTTGAACACCTGAAAGCTATGATACAACTGCTTTTATACCTTTCCAAGACAAAGGGTTTGGTGAGCTCATGCATTTTCCATATACAGTTAACATACATTTGTTATATGATAATTGACATTTCCTAATTACTAAACCATTACTAAACCATTATTTTCTAGTTTATAACATTATCTTTAGCTAGACAACCTTCCTTAGTTCTGTAATTACTAATACGGGAGAGTTATTGCTGTCCTTAGGTAATAAGTGACTCTTTGTAACATACATGTCTTTGTGTCTTTGACAGTGATGCCCCTCAAATGTTTTCCATATGGCTTGTCCTTCCGTGACAGCTAGGCTTCATCAGAAGATATATTTACCAATAATGGGCTTTAACTGATTATTAATATAATTTCCAACCAAGCACATTTCTTCCTTATAATAATGTGAATAGAGAGGGTCATTTAGGGTTCATGTAACTGACTCTGTATGATTCCTACTTTATTCACCTTTATTCCCATTCACCTTATTCCCATTATTATTTTATTCCCATTATTTACTTTATCCACTTTAATACAGAAGAAAACATAGCATCGCCGTAATCCAAGAACTCCCTGCCGCTGTTAGAGCCAAGCAAACAGTCGTACAATTGAAGATTACAGAGCAGAGGATTGGAGAGGCAGGATCAGGCTGTCTCAGCCTGCTCAGTTGGGTCATGAAGACACTGGGGGGGGGGGGGGGGGGAGAGCTGGTAATTTGGCACAAGCAATGAAGGAGTGTCCCTGGCAGGAGGGAGGGGAGCAAAATAATGGCCCAGTATAGCTAGGCACAGACTGGCTTTGTTTTGCTGTGCCCTGACTGAAAGCACAGGCCAGGATTGGCATCACTAACTGGTACTTGACCACACAGTCATTTTCATATCCCAAAGCCTTCTCATCTTTAAGATTGGTAGAGCTGAGACTGAGATAATTGCTGGGACAAAGGGTGGGATGCTGGATGGCTTCTGAAAAGCACAAGGAAGAACAAGAAGGCAAAATTCCACTCCAACATGACATTCTGCCTTGGGCAGCTGCCACGTTTGTGAGCAGCAGCAGCAGCAATAGATAGGTTGTGCTACCACTGAGTAAGAGTCAAGCCATGTCTGCTTTGTTATGCCACACTGCTGACAAGCAGACCTGAATGGTCCTTCCAGGCATGTGGTCTGATGGAAGGGCCACTCAGGTCAGTCAAGGAAAATGGAATATAATCAGACAGGTTCATTTAGTTTGTTTAGATCTGGGTAGTTTTGGTTTTATATGTGGCTTTTATTATTACATCAACTCTATCATCCTTTAGACTTTTCTTTCACTTGGAGGGGTCTCTAATGGAGAAAAGGCTATTTTCAGCAACCCTTTATAAATAGTGGTTAGTTTTACAAGGCTGCAATTAGGTACTCATTTGGACAGAAATCCCATTGACATCAGTGGGACTTCTGAGTTACAAATACAGTATATTGTTAATGTGTGTAGCTGTATCTACACAGTTTTATTAAATCTTTAACCCCTACCTCAGCAAAGCAGGGTTTTTCAGCTCACGCTGTCATTTATCTATTAACTTGCCCTGGCTTCTGAATAGCCCCCCCCCCCCTTTAGGGGGAACACAATGCCAAGGTGATTTGGCCTTTCCCATGTTTTCCTGAGTTAAATATTTGGCTGGTGTGCTCACTTTCCCATTCTTTAGAGCGCTACATAAGAGGTAGATAAAAACCTGACTTGTGGTTGCTTGGCAACCAGAATGTTCTTTTAAATTGATAGAGAATCAAGATAATGTGAAGAAAATGCTAAATTGACTTTGATCAGAGAAAATATACTATCCATGTTTCTTGCTGACTAAAAATCCCTTACAAACTTTTTGCATGAAATAGAAAAAAAATGAATTTATGATTTATGGTTTTGATTGACAGGATAGATATAGAAAGAAGAGAGTTATGTAGAGTAAGAGGTAAATTTATAGTTATAACTGGTAAATTGGAAGCTATTTCTAAGTATAATCTTGTTAGGCAACTTTGATGGATATCAGCTCTGTTTAGTACTTACAATACCTTGCATTTATTGTAAGTAATAACTAAATCAATTCTCAAATAGATTACAATTTGCATGATATCACCATATTTTACTTTTCCCATGAAAATTGGGCCTGAAAATGCTGAACATTCCATGCCAATATTGATTTATCCATTCTGATTTTTCTAAACCAGCAGAATTAAAAGAATTCCCCATCTTTACAGCCCACAAAGCAATCACAATCTCCATCAAATGAATCTTCTCTCATTTGTTGCTCAGTATGTAGAACTGAAATACAACATAGAACAGATGCCACAAAAATCTGGGCTAAATACACACTAATGACTGGATGTTAAAGTTTTTTACTCCCAACAAAACCTTATTTCTCACTTTCTCATTGTGTTTAGGGACGAATTATTTAGAGGAGGGGGAACAGGAATCAATTGTATGCTGCAGTTCCATCCACTTAAGCATGGAGTGGCCCAAATACGAAAGAAGGAGGGAAGGTCATCTGATTTTAACAGCAAAAGGAAAGCTGGGGTAAAAATACTGAATCCTGTCCCTTATTCACTATCAATCACTTCCACCACTGGAGTTGTCACTGCGTTTTTGTATTTACCAGCAGAGCTATTATTTCTGAACTTTCAGACTTACCATAGCTTGCCAAGTTTTCTTATCAGTATCTACTGCGCATGTCCTGCATTCTTTCTTTTTTTTCTAAAAAACCTTTCCTTTGTTCTCCGGCCAGGGAAGGTCGCAGGCTGGGATATTTGCCAACATGTAATTATTTTAGATTAGTGAGATGTCTTTATTTTCTTTACAATAAATATGAGTTTAATTAGAAGATGTATTCCGGTTTTATTGATCAAAGTATACACAAGGAGAACGTCACGATCCAACTCAAAATGAGGGCAATTACCCCACGCAAGGTAACAGGGCTAATTGCCGCTCTGACAATGGCAGCAGGAGGATGGTTGATTTATGGCTTTTCCTTGCTTGTTATTTTTTGATCATGACCGTCTAGGCTAATTAGACAGATAGTTGATTTAGTGACTGCGGAACACTAAATAATTAATTTCTAAGATGCCGAGAAAGAAGAAAAAAGGAAAAATGAAAAAAAAGGGCAAAATGAAGCCCAGAGCTTTATCCTCTTCGGATGAAGAGGAGATAGAAAAATCTTCAAGATTCCAGCCCCTGGCATCAGCCATTCGGCTAGAAGCAGGAGAAGAAAAAACGAAACTTAAAGTACTCTCTACAAATGATTTGATCTTTTTCGACCCACTCGCCTCAGCCACCCAGCTGGAAGAAGAAGAAACCGTGGGAGTAGTAGGAGAAACGAATGAAATGCTGTTACAGAAGCTTCAGGAGGAAAATAACAGAAAAGCTGCTTTTGAAGGCGAAGCACTACGACTGAGGTCAGTAACTCCCGCTTCTAATTATGCATGCTCTCAAACTGTATTCCTAGAGCGTTCTGAATTTGAAATGCTTGGGGCCAAGCCAAAAATTCCACAAACGGCAAAGCCTTTTTCCTCCCACGCAGAGAGAGAAGCAATTTATTATCCCTCTCAAACCTTCAGGATCACCCCTCATGAGCAAGCTATAAAAGGCTATCGTGACCAGATAGAAATTTTTGAACATGAGCTATCCCAAGCAAAAATGGCTTTATCTAGGCTTGAGCCAGATAAGAGAGAGTCCCGCACTTTTGAAATCTCTAAAAACGCCATTTTGCCTTCTCCCTCAGAGCCAAAGACACACCCCCTGGTGGATATTGTGTCAGGCAAATCAGAACAGAGAGCTGTGCACACGTCACATTTGTCACATGACCCTCTCCATTCTCAAATTACATACAATGCCACGCAGGCAGAAAGATTGTCTGAGCTGCCCAGAATTTAAGTTGCAGCACCATCTGCTGGCGAAAGTAATTTACTAGAGAAAGCTGAAATGCATCACGATTTGAGAGAGCGATTACAGACATTGCAACAGACTTTGTCAGATATGTCCTTAACTCACTCAGAGATTCAGACTGCAATGCCACAAGTGTATCCACAGGCTCAATTTTCAGCACACCCTGGTGGCGCTGGTGTCGTTTTAGATGGAGCACAACAACGCTTAATGCAGCAAAGGCAAATGACTGCATCTCCAGCAAGTCATTTTAATATTGCATCTCAAATGCCACAGTTTCAACCACAAATGCCAGCACAACAAGTGCCTTTACCCCCACAGCCAGCACCTCAAATGCCTATTCCTCAACAGGCATACTCTGTTGCTCCACTGGCTGGTGAGTCAAAATTAAAGATGTCAGGGCAGAATTACAAGGCCTGGGTCAGTGAGGTTGGACTTTTGCTACGTAGAGAAGGCACCCATCATATGGTGTTTAACCCTCCTGCCCAACCATGGACGCCTGAAATAAGAGACTTAGAGACTAAAGCCTGCACAACATTATTGATGTCCATGGATACTGAACTGCAGGTTACTTTTCCGCCTGATGCAACAGCCCAACAAATTTGGGTCCAATTGGAAAATTGCTACAGGCCTGTCTCAATTGAGTCTTCATGTTTGCTCATGTCTGAATTCCATGGTTCGAAATTGAAACCTGGTGAACAAATTGGAGGACATTTGACCAAACTGAAAGGTATGAGGAAAGAATTGAGAGAAAGGGGGTATCCTATTGAAAATATTCAAATGATCAGTATTATCATTAACTCTTTGAACTATGAATGGAAAGATGCCATTACAAAGATTAACCAGGTGCCTATTGCTCAATGCACAGTGGACAATGTATGCAGACTTTTAATTGAAGAAGAAGCACTGATAGCTACGCCACATTTGAGAGGACCACCCGCATCAAGAGCTCCAGCTAGGCGTCCCTTCCGAGGAATGACCTACGCTCCAAGGATGCCAAGATGCAACATCTGCAACCGTGTGGGACATGCCACCCGGGATTGTCCCCTATGAGTTCCAGCTCCCGTCACGTACCAGCCAAGAGGAACAGACTCCAGAGGCAGAGGCGGTAGACAAGGTCGTCGTGGTCCAAGGCATGATTCGCAAGCTCCACTCACCACATTGGCTTTAACCAATGATCCACAACCTCATCCAGAGTACGACAGACTGCTTTTGTGGACTTTGGACAGTGGTGCAGCTTTGCATGTTACTTACAGAAAAGAACTTTTCACAGAGATGCATGAGTCTGGACCTGAACTACGTGAACTTTATTCTTTTTCCAATCATCCTTGTCAGGTCAAAGGAAAAGGAACTGTTTATGTTGAAGAGCTCAATGCATTCATTCCTGATGTTTACTACATACCAACCGCAACTTTTAGTTTGCTTAGTCAGGCTCGCTTGTCTAGAGTTTTAAAGTTCCAGGTTCACCACCTCGAGAAAGCAAGTTACATAGTTAAAGATGGAGATATTGTTGCTGAAACCATGTTAATTGGTGGTGTTTATTACTTAAAACCAAAGTCTAAATCGCAAGCACAGGCAAGTATACAAACTCCAAAAGAGGAAAGCACAGGCCTAGAGAGAGATGTCCCAGTGAGAGATCCTGTTGCTACTCCAAAGGCTCCTAAAGCCAACAAAAAGAAAATTGGGAAACAGGTTGCTCAGAGCAAGCCTGAGGTTACTCATAAAACTGTTAATGTTGAAAATTCACTAACTGGTAAACCTTTGCATTCCAGGTGTAACCATAAGTGGCATAGAAGATTGGGGCATGCCAGTTTTTGTGTTCTTAGGAAAATGCCGGAGTTCGCAAAAGGTTTGGATCTAAAGGGGTGTAAGGTGTTTCTGGATTGTGCTGTCTGCAAGAAAGCCAAATCCAAAGCAGCAGCCATTCCAAAACACGCTACACGCCTGTCAATACGCATTTTTGATTTGGTACACACTGACATAGTTGGTCCATTTCCGCCAACAATTGGTGGTAGAAAATATTTTTTAACAATTGTTGATAATTACTCTAGATATGGATATGTATATCCTATGAAAGAAAAATCTGAGACCTTTCAGATCTTTAAAGACTTTGCAGCCCTTGTCTCTACCGAACACGGAGTAAGCATCGGCAGAATCCAGAGTGATTGTGGTGCCGAGTTCATGTCTCAGCGTTTCCAGGACTGGATGCATAAGAATGGAATTCTTCATCAGACTTCGGCTCCGTATACTCCCGCTCATAACGGAGTCGTAGAGGGAAGACAGGGGGTCCTGCAAACCATGATGTGTTGTCTTCTAGAAGACGCCAACCTCAGTAACCCATACTGGGGTGAAGCTCTTAAATATGCAAATTACATCATCAACCGTACATGGAGTAGTGTGATAAATCAAACTCCTTTCTTCATGATGTATGGCTACAAGCCCGATCTCAAGAACCTCCATATTTTTGGTTCATACGCTATGGTGAACATTCCCTTAGCTCAAAGAAGGAAAGGAGGTCCAGCAGCAAAGAGACTGAGATTTATGGGTATTGATGACAACTCAAAATGGAGTAAATTGATTGACTCTAATCGTACAATAGTGACTTCCCAATCCGCCAATTTTGAGGAAGATGCTGACTGGTCCAGGATTTATTCCAATGATCCTGGAGTTTATTTTCCTAAAAATGATGTTGCTGATGCCACACAGCCTGATGACCAAGATTCACAGGCAAATGTTCCACCCACCAGTTCTTCCCAACATGACATTCCGTCTTCGCAAGCCATGGATGCTGATGCTAGCGACGATGATGAAGACAAGGATGAAATGGAAGAAGAATGGACGACTGTTCCAAGGCGTTCCAAGAGAGCCACAAAGGGAATTCCTCCACAGCGATATTCGTGGCAACTGACAAAAGCACCCTTGCCTTTGATTTGTAATGTTACACTTCCCCCTGATAACTTCACACATATCAAACATCTTCCTGATTCAGAGCAAGAGAAGTGGTATGATGCAATGCAGGCTGAAATGGACAGTCTAAAGAAACTTAAGGTGTTTACGCCTGCAAAACCTCCAGCAAACAAAAAGGTCATTGGCACTCAGTGGGTCTACAGAATCAAAAAGAAGCCAAATGGTGAGTCATTGTACAAGGCCAGACTTGTAGCTCAGGGTTTCGCTCAACGTTATCCTGAGGACTACACAAATACCTACTCACCAACAGTCAGAACTGAAAGTGTAAAAATTGCTTTAGCCACTGCAACTATCCTTGGTTTAAAAGTTTTCCAGTTTGATGTTGACACCGCTTATCTAATTGCTGACCTAGATGAAGAGATCTACGTGAGAGGTCCTCCAGGATTCCGACAGCAAGAAGGGGATACCTGGTTTCTAAACAAAAGTCTTTATGGTCTGAAACAGTCTGGTTTAATGTGGTACTTATGTCTTACTGACAAACTAAATTCAATGGGCTTTATTAAGTCCGAAACTGATGAGTGTGTGTTCACAGAAAGATCTAACAATGCATATGAGATAGTTCTTGTTTATGTTGATGACATTGTTTGTATTGGTCCAAATAAGCAAATGAGTGAGATTTTTGCCAAAGCTTTGCAGAGATACTTCACATTGAAATCTTTAGGTCATATTAGCACTTATTTAGGTGTTCAGATTGAAAAAACACAGAAGGGGTTTAGTCTTTCACAAGAAGATAAAATTGAACAAGTTTTGCATCATTGCAACATGAAGGATGCTAACACAACAAAGACACCCATGCAAACAGATTTTCACAACTTGACACATGAACCAAGTCCTGAGTTCGAGGCTCAAACACTTTATCGGTCAGTTATTGGATCACTGTTATACATTAGTAGTTGGACAAGACCAGACATTGCACTCAGTGTTTGATCTGTCCCCCCCTTCAGAGACCCACAAAAACACAGCCAGCCGAGGGTTAATAATCACTTGGCACACTCCGCAGTTCTTATCTCAACCTTGGCAGCGATATGCACACCGTCTGCCAAGGACTTTATTGGTTTACACAAACAAGCAAATCTCCTACGTAGCTTTGCCGTTCATCTAGCTTCCAAGACTACGAGGTTGCTCCGTTTGTTTAGCTTTGTTCGTCACGAACTTCGTAACCCACCGTACTGTCTTATATACATATGCTTCTGGGTGTGGTCCAGTGAGTCATTGATCCCATGACTCCAATCCAATGACTCAGCATTTCCTCATACGTCTCAGCTGCAGTACCCTTTTCTCTCGCCTTCTTTGGCGTGCGTCCAGGAATGACGTCTCTCCCTCACTCTCATCTGAGGCACCTGTTTCCCCACTACTTGGCTCTCTTTCAGCTGGCACCTGAGCCGGTGCCAGAGGGGGAGGGCTGGGAGATCTGGCTGGCTCCTCTTCCTCCTGCTCAGAGCTGCCTTCCTCCAAAGGGATAGGCTCAGAGGACGGGGCCACAACAGTGTTGATCTCTTATCTCGACATGTAGGTAAGGCAAAACAGTTTCATTGGTCATGTGTTAAGAAATTATTGAAATACCTAAAGCACACTAAACATATGAAGTTATTGTTAGAACCAACACATACTGATTATGCAGAATTATGTTGTTATGCAGATTCTGATTGGGCAAGTGATAAGAAATCACGTAAAAGTACTTCAGGTTATATGATGTTCTTAAATGGATGTCCTGTTTACTGGCAAGTGCGTAAACAGAATTTTGTTTCTTGTTCATCTACTGAAGCTGAATATGCTTGTGTTTCAGATGCATGTAATTCTCTAACGTGGTTTGATGCTTTGGTCACAGATATCTGGACAGGTCCTATCTGACTGATCACTGTGATGGAAGACAATGAATCGGTGGTTTATATTTCTGAATCACATTTCACCGGTTCTAGGTCAGGACACATTGACATCCGTTATAGAAATATCAAACAATTAGTGAAACAAGGTTTTGTAAAATTGCAGTATGTATCTACACATGATCAGATTGCAGACATGCTCAACAAACCGCTTCCAGCAGCTCAACACGAGTATCTGCGTAAGAAGATGTGCCTTATCTAATGATGTACCTGATGTTCGCTCAACTGGCAAAAGAAGGGGTGTCACTGCGTTTTTGTATTTACCAGCAGAGCTATTATTTCTGAACTTTCAGACTTACCATAGCTTGCCAAGTTTTCTTATCAGTATCTACTGCGCATGTCCTGCATTCTTTCTTTTTTTTCTAAAAAACCTTTCCTTTGTTCTCCGGCCAGGGAAGGTCGCAGGCTGGGATATTTGCCAACATGTAATTATTTTAGATTAATGAGATATCTTTATTTTCTTTACAATAAATATGAGTTTAATTAGAAGATGTATTCTGGTTTTATTGATCAAAGTATACACAAGGAGAACGTCACGATCCAACTCAAAATGAGGGCAATTACCCCACGCAAGGTAACGGGGCTAATTGCCGCTCTGACAAAAACTCAAATTAGGCATTACTCTTAATTGTATGTTAATAACCCAAATACTGTTCATATTTTAATACTAGCAGGGGGCATTGAGGAAGAGTCACTGGGACTAGATTACACGGGGAAAGACAGTCCATAGTTAATTGGAGAAATAGATTATTTCCTATTTACTTCCTAGACCTGTCTGTTTAGGGCTCTGAGCAGGACAACAATACAGAAGTGATTTGCCACTGTCTTCCAGAATGTCTTGACTTTCCAGTCTTACCTATATCCCTGATATTTGCTGGTAGTCCCTTCCAGGTTTCTTAACTAGATCTGAATTAGCTTAGCTTACTATGGTCAGCTAGATCTGCAATTTAAAACAAAAACAAAACAGTCATGAATGCAGGGGGGGGTGTGTAATCCTAGTGTGGCCCTTTTAAGAAGAAACTGCATACAAAAAGAATATACAAGAAGATATAAACAGTTTGCAAGAGACAGTTTGTATGTTTCTCACCCATCAGTTGGCAGAGTTTTAAGCGTCCCATCTAGTTGCTCTTCAAGTTGCATAGTTCTGATATATCTTACAACTTTATGGACAGCATGGTGAGAATTAAACTTCATTGATGCCACTTTAACAAGGTTTAAGTAAGTTTTCAGCACCATAATTTATGCTGGTCAAACATAAATGAGCACCAGGCCCATCCAAAAGTGGTTATAAACAAAAGAAGTACCCTAATTCTACTCCAAAAAGGGAAAAAGTATTGTAGGCCCACCTCATTAATAGAAATGAATAGCAAAAGAGGTACTTATATACTATTGCAATCCTCTCTGTCGTGGAAAAATAAAGAGATGAATTTTGAAATCAGAAAAAGCTTTATTTTGGCCAAAAGGGTCAGATAGCATAATATAATCTGAACAAGGATTCTTCTTTAGACACGTATCTATATACTAACAAAAACAGGAAGTATCTTAGATCAGCCTCTTTAGCCAGTCCTCCTCCCCTATCGCTTTAGGCAGGAAACTCCATGTGGGTTAGTTCTGCATTTTAACATAGTACCAGGAAGTTAGCTAATACTTGTAGTTTGACTTTTTGAACCCAGCAACTGTCTCTTTGCCTGCGGTTTGGCTTCTTGAACTCTGCAACTTTCTCAAGTCGAAAGGGCCCTTCAGAGATCATGCAGGCTGACCCCGTATTATTTCACTCTTATAGCCAATTTCATTTTACATCCTGCCTTATCTCAGTTGGGGGAACTGATGGCTCAGTATTTTAAAAAAGTGGAAGAAAAGTCATGGCACTATATATTTAGTGGCATTTATGGCAATACCCAAATATCTACTAATATTGTTCAGTCTCAATGCATTATACCAAAGTTATGATTTTTTTAAAAAAATTGATTTATATGCCGCCCTTCTCCGGAGACTCAGGGCGGCTTACAATGTGTTAAGCAATAGCCTTCATACTTTTGTATATTTTACAAAGTCAGCTTATTGCCCACAAACTGGGTCCTCAATTTACCTACCTTAGAAAGGATGGAAGGCTGAGTCAACCTTGAGCCTGGAGATTCGAACTTACTAATTGCAGACAGCTGGAGTTAAATTCCAGTGCATTAGTCTGCTGAGCTATTCTACATAGCTATTCTACATTACATCTCTGTTTGCTTTTGAAGGAATAATATCACAATAGATATTTTCAATATTGAATTGCCCTTTGTTTCCACTGAAAATCATTGAGACAAGTGCAAGTATCTTAATATGGATTCACCTCAGTGATTTTTATCACCTTTTCTATGTGGGCATAAAAGAAAGGCCTATATTAAATCCCTAGAGGACATATAAAAAGGGGACAGATGCCAAATAATTCAACTTACCAAATTAAGAAAATGACCTGTATTCAGTATTACAGTCACAGTGCCCCCCCTCAAAAATTAGAAACTCTTGCTCAATTCTAAATATAGCACCATTTGTACTTCTTTACAGATTACTTCCCTAATCAGAATTACAGTATACTGCATGTAAAAAACCAAACAAACAAGTAAGCCAACTTTATGCTGCAGGAAAAAGCAACCAACCCCCTCCCCCAGTCTTTGATGTTTTCATTCACACTGCAATAGATTTTCACATGAAAATTGGTTTTGTATAAATCTTGTTTGTTAAACAAGCCATGTTGGTTATATTATTTAATAACCTCAAAATTAATCTTGAAAATTAAAGGCGTATGTATGCAGTTCAGTGATCTCTTCGTTATGCTCAGCATAATCAGGGAACAATTATTATGTGTGTCTTCAGACTGTAAGTACGTAGGGGTATAGCTTTAACCAAGTACTGTTCAACAAAACTCCCTGAATAGAAATGTTAGCAAACATAAAATAGATATCTAACATCTTAACTCTCTTTGCCATGCCAGTTACTCTACAAAATAAGATGCAAAATAAAAAGCTCAAAATCCCAATATTAAATTGACAAGCACCTCCTTTGCATTCTGAAGTGGCACAGTCCCAGAAAAAATGTTATCTTGCGAAAGTCTATGGCATTGTGCATATTATACTTCATTCTCATACTGTTGTATTACTCTTCTGATCTTGAGTAACTCACCTGAAGCTATTTGATACTATTTTAGAAGGGGGTACTTCTACATATGGCAGTCACATACCCCTCTATGTAGCCCAGATGCCCACTTTCTTCCTTTTACTCTAGAATTACCTTGGAGAAAGTTCAGGAAATGGATGCTATAGTTGCCTAACAATTGCAGCTTAGATTCTTCCTTTCATCACCCACTGGAGAGAGCAAAATACCAATCGATTTTAAAACTGAAGCTGTGACTGAAGATATGGCAACCAATAAATGTACAGTTCCATACACTCTGGGTATTACCACATTTGATCTTCATTAGAAGATGATTCAGCCCACCAAATTCCCTCTTTCCCATCAACTTTTAATTTGGGTGAACCTGGGAGTTTCTTGGTTGAGCTTCCTTGCTTGGTAGCCTCTCTTACTATCAATAGTATGAGCTTGACCAAAACTCTGCAGGAAATTCACAATCCAAGAAAATGGCAGAAAAGACACTCAATGACTAGTAATCAGGCAGGAGATGGACATCCCACAGTAGGATATGGCTGATCTAGATGCTTCTGTGGAGTGGTAGCAGAGCCATCAGGAAATGGGAAGGAGCAAGTCACAATATTGTTGAATATGACCATCCATTTGTGTCCCAATCCCCAAGTTTCTGCAAGGATCTCAAACTGTCCTGTTCCCAGAGTCCCTATGAACTGAATCTTGCCATCCATGGCTTCCTGGAGAAAAGAGTTTCCGATGCAGGCTCCACACCCAATGCTAAAAGAAAAAGCAAATCAGACAATAGAAATTCATCAAAAATTTTAAATATGTCTGTTGAACACCTATTATTCCCTCTCAAGTATTCAATCCACATATCTCTACTTGATATTTGAATCTTTAAAATCCATTCTGACCTTATTAAATTTAATATGAGGTTTACTCCTTAATATCATTATGCATTAAATAGAACATAGCACTAACCAACATGCAATTAGAAAGCGGCTCTTTATAGCACTTTTTTTTAAGTATCTGTAGCATTTCAGTTTGGTTGCTTTCTAACTTGATCTGCAGATATGTTCCATTTCTACTCATCAGCTCCAATCAGCATGGCCAATGGCAAGAGATGATGAAACTCGCAGTCTACAATACTGGAAGGCACCAAGTTGTTCACTATGTTACAACAACTCTGCAAGATTGGTTGATATTATTTCATTATCCAGACAGAGGGCTAGAAAACTTAGCTCATGGAGGCGTGGCCAGTGTCTCAGCACGACAACATGTTTTTTGGGGGGCTCCTGAAAAACCGCTGATGTCTCAGCTGATCAGGGGTCTTAACTGACCTAAGCTGTCAATTAAGGAAAAAGATACTGGTGGTTCATTTAAAATTTGGATTAAGGCAAGAAGAGCCTTAAAAATCATCTTCTGGATTTTTTCTATATTTCTTTTCTTTACTTTTCTCTCTCTCTTTTTTTTTTTTGGTGCCAGATTTGATTTTGGGATATCTTTTCTCTTGGGGGGCAGATTGGATTTTGCTACAATTTTTCTTTTTATATTTTTTCTTTTTTCTTTTTCTTTTTTCTAGTTCATCCATTGGGGTGAATTAGATATTTGGATTACAAATAGTAACCATAAGTGGATTATAATGAGGACCTGGATTGTGGGGGCAATAAACTGACTTTGTATAAAAAAGAACACCACTTGGGGGGGCCAAAAGCCCTACTAAGCAGGTATATACAAAAGTATGAAGGCTATTGCTTAACGCATTGTAAGCTGCCCTGAGTCTCTGGTGAAAGGCGGCATATAAATCGAACCAATAAATAAATAAATAAATTTGGGATATACAACGTTACGGGATTGAAGAAATTTACAGCTCATCTGCATTCAGTAGCAAGTCCCTCTACGACAAATACACTAAAAACATCAGAAACAATGGATTTAAAAAATCTTATACAGACGCTTCATGATGATTTGAAAGAAGACTTAAAAGAAGTGAAGGAGATGATTGGGAAAAATGAAGAAAGAATTCAAAAAGTAGAGGAAAAGGCGAATTTGACAGAAAAGAAAGTGGAAGACTTAGAAGAAAAATTGACATCAGTGGACAAAAATCAAGAGCGAACAGTCATTCCTCTTGAGATGCGTTAAGGATATTGTTGTTGTGTTACCAACCAGCAGAGTGTAGAACACAGAGAAACGTTGCTGAGAGCAATGAATAAGAGATATGTGCAAACTTGTTTATCAAAAGTTTACTTTATAGTGAAAAAACAATCCCATAGTCTTTTAAACAATCCAAGTCTTTGCTAGTTAAATCAGTCCAGTGATACAAAAATCTTCTTACCATACAAACAATAGTTGGTTAGAATAACAAGTTCACTCTGGTGCACAAACCACGATGGTAGCAGATCCACCCACAATGATAGCACAATGGTAGCAACTCCTCACACAATGGTAGCATATCATTAACTGACTACATTCTAGTTCCCTTCTTAAATACATTTACAACTAGTGATTATCTAATTACAGCATGACTCAGCATTACAATGATTCAGCAGTAAAACTTAAAGTCATATAATATATATATCCATGTTAAAGTCACAGAACACATATATTGCCTGGACAACCTGTTAGGCTCACACCATATCCTAACAAGATAGATCGATCTGATTATTATTTAAGATTTCAAAATATAGAGGAAGAGAAAGGGGAAAATTTTCCAGATGTGATGGCAAAGATGTTGGCAGAAGTGATGGAACAACCCAAGGAGAAGATATTAAATGAGATGGGTGAGGTATTTAGAGTACACGCAAGATATGCAATGAGAAATAAGTTACCGAGAGAAGTCCATGTAAGATTCACAAAGAAAATGATAAAAACAGAGATACTACAAATAACTAGAAACACTGCAATGAAATATAAAGATAAAGAGATAGTGGTGTTGAGACAAATACCTAGAAGAGTCAGAGATTTAAGGAAAGAACATCATTTCTTAACAAAACTTTTAATTACAAAAGGAGTGAGTTTTAGGTGGCTAATACCAGAAGGAATATTGGTAACATGGCAAAAACAAAGACATAGATTAGATTCCATTGAAAAAGCAAAAGTATTTTACGAGCAATTTTGTGGACCATTAGAAGATGGAAAAGCGGGAGAAGCAAGAGAGACCGGATACCAAGAGGGAAGCGTAAAAGAGAAAGAACAAAGAACAAAAGAATAAGAAGACAGAGCAATGAAAGAAGGAGCAAGAGCAAAAGGTGCAAAAGAACGAAGAGAGATAAAAGCAACAAGATCAAAAGTTAGTAATAAGTAAAATATGGAAGAAGAAATAAAAGCAATATCAATAAATGTAAATGGGTTGAATTCGGCGTCAAAAAGGAATAGAATTTTAAACAAATTAAATAAAGATGGACATTATATGTTTACAAGAAGTACATATCAGAAAACAACACACAAAAGTATTAGAATATTCAAAATTAGGAGTTTTATTTACTTCATTGATACAACAAAGTAAAAGAGGAGTAGCATCATACATAAAAGAAAAATTAGAGCCTAAGCAAATATTTGCGGACAAAGAAGGGAGGATTTTGATGGTGGAAGTAAGAATGAACTTTAAACAAATACTCTTAATAGCGCTATATGCACCAAATGATAAACAGGAAGAATTTTATGGGAAGTTACACAGAAAAATATTAGAATTGGAATATGAAAATATATGTATAATGGGTGACTTTAACACGGTAATTGATGTCGATTTGGATTATAAAACAATGAAAATAAATAAGAAACCCAGAAAAATACTTCCGAAGACTTTCTTCACAATGATAGAGGAATTAAGTATACAAGATGTATGGAGAAATAGACACTTGAAAGAAAAACAATATACCTTTTATTTAAATAGACACTTGTCATGGTCCAGGATAGACATGATATGGATGTCAACAGACTTAATAGACAATATATAAGAAATAAATATTGATTCAAATCTTTGGGCGGACCATAATTTAATTATAATAACATGGAAAGGACAAAAGAAAAAGTATAGATGGACTTTGAATCAAACAATTTTAAATGAAAAAGAATTCCAACAATTTACGGAAAAGGAATTGGAGTTTTTGTTCAAAGTAAACAAATAGGAAGATACATCACTTCAGTATGTATGGGATACAATGAAAACATACATTAGAAGCCTTGCAATAACATATTTGGGAAAAAAGAATAAAAAGAAAAGACAAACACAGAAGAAATTGGAAGAGGAATATAAGAGATTAGAGAAAGAATTACAAAAAAAATCCACAAAATGACAAAGCTAAAATACAAATGGAATTGAAAAAACATGAAATAAATTTAATTGAACAAGAATTTTTGGCATGTAAATTAAGGTCAGCCAAACAGAATTTCTTTGAAAATGCAAATAAGCCAGGTAGATGGTTGGCATATGAAATGAAAAAAGAAAAAGAGAAGAAATTAATTAACCAATTACAAGATGAAAAAGGAAGTATATGTTATAGAAATGAAGAAAAAGAAAAAAATAATTCAAAACTATTACGAGACTATATAATCAAGAGATGATACCTGATGGAAAGATAAAACAATTTTTAGAGAAATCTGACTTGTCTAAAATACCTGAACAATATAAGGAAGCCTTAGAAAAAAGAATATAGATGATGGAATTGACAGAAGCAATTAAAAAACAAAAAAATGGGAAAACACCGGGCCCAGATGGACTACCAGTAGAACTATATAAATCATTTCAAGATGTGTTAAGCAATGTAATGTTGGAATTATTTAATGAACTTTTAAAAGCAAAGATACCAGAGTCATGGACGGAGGCGTATGTCACTCTTATACTTAAAGAAGATACAGATTTACAACAAGTTAAAAACTATAAACCGATCTCATTGTTGAATGTTGATTATAAAATCTTTGTTTCAATAATGGCGAATAGATTAAAAAGGCTGTTAAATGAATTTATCCATATGGACCTAAGAGACAAATTAGAGACAATATGAGGATAATCTTGAATACTTTGGAATATTATGAGATACATTCAGAAAAACAAATGGCGATGATGTTTCTAGATGCACAGAAAGTGTCTGATAATGTGAATTGGCAATTTATGATAGAACAATTACAGATGATGAAGTTTGGGGAGAGATCCATAAATATGATAAAAATGAGGATGGCAGGGAGCAGATACAGAAATGGAGTGGGAAGTTCCACAAAGGCAGAAAAGTTTGGCGGGGTGGCTGTACCTGGCTGCCCCAACCTCAGAGTGGAGTCACGAGTTTGCCAGCAATGCCAAAGCTCTGGCAAATAAAGAAAAAAAAAACCCCAGGAAAAAAAAACCAGAAGCCATCAGGGATGGCCTAGTGAACCCTGGAGAAGAAGGGTGGAATAGCTGAATCATACTATTTGGCACACAAAACACATAACGCTGCCGCGATGTGAACCGGTAGTAAAGGTAAGTAGAACCCACCCCTGATCAGGAGTCTTCTGTACTTCTTTGCAACCATCTAGTGCAGGTCTGTCAAACTGGCAGCCCACAGGCCAGATGTGTCACACACAGGCCACACCCACCCTGGCTCCGCAAAGGCAAAAAAGTCACGATACGTCATATATCACATGACACAATCGAGTTTGACACCTGTGATCTAGTGGTTGTATGGAGCTTTGCAGCCCAGATCTGGTAGCCCTATCAAAGGTTAAAGACGGAAGAAAAAAAAAACAGAGAAGGAAGACTAGGAGTTGAGAGATCAATGACAGTCAGAGTTGTCATATTGGCAAACTACTTATGTACAGGTAGTCCTCAATTTATGACCACAACTGAGCTCCAAATTCCTGTTGCTAAGCAAAAAAAGTTGTTGAGTTTTGCCCCATTTTACATCCTTTCCTATCACAGCTGTTAAGTGAACACTGCAGTTGTCAAGTTAGTGTTGTCCCCAATTCGGGTGTGAATTGGGGAAAACAGGATTAAGTAAGCTTTATACATTTTCACTAAAAGAAAAGGCAGGACAAGGTGAGATAATAAGAAATATCATCTAATAAACATTTTAGTAATAATTCTACAATTTGTTCTATTGGTGTTGTGACCCACCAGCAGCCTGCACGGATCGTGGCTGATCCCGACGATGAGGAGACTGGTGTGGTGTCACGCCAGCAGTCTGCACAGCCGGCGCTCGCATCGGACAGCGAGGAGGCTGAAGAAGATGTGATGCCAGAGGCAGTGACTCAGCCAGGGCCTTCAGAACCTCCAGAGGCTCCTTCCAGTGGAGAGAGCGAAGTGGAGGAGCCTCTCCTCAATGCTCGGGCACGCAGGGCTGCCAAAAGGCAGGAATGGCTACTCAAGAGGAGGAGGTCTACTCGAGAGTAGGGCTTGAGGATAATTGGCCACTCCCTTAGCCTATTTAAGTCGCATGCAGCTAGTGCTTTCTTGCTAGAAACAACGTCTCATTACTACAGAGCATCTTGGAGAGCAAGCAACTTCTCATATCTGGTTTTCTGGGCTGATTGCCAACCTTTGTTGGACTTTCTTCTTAATAACTTTGATAAGGACCCTTTGCACGGGAAGCGTGCATTCTTGAAAGGGGTTTGTTTGGAATTAAACAGTGTTTGAGAAGCTTGGTGTGTGTCACATTCTCTGGGAATCCGAAGCTGGGGCAGAACAATTGGTCTCTAGCTGTCCCTATTCCTAAACCTTGGCTAATGAATGCCCCAGGAGTTATCTAATACACATTTTATTGGCTGTGGGCCATCACTATTCCTTTTTTTTAATAAAAAGTTTTATATTTTTATGTTTAAACAAACAATACATCATTAATTATTCAGTGTGTCATCTGAGTACATATTTTTGTGTCATCATATTCCTCGTTTACCATCATTTTCTTACTACATTTCTATCTTACTTTTGCATTTTAATTTATTACATTTTTTTTCAAATTTCTTGCATTTATATTAATTTTTATTATATCTCATCTCTATCCATTGATAAAATTGCCCCCATATCCTGTAATACTCTGATTCTTCCTTTCCTTTAATTGCCAATGTTAATCTATTCATTTCTGCATATTCCAATATTTTCTTAATTACTTCTCCCTCTATAGGGATTTTTTCTGCTTTCCAATTTTGTGCAAATACAATCCACACTGCACTTATTACATGTATAATCAGATATATATTTTCTTTACTATATTTCTCTGGTAAGATACCCAATAGGAACAGTTTAGGTTTTAAATCAATATGTTGTTTCCTCTAACCATGTTCGAATTTTTACTCAATAGTTTCTCGCTTCTGAATATGTCCACCACATATGATAATACGATCCTGGTATTTGATGGCATTTCCAACATTTAGCTGATTTCTCTTTAAACATTTTTGCCAATTTTTCTGGTGCCATGTGCCATCTATAAAACATTTTATACTGATTCTCCTTATATGCTGTGGACATTGTAAATTTATAGTTTCTTTCCTTTATCTAACTCAATTGTATAGCCAAAATTTTTAGCCCAGGCTATCATTGTTTCTTTTACTTGATCTTCTTCTAACTTACTACTAAGTATATAGTTATACAGTTTTTTAATCATTCTCTCATCTGTTCCTGTGAGTATCTCATTCAGTTCTGTCATCTCCAAATAAAAACCATATAGTTTAGCATCTTTTTCATATCTTGTTTGTATTTGCAATTGTGTATACCAGTCCATTTCAATCCCTTGTTCTTCTATTTCTTGTTTTGTTTTCAATTCCTCCTTTTCTGATAATATATCTTTATATCTAACAATATTTCCCATATTAATAATATTTGGATGTATTAACGCTTCCATTGTTGATAACCATGTTGGTATTTTCAAATAATATTTATCTCTCACTTTCTCCCACACTAATAATAAAGCATTTCTTACATAATGTCTTTGAAAATAGCTGTGCATCTTATTTTTGCCATACCATAAAAAGGTGTGCCATCCCAATTGTAGATCATGTCCCTCCAAAGTTAATAATCTTGTATTTCTTAATTCAATCCATTCTCTTATCCATGATAACGCTGCTCCCTGATAATATAGTTCCCAATTTGGTAGTCCAAATCCTCCTCAAAGTCTTGCATCTTGTAACATTTTTATGTTGATTCTCGCTTTTTTCCCATGCCATATAAATTTCATTACTATTTTATTAAGATATTCAAAGTATTTCTTTTCCACTTTTATCGGTATTGTTTGAAATAAAAACAACAATCTCGGTAATATATTCATCTTAATTATCGCTATCCTTCCCATTAGTGATAATTGTAAATTTTTCCATCTCTCCATCTCAATTTGTTTTTTCAATTTATAATAATTATCCTCTTTAATAGTTACACATCTTGCAGTTAGTTGAATTCCTAAATATTTTACCTTCTTAGTAATCTGAATGTCTAATTTTTCCATTAAGTCTCTTTTCTGTTTCTCTGTAATGTTTTTCACCAATATTTTTGTTTTTTCTTTATTTATTTTCAACCCTGCCACCTCTCCATATTCTTTATTTGTTCTATTAGTTGTGGATCCTCTAAAATAAACACTAAGTCATCTGCAAATGCTTGCAATTTCTATTCTTTTTAAATTTTCATTCCTTTTATTTCTTCATTTTGTCTTATATTTCTATTTAATACCTCTAGTGTCAACACAAACAGTAATGGGGTAAGGGACATCCCTGCCTTGTTCCTTTCATTATATTTACCTTTTCTGTCATATCTCCATTTATCATCACCTTTGTTGATTGCATATTATAAATTGTTTTTATCATCTCCCCCCAAAGTCCATAATCTGTAATTGTGTTATCATAAATTGCCAATTTACATTATCAAACGCCTTCTGGGCATCCAGGAACATCATTGCCATTTGTTCTTCTGAGTGTACTCCATAATATTCCAAAGTGTTCAGGATTGTCCTCATATTATCTCTAATCTGTCTCTTGGGTAAGAAACCATTTTGATCTGTATGTATAAATTCATTTAACAATCTTTTTAATGTATTCACCATTATTGATGCAAATATCTTGTAATCTGCATTCAACAAAGAAAACGGTCTGTAATTTTTAACTTGTTGCAAATCTGTATCTTCTTTAGGTATGAGAGTGATATATGCCTCCATCCATGAATTTGGTATCTTTGCTTTTACTAGAAGATAATTAAATACCTCCAACATTACATTACTTATTACATCTTGTAGTGTTTTATATAACTCTGCTGATAATCCATCTGGGCCCAGTGTTTTCCCATTCTTTTGTTTTTTAATCCCCTCTGTTAGTTCCATCATTGTCATTCTTTCCTCCAATGCCTCCTTATATTTTTCGGATATTTTAGGTAATTCAGATTTTTCTAAATATTGTTTTATCTTCTCTCCAGATATTGTCTCTTGTTTATAGAGTTTCTCATAGTAATTTTGAATTATTTTTTTCTTTCCTTCATTTCTGTAACATATAGTTTGTCAGTGTTTCAAAACTGACATAGAAGCAAGGAGGAGAAACGTTTGACATTTCACCTAGAAAAACTTTGGGTGAATTCAGTCTCCTGGGAGATGTTTGGGAGGGGTGACATTCCCGTGTGCTGAAGAGACAGATAAGAGAGAGTGATCTGGAAGGCAGCCAATGGAGAGCAGTTTCTGGGGGAAGGAATAGGAGGGGTTTTGGATGGAGGGGCCAGAACTGTCTGCACCGTTGTCTGGCTTGGATGCATCTCTCAATAAAAAGAATATTTCCTAAAGATGCTGTTTGGAAATTAAATTATTTTGAGGATGAAATTGAAGCTCTGACAGACAGACAGTTCACCTTTTTTTTCTTTTCCCTTTCCCTCTCCGAGCCAATCTGGCAAGCCTCCAGAGCTCTGGTTCTCTGCCAGAAGTCTGGACACAGTGGAGAGAGAGCCCGGAAACCATGGCCGAAAGCCAACTCTCCAACGAAAGCCTGGTACAAGCAGCGGCACTAGAAGCAAACGTGGATATACAGAAGGCCCAACCCCTCCCTCCTCCAGCAAAGCTGCCAGCCGAGAAGAAGAAAAAAGAACCTTTGTGGGCTTTGCCGAAGTCGGCAGAAATGGAATTCCCCTTTCCAGCCGGGAAAGGTAAGAGCCAGCCTCTAAGTGAATTAGCGAGGGTGGATTGGATGTGGGACTGGCAACAGGCCAGACAGCCGAAAGCTTCAAAAAAGTCCCTCGAAACTTCCATAGATAAGTTAAAAGAACATTTTGAACGGGCTGTCCAACTGGGGGAGGAGCCGTCCTGCAGGCCCAAGGAGAGGGGGAGGCCAGCCCAGCCTACTGAACTGAGTCACCACAAACAGGAGCGCAGTCCTCCCCCCTCCCACATCAAACAAAGAGATAGCCCCAGCAGGCGTCCCTGGATTCCCCCTCCCCCCAGCAAGCCCATCAGCCTGCACCGGGCATCACCCCCCCGCCTCCGGAGGAGAGATGATGAAGAATTCCAACGACATTATGGGCAGGCTGAGAGAGGCCCACAATGGGAGGAGGGGCCGCCTAGGGGGGAGCCACCCCGGTTTAGAGGGAAATTTGATGGGAATCCAGAACAGCTAGCACAATTCATCGATGCGGCTGAGATCTACATCGAGCGCTACGCACACCTTTACCCATTCCCCAGGGCCCTAGTCAGTGCCATCGCAGAAGGCCTGGAGGGAGAGGCAAGGAGCTGGTCAGGGGCCCTGTACAAAAACAGGGCCGCCCAACAACAAGATGCAGATGGTTTCTTACAACTGTTGCGAGCCCGTTTTGAAGAAACAGGGGAGGACCCCTATGTAGAAGATGAGCTTAGAAACCTAAGGCAGAGGGGAAAGCCCATCCAAGAGCACATTCGTGAGTTCAGGAGAGTTGTTGGGACTTTACCCCCTTTGCCGGAACGGCTGCTCGTGTACTTCTTCAGAACGAGCTTAGATAAACAGATTGCCCAAGTGACCGCTTATCGTGATATTCCGAACCGGCTCACTGACTGGTTTTGGATAGCGACTCAAGTCGAGAGAGGGCTAAGGGCAAACAACATGCTAAAGCAACCACAGGCAAAGGAGAAAGCCCAACTAGACCAGGAACCGTATACCAGACGAGGAATTTCAGCACCACGGCCCACCCAAAGACCACCCACCACCCGGAGCCTACTGAGATGCTACAGATGTGGAGGAGTTGGCCATTTGGCAGCGATGTGTGGAACCCCGGGACCGAGACCAGAGCCTACGGGCAAACCATGGCCAGGACAAGGACCCAGGCGCGCCACCAACACACCACAAAGGCCCCCCCCTGGTTCAGAAGTCTTCGCCCACTTGACCGAAGCAAAGGAGAACCCAGATGATGCGAATCAGCCTTCCGAACTGTATGACAGCGATGACGATGGAGAAGACGACCCAATGGTGAGTGGACCCATCCACCCTTTTCTATTCCCTGTACGCTTAACGGCCCCAAAAACAGGGACCCAAGGGGTTTTCCAAGCTCTAATAGATTCAGGCTGCACGAGGTGCCTGATCAACTTACCCACGGTCCAAAAATTGGGAATACGAGCGAAAAAACTCAGCCACCCAATCCGATTTGAGCAAGTTGATGGATCCTTAGTGGGGGGGGGGGCGCAGGCCACACATTTAACCGAACCAGTGAAACTGGAGCTAGCAGATCACTGGGAGATGATTCGGTTTATAATAGCCCCCAAGATGACTAACCCAGTCATACTTGGACTCTCCTGGCTTGACAAGTGGGGGCCAACTATCTGGTGGCAGGAGGGGACCCGCAGACTGAGAATAGCAAGGGGGCCTCACCCCCTGCTGCCCCAGCCACAGAGGACACCTCCCACACAGAGGCCTCGGCCCCTCCCACCAAGAGGACAAAAGATGCCCTCAACCCCAGCGCCCCTGATCAAGAGTACAGCTAAACAACTGACGGCCTCATCTGACAGCCCCCATGACACAAAGCAGATCCCAAAAGAATATCAAGACCTTGCAGAAGTATTTAGCGAGACTGAGTGTAATGTTCTACCACCCCACCGTGAGACGGATTGCGCCATCGAAATCACCCCTGGGGCAAAACTACCTAAACCTAAGCTGTATGCTATGACACCCCGGGAAATGCAAGAAATGCAAAAATACATAGACACTAACCTACAAAGGGGTTTCATTGAGCCAGCCAAACCCCGAATAGCGGCACCAGTCTTCTTCAGAGAGAAGAAAGACGGCTCTATGCGTTTAGTAGTTGACTTTCGAGGTGTCAACAGTGTCTGTGTACGCAATTTATACCCCCTTCCTCTCATGAAAGACATTTTAGCCCATCTGGCCAAAGGAAAGGTTTTCACCAAACTAGACCTTCGCGAAGCCTACTACCGGATACGCATCAAGGAAGGTGACGAGTGGAAGACAGCATTCAATTGCCCATTAGGAAGCTTCCAATTTAAAGTAATGCCTTTTGGACTACAGGGGACGCCGGCGGTATTCATGCAACTTATAAATGAGGTGCTTCATGACCACCTTTACAAGGGGGTCCTCGTCTACCTGGATGACATTCTCATTTACACGGAAACCATCGACGAACACATACCCCTTGTCCGCAAAGTGCTTGAGAAATTGCTGAAGGCGGACCTTTATGTCAAGCTGTCGAAATGCGAGTTCCACCAGTCACGGCTAGACTATTTAGGCTACCGAGTATCCAATGAAGGGATAGAAATGGACCCAGCCAAAGTACAATCAGTCCTTGACTGGCGACCCCCACGCACCCGCAGACAACTGCAAAGCTTCTTGGGTTTCGCGAACTTCTACAGACAATTTATCCCATCTTTTGCAAAAATTGCCAAACCTCTAACCGACCTCCTAAAAACAGGGAGCCCAGCAACAAAACCTCGCCCAGGACAGCCTCTACAGTGGGACCCAGCCTGCCAACACGCATTTGAGACACTGAAAGAAATGTTTGCAAAAGAACCAATCTTAAAGCACCCCAACCCCGACCAACCTTTTGTCATCCAAGCCGATGCCAGCGATGTGGCAGTGGGGGCGGTCCTACTCCAAAAAAATAGCCAAGGGAACTTACAACCCTGTGCCTACACATCCCGCCAACTCACTGACACCGAGAGACGATGGGCAGCGTGGGAAAAGGAAGCGTTCGCAGTGAGGTGGGCGCTGTTAACGTGGCGACATCTGCTGGAAGGAAGCCAAACACCCTTTGAAGTTTGGACTGACCATAAAAATTTGGAGGCCCTCAAAACTCCAAGGAAGTTATCACCCAGACAGGTCCGGTGGGCCCAATACTTCAATCGTTTCAACTTCGACCTAAAGCACATCCCGGGGGGGAAAAACTTTCTGGCCGACGCCCTCTCCCGAATGCCTCAATACAACAGTGAACGAGAGCAGGTGGTGAATGCCATCATCCCCTCCACCCAGGGAGCGGGCCAGATAACTACCAGACGGCAGCATCGTGATCAGCAGGGCCAACCAGCGAGTGACCTAATGACAAAGCTCAAAGCAGAAACATTGACGGACCCCTGGTTCCGAGACAATCAACATCTCTTGATGAAAAAGGATGACCTAGCCTGGAAAGGAACAAAACTTTATGTCCCAGAGACGCTACGCACCCTGGTCCTTAAGAGGAGCCATGACGTTAAGCCAGCGGGACATTTTGGGTTCCTAAAGACTCTGCATTTAGCAAGGAGACAGTTTTGGTGGCCACACATGAGAAAAGACGTAGACAGTTATGTAAAAAGTTGTACCATCTGTGCCACGATGAAAACCCGACCAGGAAGACCCCCCCGGACTGCTGCAGCCAGTAGCTGAACCGTCTAGGCCGTGGGAGGAGATTGCTATGGACTTCATAGTCAAACTACCCAGGAGCGGCGGAAACACGGTGATCTGGACCGTAATAGACTTATTTTCCAAACAGGCACATTTCATACCCTGTAGCGGACTACCCTCAGCCCGCCAATTGGCAAAGCTGTTTGTGAAACACATCTATCGCCTGCATGGAGTGCCCAGAAGAATCATCTCTGACCGAGGTGTCCAGTTCACAGCGAAATTTTGGAGAGAATTTCTACGATCCATAGGATCATCCCAAGGTCTCAGCTCAGCATTTCACCCGAGCACCAATGGGGGGGCGGAGAGACTGAATGCTATGATAGAGCAGTATTTGAGGTGCTACGTAAACTACCAACAGTCGAACTGGGCAGACCTCCTATCTTTTGCTGAGGTCGCGTACAACAATGCTGTCCACAGTAGCACAGGACTAGCCCCATTCAAGGTAGTGAGCGGTATGGATTTTGTCCCCATGCCAGAGTATCCCAGGGACCCCCCTTCTTCCGTCAGTTTGAACGATTGGATGGCGATGTTAAGAGAATCCTGGGAGAACGTCAAGAAGGCATTAGACAAGGCGACACAAGCATATAAGAAGCAAGCAGATAAGCACCGAGCCCCTCAAAGACCATTCCGAGTAGGAGAGAAGGTCTACCTCTCCACCAAGTATTTGAGACTCAAGCTTCTGACTAGGAAATTGGGCCCAAAATTTATAGGACCATTTCCTATAGTAAAAATAATCAACCCTGTCACAGTACAATTGCAATTGCCCCGCTTACTAGGAAAGATACACCCCATTTTTCACAGTAGTCTGCTGAAACCGGTGATGGGGTCAACTTTAAGGCCAGTGCCACATGACCCCCCAGGGCCTTTGATCATTGGGGGCCAAACTCACTATGAAGTACAGCGAATTCTCGATTCGAGGTGGCACAGAGGCCGTCTCCAACACTTAGTTAAGTGGAAGGGTTACCCTTTGTCAGAAGCTACCTGGGTGAAGAGCAACAACATTCATGCTGACTGGCTTATAGCTAAGTTCCATGCAGATCACCCGGGCAAGGCGGGAGGGGGTGGTATGCCTCATCAGATGGGGTGACAGCACTAACCCTGTTGTTTCTCCTGCACAGGCCTCGCTGAGAGAATGAAGGGAGAGGGGCCGGATGTCAGTGTTTCAAAACTGACATAGAAGCAAGGAGGAGAAACGTTTGACATTTCACCTAGAAAAACTTTGGGTGAATTCAGTCTCCTGGGAGATGTTTGGGAGGGGTGACATTCCCGTGTGCTGAAGAGACAGATAAGAGAGAGTGATCTGGAAGGCAGCCAATGGAGAGCAGTTTCTGGGGGAAGGAATAGGAGGGGTTTTGGATGGAGGGGCCAGAACTGTCTGCACCGTTGTCTGGCTTGGATGCATCTCTCAATAAAAAGAATATTTCTTAAAGATGCTGTTTGGAAATTAAATTATTTTGAGGATGAAATTGAAGCTCTGACATAGTTCCTTTCTCATCCATTAATTGATTAATTAATTTTTCCCCCTCTCTTTTTTCATTTTATATGCCAACCATCTGACTGGTTTGTTTGCATTTTCAAAAAAGTTTTATTTAGAAGCCTTTAATTTACCTGCCAGATCCTCTTTTTCAATTAAATTCATTTCATGTTTTTTCAGTTCCATTTATTTTTTAATCCTTTTATTTTGTGTATCTTTTTGTAGTTCCTTCTCTAACTTCTTATACTCCTCTTCCAGCTTTTTTTGCGTTTGCCTTTTCTTTTCAAAAGGCTCACTGTTCAGCTAGTCTTAAAAACAAGACTCCCAGTGTGCCTCTCTTTCTTAAACATCTGTTTCTTATCAGTCCAGCCAATGTTGTCAAGGTCAGCCTTATTCTTGTTTAAGTGTTTCAGTTTAATGTCTTTTCTCTAGTACCACCAGATGGTGCTACAGTTTATTTTCAGTCAGCAAAAATAGAAAAAGGTTTTTTAAAACTAATTTCTTTCCGTTTTTTCTATTTAATTCAATTCAAATTCATTTTAAGTTCATTTAATGATAATAAAAATGCTCAATCGTGTTTTCTATCTTCTCTTATTTCCAACAGTTCTTTCAATTCATTCAATTTTCCCCTTTCCTTGGACCTCCTCGCTTTCTTCGCCACTATGATATCAGAAGTGGAGAGCTGCCACAAGCCCACTCTCCCCTCCTCTCTTTATGCCACTTTTTTCACTTTGTGCTAATTCCAGGCAGATAGGAAAGGAAACGTATATATAAAAAGCCAATTTCTCACCCAGATGATCCACTCTGTCTTTCGTTCTCATGCTTCAGTTGTGGCTGCCCCAGCTTCTTAGCAGTACAGTATGGCCGCTTTCTCAGTCATGCAGTATGAAAGGCTTCTTCTGACTAGCCAGGGAATTTGCGACTTCCCTGTGTTAACCAGTCCATGCCTCTCTTGTTCACTGTCCCTACAGGATGGTTTTGGTCAATAAAGACCCCCAAATGGCTGTGATATCAACGGTCCCCTGGGAGCTACCGAGGCACATGCCTCGCCACAACGCTGGCCACGCCCCTCCCCAGGCCATCACTATTCCTAATTGTTAGCTGAGATCTGCAAGTTGTCAGCTTTCTAACTACCCAGAACTGTTACAAGATTTACACATGCATATTTCCTGTAGATAAGCATTCTTTGTTCTTGGCAGACACACTCCGCAATTACAGGCTTCCTGGTTTACTTTCAAGTGTGTGTCATGACCTGGCTTTATTTTAGCATACAGCCCATCATTAGTAACACACTTAATTAAGTGGATCTGGCTTCCCCATTGATTTTGCTTGTCAGAAAGTCATGAAAGATACAAGCAGCAAGAATCACACCATTGAAATATAAAGGTAAAGAACTTGTGGTTTTACAACAAATACCTAGAAGAGTTAGGGATCTGAGGAGAGAATATCAATTTTTAACAAAATTCTTAATATTCAAAGGAGTGAGTTTCAGATGCTTAATACCTGAAGGAATCATTGTGACATTGCAAGAACAAAGACATAGACTTAATTCTATTGAAAAAGAAAAGCTGTTTTATCAACAATTTTGTGGACCGTTAGAGGAAGATCAGAGTGCAGTAGGCGAGACAAAACAGAGAGATGAGGAGAAAGATAAAGAGGAAAAAACAAAAGAAGAAAGCGTTAAGAGAGGGGACAAGAGCTAAAGACCCTATGGAAAAAAGAGAGACAAGGGCAATAAAATCAAAAACGAGTAACAAGTAAATCATGGAAGAAGAAATAAGAGCAATATCACTGAATGTAAATGGACTAAATGCGGTGATAAAAAGGAATAGAACCTTAAGTAAACTGAACAGTTTGAAAATGGACATTATATGTTTACAAGAAGTACATATTAGAAGACAACATATGAAATTGTTACAATATCCAAAACTTGCAGTTTTATTTACATCATTGATACAACATAGTAAAAGAGGTGTGGTACTGTATATCAAAAAAAAATTAGAACCAAAACTATGTTTTGAAGATGATGAAGGTAGGATTTTGATGGTGGAAATAAAAATCAGTTCAAAACAAATATTACTCATTGTAGTATATGCACCAAATGAAAAGCAAGAAGAGTTTTATCGAAAACTACACAAAAAAAATATTAGAATTGGATTATAAATATGTATGTATAATGGGTGATTTTAATGCCATAGTAGATGTGGAGTTGGATTATAAAACAATGAAGGACAAAGCAGATTTGGAAATAAAGAAATGGGGGAAATAATACAGGAATATTATACACAACTGTACAAGAAAGATGCAATAGAAGAGGACAAAGTGGCAAGGTATCTACAAAAAGCTAAACTACCAAAAATTCCCAAAGAGGTCGAGGAGTTATTGGATGGAAATATAACGATGATGGAGCTAACTGAGGCAATTAAGAAACAGAAGAATGGAAAGGCACCAGGTCCAGATGGACTGCCAGCTGAATATTATAGGACTTAACAGGAATCACTATCGATCCCAATGCTGGAGGTCATGAATGAAGTAATGATAAAAAAAGAAATACCCAAGACATGGGTTGAGGCATATATCATTTTGATTCATAAAGAAGAGACAGACCCACAACAAATCAAAAACTACAGGCCGATATCCCTGCTAAATGCAGATTATAAAATTTTTGCTATGATACTGGCAGAAAGACTTAAGAGATACTTGAATAATTTTATACATTCTGATCAAAATGGATTCTTACCTAAAAGACAAATCCAAGACAATATCAGAATAATTTTGGATACCCTAGAATATTATGAAGCTCATCCTGAAAAGCAGATGGCTTTGATATTTTTAGATGCACAAAAAGCCTTTGACAATGTCAATTGGCGATTTATGTTGTTACAGATGGAGGAGATGGGCTTTGGGAAAAAATTTCTTCAGGCAATTGAAGCTATATATTCAAAACAAAAGGCTAAAGTAATGATAAATGGAGAATTGTCTGAATATATTGAAATAGAGAAAGGCACTAGACAAGGATGCCCATTGTCCCCTCTGTTGTTTATACTGACATTGGAAGTGCTAAACAGAAATATTAGAGAAGAAAAGGAGATAAAAGGTATGAAAATTTGACAAGAGGAATATAAATTACAAGCTTTTGCAGACGATTTGGTTTTTATTATGGAAGAACCCTTAACATCAATAAATAAATTGCTAGAAAGAATTGGAGAGTTCGGAGAGGTGGCTGGCCTAAAAATTAATAAATAAAAGTCAAAGATAATGACTAAAAATATGCTGAAAAAGCAAAAAGAAGAACTGATGGAGATCTCAAGTATCCAGGTTACGAATAAAGTAAAATATCTGGGAATACAATTAACAGCAAGGTGTAGCTCTCTCAAAGAAGATAACTATATTAAGGTTAAGTGACAGATAGGACAAGATTTGGAAAAATGGGGAAATTTGCAACTATCTCTACTTGGGAGAATTGCAACCATTAACATTTTGCCCAGAATTTTATATCTATTCCAAATGATTCCGATAAAGCTGGACAAGGAATTTTTTATAGATTTAAATAAAATAATACTGAAATACATTTGGCAGGGGAAAAAGGCAAGAATAAAAATGAAGTTGCTACAAGATGCTAAAATGAGGGGTGGATTTGGCTTACCTAACTTTGAACTTTATTACCAAGCAGCTAGCCTAATGTGGATTAAAGAATGGATATTATTAGGAAATACTAGATTGTTAAATTTGGAGGGACATGATTTGTTCTTGGGATGGCATGCCTATTTGTGGTATAAAGGAACTAAAATACAGGGGTATTTTAGAAGACATAAAATACGTGAAGCCTTATGGTTGAACTGGGAGAAGTTTTAAAAAGGACACTATTTGAAGATACCAGTCTGGGTATCTACAATTGAAGCATTTTTGTATCCAGTGATGTTTAAAGGGAAACAAATCATAAGATACAAGGAACTAAAGCAAGATATAGAAGGTCAAGGGTACAAATTGGATTGGTTTACATATATGCAAATACTTTCTAGATATCGAGAAGATCTTAAACAAGAAGGGTTTTATAATGTATTGACTAATTTGGATAAGATTTTGATGGGTTCTGATGATCGTTTAATTAAAAAGCTATATAGTTATTTGCTAGAAGTTAAATTGGAGGAAGAACAAGTTAAAGAATCAATGATAGCATGGGGGAAGAATTTTGGTTATGGTATTGATTTAGAGAAATGTCAAAAATTGTGGTCACATAATTATAAAATGACAATGTCTACAGCATATAAGAAGAATTTGTATAAGATGTTTTACAGGTGGCATCTACCCCCATCGAGGATAGCCAGAATGTTCCAGAATAAATCAGAGAAATGTTGGAAATGTCATCAGACCCCAGGATCTTACTACCACATGTGGTGGACATGCATAGAAGCAAGGAGATATTGGACCAAGATACACACGTGGTTGGAAAAAATGATAAAGAGACATATTGATTTTAAACCAGAGATATTTTTATTAGGGATCGTACCAGAGATATATAATAAAGAAGTGCAATATCTAATCGTAAATCTCTTGACAGCAGCCAGAATTTTATTTGTTAAAAACTGGAAAGGAGAAAAGTTACCTAATGATGAGGAAATTATTAAGAAAATGATGGATTGTGCTGAAATGACCAAATTGACATTTGAAATAAGAGAACAGGAAAATAGACAATATTATTTGATATGGGATTTATTTTATCAATGGATAGAGAATAAGAATTGGAAATAATTATGATATAAATTATGTTGAAACTTTTTGAAAATAAGTTAAAATGCTTAGTGATAAATTGAAGAAAGGAGGAGCACAAAAAATACCACCAACTGTTACACTGTCTTTGATTGTATGGAATGATAATGGTTTTTATATGTTTTGTTTTGTTTTTTGAAAATAATTTAAAAAAAAAACAATGAAGACTAATAAAAAGTCTAGAAGAATACTGCCAAGATCTTTTTTTATAATGATGGAAGAATTGTGTATTCAAGATGTATGGAGACAAAAGCACTTGAAAGAAAAGCAATATACTTTTTATTCAAATAGACACTTATCATGGTCGAGGTTAGACATGATATGGATGACAACAGAGTTTATGGATAGTATACAAGAAGCAAATATTGATTCAAACATTTGGGCGGACCATAACCCAATGATAATAACATGGAAATGTCAAAAGAAAAGGACAAGATGGACTTTAAATGCAACAATATTAAATGAAAAAGAATTTCAACAGTTTATGGAAAAAGAATTAGTGTTTTTCTTTCAAATAAACAAAAAAGAGGACATATCACTTCAGACAGTATGGGATACTGTGAGAATATCCAAGACAGCATCACCGTTTGCAAAAGGAAAAAACCTTTATTGTACAAAAAACAGGAAACAGAGACATGAAAGCATAGACAGATTAAATATATATCTTTGCAAAGGTCCTTTCCTCCTCAAATGGGAAAGGCGGAATGAAAGCCATTGACACGGTTTTTATACATCAGAAGTCACGTGACTAATGTCCTTTGGGAATCAGTTTCAGATTTATACAACATATTGTAATACAGGTTCCACCCTGGAAATTCCCCAATTCTCAACAGAAATATTCCACAAAAACATCACTTGCGTACTTCCCTTTCTGGAACAAACAGACAGGCCCCAAACAACCCCATTTCAGTACTTTTCCCAGAACATCAATTTCCGTCAAAACAACTCCATAATACATATTTCCCATAAGGTAATCATTTCAGGAAAGCCTTATTGTGTTCCCTTTCGTCCAGTTATATAATCAGGTCATACCAGGTAAAATAAGACACTTAAAATGGCGTAACTCAGGTTACACTTTTACAGGAATAATTCTCATATTCTCTCAATCCCCACTTTCCCTCTAGATCAATTTATTTCTGTAAATTGTAAATATCCCATAACAATATAGAAACTCCTCTCCATACAACAGGTAATTTGGGCAATGTCATGTTACCACATAAGAACATTAACTTGGAGGAAGCGTGTATCTTTAGATATGGACAATGTAACTCCTCCTCTAAAATCCAAAATTTCTTGTATGAAGGTGTATAATTACCATATAGCTCAGTGCATTACTCATATAAAAATTCCATTCTATTTGCACAATCAATATATTGAGGATCTATCTAATATGTACAGTGGCACTTGGCATACACCATCTCCAAAAGATGACTTAATACATATCCTCAGTCTCCTCAGTGGTGTCTATTAGGGCTAGTGGTGCTTCTATAAAAGAATAACGGTGCTCGAGTTCAGTATGGAAATATAGCTGTTACCATGGTATAGGATAACTAGGCAACACAGCCAAAATCCCCATTCCTATCCGCACCTGTAGAATAACAAACGCTACCACAAGAAGCCCTATTATTCCTAGTGAACTAGCCCCCCCCCCCAATCTTCCAAAAAGATAAAAGGTTATTATCTTACCTCCAATTCGTCAATCGATCGAGGGGAACTTACATCCACTGAATACCAAAGCATAGATTTACACCAACCAACAGTATCTTTCCTCAATACAATCTAAAAACACAACAAAAATTATTAACACTTCTAATCAAATACAAATCTCTATCCATTGATCTTCAATCATCTAAGGTTCGTTGATGAAAAGTCAATTTAAAACAGTTCGTAGCAACTGTCCATCCACAAGGCAAAGCCACTGGTCCTTTGACTCCAGAATAACCAACCATGTTCCTTAGTCCTCTCAGCCAACTCTGTAGTTAGCAGAACTTGGAACCGTCCTTCCCACACCAGCTGCAACTTCTCCTCCGTAAAGGTTTAATCAGTCTCCATCATCATACTCATATACTTGGAAATCAAGAAGTAGAGTCTGTGCCAATCGTCCTTTGCACCTTAAACGAGAAAAACACTGGGACAGTCCCTGTATATATTTCTCAAAACAAAACTCTTTCAATTCTATCCTAGGCATCCCAGACTTTCCCCATATATGGCAATCCAAACATTGTTTCATACAAAGATATCCCCAGACCTTCCCTAAGACTAGTTAGTCTTAACAGAGCTAAAAGCAAACACTTCACCCAAGGTAGCTCTAACATACATTAATTTTTATAACATAGATTTAATTGTTTGATTCACACATTCAAAACACCACATGAACAATAAAATGTATACCCCTACCACTATCGATAGGATCAACCAATACATATTTGAGTATTATTCACTCCAATATAACTTAACAATCCTTTGAGCACCTTCCATTACACAAAGAAAGGCTTCAAAACATCCAGTAAGCTAATTCACTATTATAATAACATATATCAATGGTCACACCACCCACATTCCAATGTAATCTACTAGATTCATTAAAAAGGCCAAATTTCTACATATTTATCTCATACACAATATATTCATTCCCGTACCAATTTATAACTATCGTATACATACCCCTACATATATATACATACACACACATATATATATCAAAATCAATGAGTGCTTACACTTCCCAATGGGTTCCCTCATACACTCAAGTACATTCCACATAACAGCTGTATTAAGAATCTGCACCCCATCTTTAGTCATCCATTTCCCATTCACTTACACACCTCTCATCCATCATTTGTTGTTCTTCCTCAATAAATACCTGATTTACATCAAAATTCAATACAGGCACTAAAACCATAACTACAACTTCCCCAAAAGCCGCTTCTTTATCTGCTTTATCTGCCAATTTATTCCCCAGTATTAATTTTAAAGTCCCTTTCTTATGTGCTTTTACATAAATAACAGCAAGTTTAGCAGGACCTTCAGCTGCTTCCAAAACCGCTATTATAAAATTCACCTGTTTCAATTCCTTCCCTTTACCAGATATCAAGACTATCCCAACAGTAAGATACCATAAGCATACTTTAAATCAGCATAAATATTCCCTACCACATTTGTTAATATGTACAATGCTTACAATAAAACAAAAACCTCACATGGCTACGATGACCATTCAGACAGTAACTTTCCAGCTTCCAAAATCTCCATAATATCTCCATTCACAACTACATAACCATTCAATCTCTTCCCATTCTCAACCCCTAACAGAAATACAACTAAATTTAAACTCCCATTAGTCAAGAGAACCAAACTCTCTCTTGAAACAACAAAATAATCCCATATTTCAAAAACATAACATACAGATTTGTACTGACATAAACTACTCACCACCAATGTCCCACCAAAAGTTAATTTTCTACTCCCCTCCACTGAAGGTGCAATCACAGCTTCAGCTTATATACACAAGATTAATCTTGCACCACAAGATCCATCAATTATAACAAAAATACTACAGATTTCTTCTTCATAGCCCACATTCCCTTGGCTATACCATCTGCCAGTACTACAGACAAATGCAAACTCTCTTCCAAATAACTTCCTATAATTTCTCATCCATAAATACTCAACTCTCCCACTTCAGAGGAATCATACCACACCTATATCACAAATAAACTAAACTATTTCCACAAGCTTCAAAAAAATGCAAAGCTAGTCTAAATTCACAAGTCTAAACCACAAGTCTATACAAACTAACTCACAGATAACTTCCTAGCTAGCCAGATCAAAAATCCATCTTCACCCTCTACCAATAAGTAACTCTCCCCTCAAAGGAACATCCCACATTTGGGCACCACTGAACTAAAATAACATAATCAACTACTCCCCACTATTCAATATCCAGGCTATCCTAAAAATCCACTAAACTTCTCAACATTCAAAATCAAAATCATTCAAAATGCACAACATAAATACATAACAAAAACGTCTAAAAACAAAAGAAAATCACCTAATAGAGGTACAAAACTCCACTCTGAAAAAAATATTCGTTTAAACTTTCAATATCACCCCTCCATCATATAGATTTATCTAAACACCTCAAACATCAATAAAATCAAAACTCCAAGCAGAACAGGAAATATCTGCCTAACTGCCATATGCAGTCCAGAAACAATCACCCATTCACACACCCCTTTCCTCTCAAACTCAGCAAAGGAAAAAAAAATGTGTAAAAGGGAAAACAAACCGCATCTTCCCCCCCTTCTCTCCTGTTCAGAACAAAAAGAAAGGGGACATATAGGGAGGAAAAATATTACTCCTGTCTCCATTTAACATCATAAATACCTTCTTCTAATCTCACTTCTCCAGAGAATCTCTCTCCCCTCTTTCTTGCTCATTCGAACATTTAATATTATCTTCATAACAACAACAAACCCTTGCCACACACTATTCCATTATACAAAGGATATCTCCAGATAGGTTCAACACACACTCATATTTATTCTACAACCAGACCTTCCAGTGTACTACAACACACACATACCTTCTCCCTGCCAATTAGTCAGCATAAATACTTCAGAGAACTTTATCATTATTATTATTATTAATTTACAAGACAATGAGCTCTATTGCCTAAATAACTCTCATTACACACAAATGCCTTCACACATACATACCTTTTAACAACATTTACAAACCAAGAATGAAACCTGGGAAAGTTCTATCCCGGACATCTTATAGCTTATTCCTTAAGCAGTGGAAGACTTCAGGATGTGGTTTTCAATCAAAAACTTGATTTCGGGCCCTAACCACCACCTGCCCTCCACAGCTTCAAGCTCAAGCCAAGAAGGTCACTTACTTCGCTGGCACAAACATATCACTATCACAGCACATTACTCAAAGACAAATTATTCGCACTCAACCTCAGGTAAACAATAAACCCTTCTCATTCACAAATGAGAAAAATCTTATCTCTCAATAAGAGGAATAGGGGCAACATCAACTATCGGGTCAATTTTCCTTCCCCGTTCCCCAAGTATAAAACATAAGCTCACCTCCTAGAAGAGACAATACATCCCTCCCAAGCAGATTAATACCTGCTTCTAGAACAAATATCACATGCAAATATATAACACACTTTCCACAACTCAGTTCCATATTCTTCAACAATCAACAATCAACAATCGCACAAATAGAGGTGCTAATCACAACCATATCTATGAGAAACATATAAACCCCCACTTCTCATTAATAAATTTATCAATGGCTCTTTCAAAAACTCTAATCATCTTCTTCTCCCATAAGGGTATTCTAACATAACACACAAAGCACTTTCTGCTTTCAAATCCACCAACTCCTGGACATTTCCACAGGGAGCAATCCTCTCCCCAATTCCAGGATGCTGTTGCCTCATTGCAACTAAAATTTCACAAAGCCTAGTCTTCTTAACACAGACATCAGCATTTGACTTCTCTACCAAGTCTTCATTCACATAAACTCTTCTGAACTTCCTTCAACAGAGCAATAATATCAGAAGCAACTCAGTTCTTATTCTTCTTCCCATGCCATCATCACACACTATATTGTCATTAAGGACTCATAAGCCATCGCCAGGGTACTTATTTAAAGTGTCCTTAATACATTCCAGAAACACAAACAGTATTTCCCACAGCTGTTCTTACCACAAAGGCTTTTGTTAATTTTGTCTCTTTAGGTACAGCTGTTTCAACTCCCTGAAGACTAACCCACTTCAGGTATTCCATTTGCTCCCAGTCAGCAACATTATTCCAACCAGGACCAGCTAATGGAAACCTAACATCGGCAGCAACAGGCTAAGCAGCCCCCACTTGGGTTTCATCTCAAAACACCATAGCTACCGACCTCTTCTCTGGAGAGAACAAATCACCCAATATACTGCAACTCTACCAAAGTATACAGCTCGGGTCCCAGGAACAGATCCAATGACTCAAACAACTCAATCAGATCTACCTGTAAAGACGGCATGTAACCAAATCAACACTCTGTTGAAATCTCTACTTCACTGCTCCTAGCAACTTCAATTCTAGCCACAGCTCCCTGCTCCATTTACATTATAAGAAGGAGGAGGGGGAAGTGGGCATGTGGCATAAGCTAAAGAATCCTTTCCATACAAAACCCTAAAACCTCTCAGAGGAAAAAGAATCAGACCCCTGAACATAAAACCAAGATTCCACATATAACAATTGAACTTCAACTTCATATTCATCAAAACCTCCTTCAAAGCATTTATCCAGCATTTATCCAATATTGGTCTAACTCCCCAAACTTACCCCACCTATAATTAGGCTGTATCATCACAAACATCAGCCAAACCTGGTACAATAATTAATCATAGTCACCTTATCTAACATCTTTGTATAAGCTTTCAACCAATCTTCTGACCACTGTATTAACAATTTCCCTAATGGAGATATGGGGGATTGGAGGGTACTTCAGTCTCAACAGCACTTTCCCCATACTGTCCCCAGCCTGCATTTTACTAAGTATACACACAAATCATACAGGCCATACACACACAAACATACACATATCCAGACCAACAAAAAGAGAACATATACTCACTCCCAGTGCACTGTGGTCTTCAGGAACGTTCCTCTCTGTCCAGGCATTCACGTCTCTGCCTCAGGGTACATAGAAAGCAATTCCAACCAGAAAGGAAATAACCCCTTGTCACTGAAATCAATGTGTGCGCACGTAAGGATTTCCTTACTAGACGGAAAGTTTCAAGTCCCTGTCGGGCGCCAATTGTGAGAATATCCAAGACAGCATCACCGTTTGCAAAAGGAAAAAACCTTTATTGTACAAAAAACAGGAAACAGAGACATGAAAGCATAGACAGATTAAATATATATCTTTGCAAAGGTCCTTTCCTCCTCAAATGGGAAAGGCGGAATGAAAGCCATTGACACGGTTTTTATACATCAGAAGTCACGTGACTAATGTCCTTTGGGAATCAGTTTCAGATTTATACAACATATTGTAATACAGGTTCCACCCTGGAAATTCCCCAATTCTCAACAGAAATATTCCACAAAAACATCACTTGCGTACTTCCCTTTCTGGAACAAACAGACAGGCCCCAAACAACCCCATTTCAGTACTTTTCCCAGAACATCAATTTCCGTCAAAACAACTCCATAATACATATTTCCCATAAGGTAATCATTTCAGGAAAGCCTTATTGTGTTCCCTTTCGTCCAGTTATATAATCAGGTCATACCAGGTAAAATAAGACACTTAAAATGGCGTAACTCAGGTTACACTTTTACAGGAATAATTCTCATATTCTCTCAGATACTATGAAAGCTTATATTAGAGGTCTGGCAATAACATATTTGGGAAAAAAGAATAAAAAGAAAAGACAAAAATAGATAAGATTGGAAGAGGAGCATAAGAAACTAGAAAAAGTCTTCCAAAAAGATGCACAAAATAAAAAAATTAAGAAGTTGATGGAAGTGAAAAAAGATGAAATAAATATAAATGAACAGGAACAATTAACAAACAAATTAAGAGCAACTAAACAATTTTTTTTCAAAAATGTAAATAAACCAGGAAGGTGGTTGGCATATAAACTGAAAAAAGAAACAGAGAAAAAGATGATAAAATACTTACAAGATGAAGAGGGGAAAATATGTAACAGAAATGAAGAAAAGAAGAGGATAATTCAAAAATACTATAAAAAACTCTACTCTCAAGAAAAAATTTCAGAGGAAGAGATATCAAAATATTTGGAAAAGTCAGATTTACCGAAAATAACAGATCAATATAAAGGAATGTTAGAAGAGAGAATAACAATGATGGAATTAACAGAAGCAATAAAAAGACAAAAAAATGGGAAAGCACCTGGACCGGATGGCCTACCAGCAGAATTATACAAAACGTTACAAGAAGTGATGAGCAATGTAATGCTGGAATTATTTAATTTTTTTTAAATTAGATTTATATGCCACCCTTCTCTGGAGACTCAGGGCAGCTTACAATGCGTTAAGCAATAGCCTTCATACTTTTGTATATTTTATACAAAGTCAGCTTATTGCCCCCACAACCTGGGTCCTCAATTTACCTACCTTAGAAAGGATGGAAGGCTGAGTCAACCTTGAGCCTGGTGAGACCCGAACTGGTGCAATTGCAGACAGCTGGATGTTAATAACAGGCTTTAGTCTGCTTATTAGCCTGTTGAGCTATCCAAGGCTCAACAGGCTTAATGAACATTTAATGAAGGCAAAAATACCAAATTCATGGAGGGAGGCCTATGTGACACTTATTCCCAAAGAAGATACAGATCTACAACTAATAAAAAACTATAGACCCATTTCATTATTAAATGTGGACTACAAGATTTTTGCCTCAATAATGGCATGCAGATTAAAAAAAGCATTAAATGAACTTATTCATACAGATCAAAATGGATTTCTACCTAAAAGGCAAATTAGAGACAATATGAGGGTAATTTTGAATACTTTGGAGTATTACGAGACACATTCAGAAAGACAAATGGCGATGATGTTTTTAGATGCTCAAAAAGCTTTTGACAGGACTTCCGGTCTGGAGCTGTGGCACCACAGTCGGGGAAATAGCGGGCTCTTACGAGACTGCGAAAACCCCAACTGTCAAACCACCGCCCGACTGGTCTTCAGACCGACCCTCATCTTGCAGGGATGGGGGGTGAAGAGGAGTGCCTCAGTGTGCCAAGAGGAACAGGCAAGTTCCTCAGAGGCCAGAGGGAATCCTCGAAGTTGGCGGTGGGGGTAGGCAGCCATGGCGGCTGCCATAAAGCCGTGACAGAGCGGGATACAAGATCGTGGAGGAGGGAAGAAGAAGAAAGAGCGAGTATCTCGAAGCTGGGTGAGTGACACCAACCCAGGCAAAACAACACTTTTATTTGGATTAAAAAAAAATAAGACCCCAAACTTTAAACAGCAGCTATAGATCTGTGGGGCTTGAAGATTGAACGAAAAAAAAAATGGAAATAAAGACCTGAAATACACTTTGTTTTAGTAAATTTGGCTTGGAAGAATTGGCTTTTAACAATTTAGAAAATTGACTTTGCTTTTATTTGAAGTGGATTGGAGAAATGTCTCTTTGGGAGTTTACACCTTTGAAAGTTAACGAAGCTAATGAAGAAAGACAGGTGGATGGCTACATAATTGCCATGGAGTCTGCGGTGACTAAGCAGGAGAGTGGATTGAAGAGATTTCTCTTGCCGTTTGGAAAAGAAACATTTTAAATGGCTTTTTACCTTGGATTACTTTGAAATTAACATTAGATCTATGGACTTTGGAGATTCCTGTTCTGTACCAGATGATTTCAAGAAGAAAGAAGGAATATTTTGGATATTTGACAATGGAAATTAACAAGCTTAGCAAAAAAATAATAATAGGTGTGGCACAGGAACAAAAGACAGGAAGTTGATGCATCACACATGGAACAGACATTATAAAAGCATTAAAGGGACATACAGAATTCTTTAATTTGAACAGATGAACTTTGAAATGGAACATTTATGGACAGATAGGAAAAGGAAGAAAAGGAGGAAATAAAGTAGATAAATTTAAATGTAATTAAACTGAAATGTAAAGTTTAAAAGCCTAAAGGTATATATGATTTTTGGATAAAAACAGGAAAGTTTCTGGAGTAATAAAAATAGAAAATAAGAGATGGCAATTAAAATAGAGGATGATATATAGGTGGCTAAAAACAATAAAGAAGTGTATGTATTAATGTGAGACAACTTTAAGAAAATGTACTGCTTGATGTAATATGTTTTAATTTTAATTTGCAAACAAATGCTAGATTGGTGATTATGCTTGACTAAGGTTTTATTGAACAAACTATAAGATACATGTCGAGACCCACCCGGCTCGACACTTCAGGGGGAAAAACGGCTGTATACCAGAACGGGGGGAAAAAGCATAGAAGCACGTTACGAGCTGAAAGGGGGCAACCAGCAAGAAACGAAGACGCTCCTATGGAAGGAGGGGATACTCACAGTGGTGGGGGTGTTAGGCAGGGTTTAGGCGGACGGTCACACTGCGGCCGGGATAGGGCAGAGTCTAGACATTGGCGGGTGACATCATATATATAATAAACGCCAGGAGCAAACCCGGAAGCATCGCTAATAGGAAGACGCTGCGGCGCGTTACTTTAAAAAGGGGGTGGGAAGCAGGAACCACCGACGCCAGCTTTATGTTATCTTGGTTGAACTCAGCGATGTCTGCGACAGCCTGGAGCACGAAATAAACCTTGATCCTGCTACGGAGCATACCTGACTGCAGTGTCATTCATTGGGCGACCAGGACTGTTGAGCGGTCTGAGAATACACAGATTTTAGCGACAAATTGTTATTTAATTTAATATATGCTGAAAATGATGATTATTATGAAATATATCGAGAATTAATTTGAAAGAGCATGCTGGGAAACTGACATAAAGTAGATAATTATATGCTAAGGGAAAGTTAAAATAAGAGGGATGGATACCAACTAGATAAGAGTTTGAGACTCAGAGGAAATATGTTCGGAACTAGTTAAAATGCTGGAAATCAGCCAAATAATTATAGGAGAGATGGAGGAGACTATGCTGGAAATCAGCCAAACAAGAGTGGGAGCTCTAGAGGAGACTATGCTGGAAATCAGCCAACATAATATGCTGGAAATCAGCCAAACAAATAGGAGGAGAGTTGGAGGAGATTATGCTGGAAATCAGCATAATGGGAAATTGTGAATGGAACTTGTTAAAGGAATGTAAGCGTGGTAACCATCTATGACCAGATCGAGACTCTGCTCTTGAAAGTTATATTTTATGTTTAAGTTTGAAAAAAATAAAAAAATATTTACAAACAAAAAGCTTTTGACAATGTGAATTGGCAATTTATGATAGGACAATTGCAGGGAATGGACTTTGGGGAGAGATTTATAAATACAGTAAAAACAATTTACGACAACCAATCTGCTAAGATAATGATGAACAGAGAAATCACAGAGAACATTGGAATTATGAAGGGTACTAGACAAGGATGTCCCCTATCACCATTATTGTTTATTCTGACTCGAGTAGCATTGAATAGAGACATTAGGCGAGATAAAGAGATAAAAGGAATGAAAATTAAAAAAGGACCAAAATTATTAGCTCAAATAGAGAACTATGGAAAAGTGTCTGGACTGAAAATAAATAAAGAAAAAACAAAAAATTTGGTGAAAAAATTACAGAAAAACAAAAAAGAGAGATAGAAGAGACATTAGACATACAAGTGGTGAAAAAAAAATTAAATACTTAGGAATATATTTGACTTCAAGGTGTGCAACGATCAAAGAACACAATTATTATAGACTTAAAGAACAAATTGAGAAAGACTTGCAGAAATGGAAGAATCTTCAATTGTCACTTATGGGAAAGATAGCAATTATAATTATCTTTGACTGGGAGACTGAGAGTCCCGGAAGACCACTGCTGCTTCACCACCCAGGCACTGATCTATGACTCTGCTGGTGGTTTCCTGCCAGCCATCATGAGAGGATGGTTGCAGTGGATACCGATGGACTTTGTTCGTAGCAGCCTTTTAACTATTTTGTTGATCAGTATTTTGACTCTTCCATCATGGTGAGAGAGTGATGGCTTCTCCCAGTTTCATTTCATCTCATGTTATATTGTGTGCCCCCCCCTTTCTTTTTATTTACCATCACGATGTTGTTCCATTTCGCCTACCCTAAATGTTTAATCTGTCTTATGCATTGGCTGACCTTCTTGCTTTGTGAGATGCCCCCCTCTCGCAGACATGGCCTTCTGTGTTATCTAAGGCCTACCTTAAGGACGGGTTTTGGGACCCCGAGAGGTGGCATGCTTCTAAACGTGGTCTGAGGGGTTTTTTAACCAGGTTTTTATACCAAATTTTAAGGGGATCCGGGAGGCGGGTGGTGAAAGATGAGCCGGGGGCGGCTCCCCCCGAATGGAACTCTGGCATGTCGGGTGTCTGTGGGGGGAGGGGGGGAGGGGGAGGGAATGTGGAGGTTTGGTGGAGTGAGGGTCTTTCTATCCTGGTGTTGGTTGGGAGGGGCGGGGGGGAGGAGGAGGCTTGGAGAGCCCCACCGCCTGGTTCAGGCCGTGAGGCTCTCCAGTCCCCTTCACCCATCCTGTTCCCCTGGTGGGGATGGAGAGCAGTCCCCTGGACTCCGGCTGTTGTACCTGAATGCCAGATCCGTGGCGAACAAGGCCCTCCTCGTCCGGGATTTAATTGATGAGGAGGATGCGGACCTGGCTTGTATCACCAAAACCTGGCCTGGGACGGAGGGAGGTGTCCCCCTCTCCGATTTGTGTCCCCCAGATTTTCAGGTACTTCATCAGCCATGACTCCAGGGGAGGGGCGGGGGAGTGGCGGTAGTGATTAAGGAAAGGCTCAGTCCTAGGGAGGTCACTGTCCCTCAGATAAGCGGGTGTGAATTACTCCTTCTGAAGTGGGATCCTGGAGTTCAGTCGGGTTTGTTGGTTGTGTACCTATCACCCAGCTGCATAGCCTCAGCCCTGCCCGCACTGCTAGATGTCTTGGCTGAGTTGGCGGTGGAACTCCCCAACCTCTTGGTTGTCGGAGATTTCAACCTGCCCTCGGCCGGGGAGACATCTGAGCTGGTGCGGGAGTTCATGGCCTCCATGGCGGCCATGGACCTGACTCAGATTTGATCTGTCCCCCCCCTTCAGAGACCCACAAAAACACAGCCAGCCGAGGGTTAATAATCACTTGGCACCCTCCGCAGTTCTTATCTCAACCTTGGCAGCGATATGCACACCGTCTGCCAAGGACTTTATTGGTTTACACAAACAAGAAAATCTCCTACGTAGCTTTGCCGTTCATCTAGCTTCCAAGACTACGAGGTTGCTCCGTTTGTTTAGCTTTGTTCGTCACGAACTTCGTAACCCACCGTACTGTCTTATATACATATGCTTCTGGGTGTGGTCCAGTGAGTCATTGATCCCATGACTCCAATCCAATGACTCAGGATTTCCTCATACGCCTCAGCTGCAGTACCCTTTTCTCTCGCCTCCTTTGGCGTGCGTCCAGGAATGACGTCTCTCCCTCACTCTCATCTGAGGCACCTGTTTCCCCACTACTTGGCTCTCTTTCAGCTGGCACCTGAGCCGGTGCCAGAGGGGGAGGGCTGGGAGATCTGGCTGGCTCCTCTTCCTCCTGCTCAGAGCTGCCTTCCTCCAAAGGGATAGGCTCAGAGGACGGGGCCACAACACTATCCCCCACCGCAGGGCCCTTCCCCCGGGTCTGACGGTCGGGATGGGGTCGGGACGGGAACTGTTCGTGGAAAGCCCGCACCAGGTCAGGGGCCTGAATGGCAGATGCGTCCACCCAGGTGAAATCCTCGGCCCCGTACCCTTTCCAAGCGATGAGGTATTGGAAGCGCCCCTTCAGCCAACGGGAGTCCCGAATACTGTCCACCTCATACGTCGAGGCGTCGTCCTCGTCGGCTGCGGCTGGGGGGGCAGGCGGCGGCGGGCGGCGGAGACGGCTAGTGGGAGTCTCAGGGACCAGGAGGGACCGATGAAAAACGGGGTGGAGCCGCATGGAGCGGGGTAGAGTCAACCGATAGGCCACCGGGTTGATGACCGCCTCGATGGGGAAGGGACCAATAAAGCGGTGGGCCAGTTTCCTCACCGGCTGGTCCGTGGGGAGGTGTTTCGTGGACAGCCAAACCCGATCTCCAACTTCCAGCGGTGGCGTCGCCCGGCGGCCGCGATCGGCGAACCGTTTATAGTCCTCTTTCGCCCGGATCAGCTGTCGCCGCACCAGTTGCTGCACCGCCTGCAGCTCCGAGAGGAAGTCCCGGGTCTCAGGAACAGGGGAGTCCATGATGGTCAATGGAAAAAACCGTGGATGGTACCCGACGTTGGCATGGAACGGTGTCATCTGGGTGGAGGTATGTTGGGAGTTGTTAAAAGCGAACTCCGCCAGGGGAAGGTACTCGGCCCAGTTGTCCTGCTGTTGGTTGACAAAACAGCGGAGGTACTGCTCCAGTATGCCAATGACCTTCTCCGTGCCCCCGTCAGTCTCCGGATGGTGTGACGACGACAGGCACACCTGCACCTCCAGCGCAGCCATCAGGCTTTTCCAGAAGCGGGCCGTGAACTGGGCCCCGCGATCCGAAACCACCCGGTCCGGCAGGCCGTGGAGGCGGAAGATGTGTTGCAGGAACAGGCGAGCCGTGGTACGAGCCGAGGGCAGGCCGCGGCACGGGATGAAATGTGCCATCTTCGTGAGCGCATCCACCACCACGAGGACGGTCGTGAATGTAGCGGACAGGGGCAGGTCAGTCAGGAAGTCCATGGAGATGGCTCCCCATGGTCTCTCCGGTGTTGGCAGCGGCTGGAGGAGTCCAGGAGGGGGGCCGGACGCGGCTTTGGCCTGTCGGCATGGCACACAGGATGTCACATAGGCGTGCACATCGTGCCGTACCCGAGGCCACCAAAAAGTCCGTGTCACTAGGTTCAAGGTCTTAAAGAAGCCGAAGTGCCCCGCCGCGGGGTTGTCATGGCACTGGTTCATGACGAGGGCTCGGAGCGGACTTGTGGGCACGTACAGCCGACCCCGGTGCCTGAGCAAGCCCTCCTCCACGGTCCATGGGGACGCGGGGCCGACGTCCGCTCTCCGCTGCTGCGACCAGTCGTCCCGTCGCTGCGCTTCCAGCACCTGAGTCCGCAGGTCCACCGGTTCCTGGACCGCGGCCAAGGAGTCCGCTGGCAGCACCGTCCGGGGGGAAAGGGAGTCCTTGGGGCAAAAGTATTCCGGTTTACGGGATAGCGCGTCCGCCCTCTGGTTGAGGTGGCTCGGAATGTATGTGACGTGGAAGTTGAACCGGGCGAAAAACAACGACCACCGGATCTGCCGCTGGTTCAAATTCCTGGCCGTGGTGAGGTGCTCCAGGTTCCGATGGTCCGTCCGCACCTCCACCTGGTGTCGGGCCCCCTCGAGGTGATGTCGCCAAGCCTCGAACGCGGCCTTGATAGCCAGCAACTCCTTTTCCCAGATGGTGTAGTTGCGCTCGGAAGGAGTGAGTTTCCGGGAGTAGTAAGCGCAGGGAAAAAGAGTGCCGCCATCCACCGGAGCCTGTAGCAGCACCGCTCCAATCGCCACGTTGGACGCGTCTGTCTCAACCACGAACGGACGGTGTGGATCGGGGTGCTTCAGGACCGGCTCCGTGACAAAGGCCTGCTTGAGAACCTCGAAGGCCTGCTGCTGCGGGGGCCCCCACTGGAATGGAACCTTCTTCCGAAGGAGCTGGGTCAACGGCACGGTCAGGGTGGCAAAGCCCGGGATGAAGGTCCGGTAGTAGTTGGCGAATCCCAACAGACGCTGGACGTCCTTCACCCGACGCGGGGGTTCCCAACTGCGCAAGGCCGCCACCTTGTGTGGGTCCATCGCGATGCCCTCGGGGGTGATGATGTGCCCGAGGAACTCTATGGAAGTCTGGAAGAAGTAACATTTCTCCAACTTCGCATAGAGCTGGTGCTCCCGCAGGCGCTGCAGGACCTGACAGACATGCTGGAGGTGACTCTCCGGGGTCCGGGAATAGATCAAAATATCATCCAGGTAGATCACCACGAACCGATCCAGCATGTCCCGGAACACGTCGTTCATCAAGTGCTGGAAGACCGCGGGGGCGTTGGTCAACCCGAACGGCATGACGGTATATTCAAAGTGTCCGTATCGGGTGCCAAATGCCGTCTTCCACTCGTCCCCCTCTCGCATCCGCACCAGGTTGTAGGCTCCCCGGAGGTCGAGCTTGGTGAAAATCGAAGCCTCCCGCAACCTCTCCATCAGCTCCGGAATCAGCGGCAGGGGATAGCGATTCCGTACCGTGATGGCATTCAAGCGCCGGTAGTCGCAACACAGGCGCAAGTCCCCCGTCTTCTTTTTCACGAAGAGGACTGGGGCCGAGAGCGGGGAGGTCGAAGGCCGGATGAACCCACGGGCCAGGTTCTTGTCCAGAAAGTCCCGTAAGGCGGCCAGCTCGGGCTCCGACATGGAGTACAGGCGTCCCGAGGGCAGGGGCGCGTTGGGCATCAAGTCCACCGCGCAGTCGTAGGGTCGGTGCGGGGGCAAGCGATCCGCCTCCTTCTCGCTGAACACGTCGGCGAAGGATGTCAGCTCCGGAGGCAAGGAGACGTTCGGGGCAGCGACGTCCTGGCCGGCACAGGTGTGGCGAAGGTGGTCGACACACTGCAGGCTGGGGAACGAGATGGCATTTCTCGACCACGCCACCTGAGGGTCGTGCGCCCGAAGCCAGGCCATCCCCAGGACCAAGGGGAAGTGCAGGTCCGCCGTCACATAAAACTGGATCGCCTCCTCATGGTTCCCAATGGCAAGGCGCAAGGGCTGAGTAGCAAAGTTGATGGGCCCCGCCACAAGTTCCCGCCCATCAATAGTTTCGACCCTCAACGGAGGGTCCACTGGAACCAAGGGAACCTTGTAATGGGCCACAAAGGCCTGGTCCATAAAGTTCGTGGTGGCCCCCGAGTCCACCAGCGCGTGCGCCTGGAGCCCCTCCGACCGGTTAGCCAACAACACCCGGGTGTTCAAAATCAGGTGCCGAGGGGGCTCACAGTCCACAGCCGCCGCCTCCGGCGGGGCATGGTCACCTGCCTGACCCAGAGTTTCCCCTAAGCCAGGCCTGACCCGTTTCCCGGCTGGTCACGCCGAGGCTCCGGAACAGACTTGAGCGATCCACTCCGCTTCCGGGGACACGAGGCGGCGAAATGTCCAGCCTCGCCGCAATAGAGGCACAACCCCCCTTGGCGTCTCCGCATCCGCTCCTGGGCCGTCAGTTGAGGTCTGGCTGCTCCGAGCTCCATGGGCTCCTCAGCCGTCGCCACCAAACGCGGTACGGTCCGGGGCGCTGTTGGTACGAAACGCGGGGGTGCCGGCACTGTGGGTGGTTCCAGAAGAGCCCTACGGGGCTGTCGCCGTTGTAGGCGGGCATCGATGCGCAGGCATTGGGTCACCAGCGCGTCCAGGGTCTGTGGCGCCTCCACCCGAACCAGCTCGTCCTGCATCTCATCGCAGAGGCCGTCCTGGAAGGCATCCATCAGCGCCGCCTCATTCCAGGCCGAATCCTGGCCTAGCAATCGGAACTCCGCAATATAGTCCTGCAGGGGGCGCTTGCCTTGGCGAAGGTCCTTGATGCGCCTCGCTGCCGTCTGCACCCGGAGGGGGTCCTCAAACATGGTGCGCAGGTGTTGCAAAAAGCCCTGATAGTCCAGAAGCAAGGGGCTGTCTTGCAGCAACAGGGGCGTGGCCCATCGGGCGGCAGTGCCAGAGAGGGAGCTGATAATAAAAGCCACCCGAACCCGGTCATCCGGAAAATCCTCCGGCCGCATTGCCATGTACAGCTGGCACTGTCCCAAGAAGGCCGGGAACATTTCCTGCTGTCCAGAAAACTTATCTGGCATGTTCACTGGGCATCTTGGACGGGGAAGGGGAGCAGGTGGAGCTGCTACAGGAGCATTTCCCAAAGCAAGTTGTGCAGTTAGCTGTGCTACTTGCTGTTGCAGAAGTTGATTGGCCTCCAGCATCTGCTGTACCTGCTGCTGCAGCTGTTGGTCCATCGTGGGTTAACGATGGAGTTTTGGGTGACGAACAAGATGATCTGTCCCCCCCCCTTCAGAGACCCACAAAAACACAGCCAGCCGAGGGTTAATAATCACTTGGCACCCTCCGCAGTTCTTATCTCAACCTTGGCAGCGATATGCACACCGTCTGCCAAGGACTTTATTGGTTTACACAAACAAGAAAATCTCCTACGTAGCTTTGCCGTTCATCTAGCTTCCAAGACTACGAGGTTGCTCCGTTTGTTTAGCTTTGTTCGTCACGAACTTCGTAACCCACCGTACTGTCTTATATACATATGCTTCTGGGTGTGGTCCAGTGAGTCATTGATCCCATGACTCCAATCCAATGACTCAGGATTTCCTCATACGCCTCAGCTGCAGTACCCTTTTCTCTCGCCTCCTTTGGCGTGCGTCCAGGAATGACGTCTCTCCCTCACTCTCATCTGAGGCACCTGTTTCCCCACTACTTGGCTCTCTTTCAGCTGGCACCTGAGCCGGTGCCAGAGGGGGAGGGCTGGGAGATCTGGCTGGCTCCTCTTCCTCCTGCTCAGAGCTGCCTTCCTCCAAAGGGATAGGCTCAGAGGACGGGGCCACAACAAGATTGTACAGGCCCCAACTCATAATGGAGGAAACACACTCGACCTGATTTTTCTCTCTGGGCAGTGGATAAATGATCGGGGGGTGGGGTCTTTGTCTATTAACCCCCTGTCATGGACCGATCATTCCCTCCTTAGGCTAGACTTTCCTATCGCCTTACCCCGTTGCTGGGTGGCGGAACTGGTGCGCTGGTTCCGCCCCAGGCGCCTGATGGAACCTGAAAGGTTCCTGACGGAGCTTGGGTCATTTCCCGCCTCCTTAACCCACGATTTGTCCGAGACCCTAGTAGCAGCCTGGGAGCAGGCTGCGATGGGGGCCCTGGATCGAATTGCGCCTATGTGGCCTCTGATCCGGCGCAGATCCCGAGTGGGAAATGAAGCGTCGGAAAAGACACCTGGAGGGTGGTTGGAGGTCCTCTCAGGCTGAATCCGACCGAACACAGTTAAGAACCTTTATTAGGTCTTATCTTGTGGTGATAGAAGCAGCGAAATGCCAATATTTTGCTGCTCTTATTGCATCTGCAGAAAATCGCCCAGCCGCCCTGTTTAGGGTAACCCGCTCCCTTCTAAACCAGGGAGTGAGGGAGGACCCCTTGCAGGGTCGTGCTGAGGATTTTGCACAGTTTCTGCAAGATAAAATTGCTCGGATCCGGACCGAGTTGGACTCTGAGTGGACAGAATCCACTGAGGAGACTGGGGCTAGTCTTGGTGAAATTTTCTGGGAGGAGTTTGAGCCTGTTTTGCTGGATGAAGTGGACAGGATTATGGGTCGGCTGGGGGCCTCCACGTGTGTTCTGGACCCGTGTCCCTCCTGGCTCGTTTCTGCAGCCAGAGAGGTGACGAGACTGGATCCAGGCAGTTGTCAACGCTTCGTTGAGGGAGGGTTTTGTCCCTGCCTCGTTAAAAGAGGCGGTGGTACGACCCCTCCTTAAGAAGCCTAACCTGGATCCGGACTCACTTAACAACTATTGTCCTGTCTCCAACCTTTGCTTTTTAGCGAAGGTTGTTGAGACCGTGGTGGCACAGCAATTCCCTCATTTCCTGGAGGAAACAGACTACCTTGATCCTTACCAGTCTGGCTTCAGGCGCGGCCACAGCATGGAAACGGCATTGGTCGCCCTAGTGAATGAATTCTGGCGGGCCCGTGATGGAGGTTGTTCCTCCATCCTGGTCCTTCTTGACCTCTCGGCGGCTTTCAATACCATCGACCATGGTATCCTACTGCAGCGACTCAGGGGGTTGGGAATAGGAGGCACTGTGTTGCAGTGGTTCTCCTCCTACCTCTTGGGCTGCTCGCAGTATGTATTGGCGGGGGGTCAGGGATCCTCCCAGAGGCCTCTCACTTATGGGGTGCCTCAGGGTTCGGTTCTCTCCCCCTTGCTTTTTAACATCTATATGAAGCCGCTGGGTGAGATCATTCATGGCTTCGGGGTAAGGTATCACCAATATGCAGATGATACCCAGCTTTACATCTCTACCCCGGGCCACCCTGGGGATGCCCTTTCCGTGATGTCCCGCTGCTTGGAGGCGGTGCAGGTTTGGATGGGTAAGAACAGGCTCAGACTGAATCCCTCCAAGACGGAGTGGCTGTGGTTGCCGGCATCTCGGGATCCTGAGATACCATCTCTAGTGATCGGTGGGGAGACTATCACCCCATCCGATAGGGTCTGCAATCTGGGTGTCCTCCTGGATACTCGGCTATCATTGAATGACCATCTGACGGCCGTAACCAGGGGGGCCTTCGCGCAAGTACGTTTTGTACGCCAGTTGCGCCCTTTTTTGGACCGAGATGCCCTCACCACGGTCACCCATGCCCTGGTTACTTCTCGGTTGGATTACTGTAATGCCCTCTACATGCGGCTGCCCTTGGGACATATCCGGAGACTGCAGTTAGTCCAGAATGCGGCCGCGCGGGTAGTTACGGGGGCTTCTCGTTACTCCCGTGTTACACCTCTCCTGCGCGGGCTGCACTGGCTACCGGCTGTTCTCTGGGTTCGTTTCAAGGTGCTGGTTTTAACCTATAAAGCCCTACATGGCTTAGGCCCGGGGTACTTACAGGACCACCTCCTGCCTTCCTCCCACCGTCCAGTGTGCTCCCATAGAGTGGGCCTCCTCCAGGTGCCGTCAGCCAAGCAATGTCAGCTGGCGGCCCCCAGGGGGAGGGCTTTCTCTGTCGGAGCCCTGACCCTCTGGAATAGTCTGCCACTGACCTGAGGATGGCCCCTGACCTCCTCTCCTTTCGCTGGGGATTAAAGACATGGCTGTTTAAAGAACATTACGATTGTGGGGTTATATAGTCTTTTTGTTGTGGCCCCGTCCTCTGAGCCTATCCCATTGGAGGAAGGAAGCTCTGAGCAGGAGGAAGAGGAGCCAGCCAGATCTCCCAGCCCCCCCCCCCCCTCTGGCACCGTCTCAGGTGCCAGCTGAAAGAGAGCCAAGTAGTGGGGAAACAGGTGTCTCAGATGAGAGTGAGGGAGAGACGTCATTCCTGGACGCACACCAAAGAAGGCGAGATAAACGCTTACAGCAGCTGCAGAGACGCATGAGGGAATAGACCTGAGTCACTGGACTGGAGTCACAGGATCAATGAGTCACTGGACCACACCCAGAGACTATATAATAGACAGGGGGGGGGGTAATGATCTCTGTGATGAACAAATACTCAATCGGATAGGCATTGGAGTTAATAGCTGAAGCTGATCAGAGACTTTGCTGAATATTTGTTGTGCTTTTCTTTCGGTGTACTATTAAAGCCCTTGGCAGACAGTGTGCATATCGCTGCCAAGTTTGAGATAAGAACTGTGGAGTGTGCCAAGTGCTTCTTAACCCTCGACTGGCTGTGTTTTTGTGGGTATCTGTAGAGGGGGGACAGATCATCTTGTTCATCACCCCAACTCCATCGTTAACCCACGATGGACCAACAGCTGCAGCAGCAGGTACAGCAGATGCTGGAGGCCAATCAACTTCTGCAACAGCAAGTAGCACAGCTAACTGCACAACTTGCTTTGGGAAATGCTCCTGTAGCAGCTCCACCTGCTCCCCTTCCCCGTCCAAGATGCCCAGTGAACATGCCAGATAAGTTTTCTGGGCAGCAGGAGATGTTCCCGGCCTTCTTGGGACAGTGCCAGCTGTACATGGCGATGAGGCCGGAGGATTTTCCGGATGACCGGGTTCGGGTGGCCTTTATTATCAGCTCCCTCTCTGGCACTGTCGCCCGATGGGCCACGCCCCTGTTTGATCTGTCCCCCCCCTTCAGAGACCCACAAAAACACAGCCAGCCGAGGGTTAATAATCACTTGGCACACTCCGCAGTTCTTATCTCAACCTTGGCAGCGATATGCACACCGTCTGCCAAGGACTTTATTGGTTTACACAAACAAGAAAATCTCCTACGTAGCTTTGCCGTTCATCTAGCTTCCAAGACTACGAGGTTGCTCCGTTTGTTTAGCTTTGTTCGTCACGAACTTCGTAACCCACCGTACTGTCTTATATACATATGCTTCTGGGTGTGGTCCAGTGAGTCATTGATCCCATGACTCCAATCCAATGACTCAGGATTTCCTCATATGTCGCAGCTGCAGTACCCTTTTCTCTCACCTTCTTTGGCGTGCGTCCAGGAATGACGTCTCTCCCTCACTCTCATCTGAGACACCTGTTTCCCCACTACTTGGCTCTCTTTCAGCTGGCACCTGAGCCGGTGCCAGAGGGGGAGGGCTGGAAAATCTGGCTGGCTCCTCTTCCTCCTGCTCAGAGCTGCCTTCCTCCAAAGGGATAGGCTCAGAGGACGGGGCCACAACACTGTTGCTGCAAGACAGCCCCTTGCTTCTGGACTATCAGGGCTTTTTGCAACACCTGCGCACCATGTTTGAGGACCCCCTCCGGGTGCAGACGGCAGCGAGGCGCATCAAAGACCTCCGCCAAGGCAAGCGCCCCCTGCAGGACTATATTGCGGAGTTCCGATTGCTAGGCCAGGATTCGGCCTGGAATGAGGCGGCGCTGATGGATGCCTTCCAGGACGGCCTCTGCGATGAGATGCAGGACGAGCTGGTTCGGGTGGAGGCGCCACAGACCCTGGACGCGCTGGTGACCCAATGCCTGCGCATCGACGCCCGCCTACAATGGCGACGGCCCCGTAGGGCTCTTCCGGAACCACCGACAGTGCCGGCACCCCCGCGTTTCGTACCGACAGCGCCCCGGACCGTACCGCGTTTGGTGGCGACGGCTGAGGAGCCCATGGAGCTCGGAGCAGCCAGACCTCAACTGACGGCCCAGGAGCGGATGCGGAGACGCCAAGGGGGGTTGTGCCTCTATTGCGGCGAGGCTGGACATTTCGCCGCCTCGTGTCCCCGGAAGCGGAGTGGATCGCTCAAGTCTGTTCCGGAGCCTCGGCGTGACCAGCCGGGAAACGGGTCAGGCCTGGCTTAGGGGAAACTCTGGGTCAGGCAGGTGACCATGCCCCGCCGGAGGCGGCGGCTGTGGACTGTGAGCCCCCTCGGCACCTGATTTTGAACACCCGGGTGTTGTTGGCTAACCGGTCGGAGGGGCTCCAGGCGCATGCGCTGGTGGACTCGGGGGCCACCACGAACTTTATGGACCAGGCCTTTGTGGCCCATTACAAGGTTCCCTTGGTTCCAGTGGACCCTCCGTTGAGGGTCGAAACTATTGATGGGCGGGAACTTGTGGCGGGGCCCATCAACTTTGCTACCCAGCCCTTGCGCCTTGCCATTGGGAACCATGAGGAGGCGATCCAGTTTTATGTGACGGCGGACCTGCACTTCCCCTTGGTCCTGGGGATGGCCTGGCTTCGGGCGCACGACCCTCAGGTGGCGTGGTCGAGAAATGCCATCTCGTTCCCCAGCCTGCAGTGTGTCGACCACCTTCGCCACACCTGTGCCGGCCAGGACGTCGCTGCCCCGAACGTCTCCTTGCCTCCGGAGCTGACATCCTTCGCCGACGTGTTCAGCGAGAAGGAGGCGGATCGCTTGCCCCCGCACCGACCCTACGACTGCGCGGTGGACTTGATGCCCAACGCGCCCCTGCCCTCGGGACGCCTGTACTCCATGTCGGAGCCCGAGCTGGCCGCCTTACGGGACTTTCTGGACAAGAACCTGGCCCGTGGGTTCATCCGGCCTTCGACCTCCCCGCTCTCGGCCCCAGTCCTCTTCGTGAAAAAGAAGACGGGGGACTTGCGCCTGTGTTGCGACTACCGGCGCTTGAATGCCATCACGGTACGGAATCGCTATCCCCTGCCGCTGATCCCGGAGCTGATGGAGAGGTTGCGGGAGGCCTCGATTTTCACCAAGCTCGACCTCCGGGGAGCCTACAACCTGGTGCGGATGCGAGAGGGGGACGAGTGGAAGATGGCATTTGGCACCCGATACGGACACTTTGAATATACCGTCATGCCGTTCGGGTTGACCAACGCCCCCGCGGTCTTCCAGCACTTGATGAACGACGTGTTCCGGGACATGCTGGATCAGTTCGTGGTGATCTACCTGGATGACATTTTGATCTATTCCCGGACCCCGGAAAGTCACCTCCAGCATGTCTGCCAGGTCCTGCAGCGCCTGCGGGAGCACCAGCTCTATGCGAAGTTGGAGAAATGTTACTTCTTCCAGACTTCCATAGAGTTCCTCGGGCACATCATCACCCCCGAGGGCATCGCGATGGACCCACACAAGGTGGAGGCCTTGCGCAGTTGGGAACCCCCGCGTCGGGTGAAGGACGTCCAGCGTCTGTTGGGATTCGCCAACTACTATCGGACCTTCATCCCGGGCTTTGCCACCCTGACCTTGCCGTTGACCCAGCTCCTTCGGAAGAAGTTCCCGTTCCAGTGGGGGCCCCCGCAGCAGCAGGCCTTCGAGGTTCTCAAGCAGGCCTTTGTCACGGAGCCGGTCCTGAGGCACCCCGATCCACACCGTTCGTTCGTGGTTGAGACAGACGCGTCCAACGTGGCGATTGGGGCGGTGCTGCTACAGGCTCCGGTAGATGGCGGCACTCTTTTTCCCTGCGCTTACTACTCCCGGAAACTCACTCCTTCCGAGCGCAACTACACCATCTGGGAAAAGGAGTTGCTGGCTATCAAGGCCGCGTTCGAGGCTTGGCGACATCACCTCGAGGGGGCCCGACACCAGGTGGAGGTGCGGACGGACCATCGGAACCTGGAGCACCTCACCACGGCCAGGAATTTGAACCAGCGGCAGATCCGGTGGTCGTTGTTTTTCGCCCGGTTCAACTTCCACGTCACATACATTCCGAGCCACCTCAACCAGAGGGCGGACGCGCTCTCCCGTAAGCCGGAATACTTTTGCCCCAAGGACTCCCTTTCCCCCCGGACGGTGCTGCCAGCGGACTCCTTGGCCGCGGTCCAGGAACCGGTGGACCTGCGGACTCAGGTGCTGGAAGCGCAGCGACGGGACGACTGGTCGCAGCAGCGGAGAGCGGACGTCGGCCCCGCGTCCCCATGGACCGTGGAGGAGGGCTTGCTCAGGCACCGGGGTCGGCTGTAGTTGCCCACAAGTCCGCTCCGAGCCCTCGTCATGAACCAGTGCCATGACAACCCCGCGGCGGGGCACTTCGACTTCTTTAAGACCTTGAACCTAGTGACGCGGACTTTGTGGTGGCCTCGGGTACGGCACGACGTGCACGCCTATGTGACGTCCTGTGTGCCGTGCCAACAGGCCAAATCCGCGTCCGGCCCCCCTCGTGGACTCCTCCAGCCGCTGCCGACACCGGAGAGACTGTGGGGAGCCGTCTCCATGGACTTCCTGACTGACCTTCCCCTGTCCGCTACGTTCACGACCGTCCTCGTGGTGGTGGATGCGCTCACGAAGATGGCACATTTCATCCCGTGCCGTGGCCTGCCCTCGGCTCGTACCACGGCTCGCCTGTTCCTGCAACACATCTTCCGCCTCCACGGCCTGCCGGACCGGGTGGTTTCGGACCGCGGGGCCCAGTTCACGGCCCGCTTCTGGAAAAGCCTGATGGCTGCGTTGGAGGTGCAGGTGTGCCTGTCGTCGTCGCACCATCCGGAGACTGACGGGGGCACGGAGAAGGTCATTGGCATACTGGAGCAGTACCTCCGCTGTTTTGTCACCCAGCAGCAGGACAACTGGGCCGAGTACCTTCCCCTGGCGGAGTTTGCTTTTAACAACTCCCAACATACCTCCACCCAGATGACACCGTTCCATGCCAACGTCGGGTACCATCCACGGTTTTTTCCGTTGACCATCATGGACTCCCCTGTTCCTGAGACCCGGGACTTCCTCTCGGAGCTGCAGGCGGTGCAGCAACTGGTGCGGCAGCAGCTGATCCGGGCGAAAGAGGACTATAAACGGTTTGCCGATCGCGTCCGCCAGGCGACACCACCGCTGGAAGTTGGAGATCGGGTGTGGTTGTCCACGAAACACCTCTCCACGGACCGGCCGGTGCGGAAACTGGCCCACCGCTTTATCGGTCCCTTCCCCATCGAGGCGGTCATCAACCCGGTGGCCTATCGGTTGACTCTACCCCGCTCCATGCGGCTCCACGCCGTTTTTCATCGGTCCCTCCTGGTCCCTGAGACTTCCGCGAGCCTTCTCCGCCGCCCGCCGCCGCCTGCCCCCCCAGCCGCAGCCGACGAGGACGACGCCTCGATGTATGAGGTGGACAGTATTCGGGACTCCCGTTGGCTGAAGGGGCGCTTCCAATACCTCATCGCTTGGAAAGGGTACGGGGCCGAGGATTTCACCTGGGTGGACGCGTCTGCCGTTCAGGCCCCTGACCTGGTGCGGGCTTTCCACGAACAGTTCCCGTCCCGACCCCATCCCGACCGTCAGACCCGGGGGAAGGGCCCTGCGGTGGGGGATAGTGTTGTGGCCCCGTCCTCTGAGCCTATCCCATTAGAGGAAGGAAGCTCTGAGCAGGAGGAAGAGGAGCCAGCCAGATCTCCCAGCCCCCCCCCCTCTGGCACCGTCTCAGGTGCCAGCTGAAAGAGAGCCAAGTAGTGGGGAAACAGGTGTCTCAGATGAGAGTGAGAGAGAGACGGCATTCCTGGACGCACGCCAAAGAAGGCGAGATAAACGCTTACAGCAGCTGCGGAGACGCATGAGGGAATAGACCTGAGTCACTGGACTGGAGTCACAGGATCAATGAGTCACTGGACCACACCCAGAGCCTATATAAGACAGGAGGGTGGTTCATGATCGCTGTGACGAACAAAAACGCAATCTAGTAGTCTTTGGAGCTAAAAGAACGGATTTTGGCAAAGCTACGTAGGTGATTTTCTTTTTGTGAACTATTAAAGCCTTTGGCAGATGGTGTGCATATCGCTGCCAAGTTTGAGATAAGAACTGTGGAGTGTGCCAAGTGCTTCTTAACCCTCGACTGGCTGTGTTTTTGTGGGTCTCTGTAGGGGGGGACAGATCAGAACGGCTGCCGGGGGCGGGGGGGAGGTTCAGCCGCCTTTCGGGCCTACATCTCTCCTGCAAGGCCTCTGGGTGGGACTGTAGTAGTCACAGGACTGGCCCGTTGGTTATCCTGAAGCAGCTCCTCCACCCGGGTGCACCAGTCTCCTGGGGAGCTGCCTGCTCCCCGGCAGGCCAATGCACCCGGGTGGAGGAGCATCTCTGGGATGACCAACGAGCCAGTCCTGTGGGTGAGACTATTACAGCTCTGGAATATGGGATGGGCCATCGTGGGGCTGGAAATCTCTACCCTGGGGTGGCACGTGCAATGCACAAAAAGGATCGCAGCCCTTGCCATCCGAAATTAAATAATGGTGCTGTTGTGGTGGCGGTGGCGGCACAAGCAGGCTGAAGCGGCGGTTGCGATGCCTGGAAGCTGCGGGAGCAAAGCACTACTTTCTTTTGTGTGGCAACAGCATTCTGCTGTTCTGCCCCAGCTACGGGTCCCAAGAAGTGTAGCACACACACACACAGCTCCAAAAACTCCGTTTAATACAAACAGACCCTTTTCAAAATGCAGGCTTTAACCACAAATGTCCTTATCAGCCTGTTATGAATTACAGAGATTAAACAAAGTCCGACAAGGGTTGGCAATCAGCCCAGAAACCAAGTTGTAACAAAAAACTCACTCTCAAAATGCTCTGCGTAGGACCAAATGTTGTTTCCAGCAACATTTGCCAGCTGTGTGCGAATTTAAATAGGCTAAGGGAGTGGCCAATTAGCCCCAAGCCTTACTCTTAAGGAGACCTCCTCCTGAGTAGCCACTCCTGCCTTTTGGCAGCCCTGCATGCTCGAGCATTGAGAAAAGGCTCCTCCACTTCACTCTCTTCACTTGAAGGAGCCTCTGGAGGTTCTGAAGGCCCTGGCTGAATCTCTGCCTCTGGCACCACATCCTCTTCAGCCTTCTCACTGTCCGACTCGAGCGCTAGCTGCACAGACTGCTGCCGGGACACCACACCAGCCTCCTCATTGTTGGTATCAGCCGCAATCCACACAGGCCGCAGGCGGACCACAACATCCGCCTCTTTATATTTGTGCCAGCCAGTGGCACAAGGCAGCCCTCGTCTCCTACCGCTTGGGACTCGGAGCAGTAAACAGCGTCTGGTCCGGCGAGTAGCCAGATTTTGCTCTCCATTCTGGACGCCAGATTGGCCCCCTACATGCTCTCGTCTCTCAAGGAGCACTTGCTTGAAGTGGCACGGGAAACTTTGGCCAGGCTCCTCAAGAGACAAGAGCTTGTAGGGGCTGATCTCGTGTCCGCAATGGAGAGCAAAATCCAGCTGCTCCCCGAACCAGAGGCTGTTTACCGCTCCGAGTCCTAAGCGGCAGGAAATGAGGGCTGCCTTGCGCTGCAAATATACCAAGGCGAATGCTCATGCCACAAAAGTTCAAGTAGTGCTTCGCTCCCACACGTCTTCCAGCCCTTGTTGGTGCTCCACACACCTCAGTCTCTCAGGGAGATGCTTGACTTCCTCTCAGCCCCAAGACAGTGGCTGGCCCATGAGGTGAGAGAGAGAGAGAATGAGATAGAGATAGAAAAAGAGAGAGAATCAGAATGAGACACAGAGAGAGAAAGAGGGAGAATCAGAATGAGACACAGAGAGAAAGAGACAAAGAATGAAAGAGAGAGAAAAACAGAATGAAAGAGAAAGAATGAGAGGGAGAAAGCAACAGAGAGAATCAGAGAGAGAGTGTGAGAGAGAGAATGAGAAGGCAGAGAAAAAGAGAAAATCAGAGAATGAGAATGAGAATGAGAGAGATAGAGACAAAATGAAAGAGAATCAGAGAGAGAGAGAATCAGAATGAGAGAATCAGAATGAGAGAGAGTGGGGGAGAGAGAGAGAAAGAGGGGGGAGAGAATGAGAGAGAGAGTGGGGGGAGAGAGAGGGAGAAATAGGGAGAGAGAAAGAGAGAATGTGAGAGAAAGAGTGGGAGGGAGAGAGAGAGAGAAAGAGCAAATGAGAAAGAGAGAGGGGGAGGGGGAGAGAAAGAGAAAGAGAGAATGAGAGAGAAAGAGTGGGAGAGAGAGAGAAAGAATGAGAGAGAGAGAGTGGGGTAGAGACAGAGGGACAGAGAGAGAAAGAGTGGGAGAGAGAGAGAGAGAGAGAGAGGAGGGAGAGTGCCCGAAGGACCCCATCCTGTCACTTCAGCAAGTGGCGCGCTGGATTCGTATTAGTGGTCCACGAAATTTAAAATTATGAACTTGGTGTTTCCTGAGGTCCAGAAGGTTGGGGACCCCTGTCCTAGAGTATTCAAAAGCATTACCTCAACAACCTTCACAACAGCCCTTTCAATTATTCCCATGACACATAAGCAGGAGAGGCTGAGGGATAGTCTCTTAATTAATTTGGCTTGCTAGTGAATTTAGTTGAATGATGGGCATATTATCGTTCACCATTTTACCTCCTCTTTCAGTGACTTCACACAGTGTGTTCATTGGACACTGATGAAAAATCACACACATAACCATTGAAAAATTGCACTGCTGGTTTGCTAAAGCAATATAGAGATTACTTCAGATTTGCAAAGTTTACTTTGGGTTGTTTTGTTTTTTTAAAGAAAATACCCAAGACAAAGGTACAAAACACATGCACTTAAAAGGAATAATTTCATGTCCACAAATTGATTACAGAATTGAATTCTGTTTAACTTCCTTCCACATACTAAAAACAAAAAACAAAAGAAAACCCAACACATGTGTTTCTGATTATTTCCAACTTTGTTCATTGTAGTTTGTTTCTGCAAATCAGAAATTCTTTTTGATCTCAACTGTTTCAGAGGTCCATTTCTACCACCCATTTCTTTTTAAAAAAAACATTTTTATTAAGTATTATAAAATACAAAAGTAAATAAAAGAGCAGTGAGGAGGGAGGGGAGAAGGGAAAGAGAGATGAGGAAAGGTAGGGAAAAGAAAAGAAAAAGAAGCATTGACTTCCGACTCTCTCTGTTGCAGTAGAATAAGGCATTAGCATTAAATTACAGCTTTTTGTTTTTCCATAATAACATGAACAAGTCATTTCTATAAAGATCTATCAATCTAATCTATAAAACCCAAAGTAAAAGTTACATTCTTTTCCACATCAAGCACGAAATTCAGAAATGGTTTCCAACAAAAGTATATATGTTCTTTTCTTTAATCAGAGTAGTCAGTCTTGCCATTTCAGGCACCTCCATCAACTTCTGCAACCATTGTTCCATGGTAGGTATCAAAGTGTCTTTCCATAGTTGCACATACAATAGTCTTGCTGTCAACATATATAGCCATGACGATGAACCTATGGCACATGTGCCACAGGTGGCACACAGCACCCTCTCTGTGGGCATATGAGCCTTTGCTCCAGTTCAGCTCCGCCATACATGCACATGTGCCTCTTGCCGGCCAGTTGGTTATTGGGTCTCTGCCGCGCATGCCCAGGGAGGGCGCGTGCAGGGGGCAGTGCACGTATGCACGGGGGGCGGGGTGCATGCATGGGGAGCATGCACATGTGCAGGGGAGGGGCACATGTGTGGGGGTGGGATGCATGTGTGGGGGCGCATGCACATTGAATTTTGGGGTTTGGGCACACGCACGCGCTTTGAGCACTCGGTCCAGAAAAGATTAGCCATCATTTATTTATTCATTTATTTATTTATTAAACTTTTATACTGCCCTTCTCCCGAAGGACTGAGGGCGGTGTACAGCCACAATAAAAACACCATGAAATACAAAATTTGAAAGCAATTTAAAACAAATTAAATATTTTGGCCGCTCACAAATTTAAAACACCTAATCCAATCTCTTATTAAGCCAGTCCAGCCTGTTGGAATAGCAGAGTCTTAAGGGCACAGCAAAAAGTATGCAGGTCGGGAATCATACGTATCCCCGGGGGCAGTTCATTCCAGAGGGCAGGTGCCCCCACAGAGAAGACCCTCCCCCTGGGGGTCACCAGTCTACCTTGTTTAACTGACAGCACCCTGAGGAGTCCCTCTCTGTGGGAGCGTGTTGGTTGGCGGGAGGCCATCGGTGACAGAAGGCAATCCTGTAAGTATCCGGGTCCTAAGCCATGGAGCACTTTAAAGATGGTAACCAACACCTTGAACTGCACCTGGAAGACCACTGGGAGCCAGTGCAGCTCACACAGGAGAGGTGTCACGTGGGTGAGTCGAGTCGCTCCCATAATCACCCGTGCGGCTGCATTCTGGACCAGTTGGAGGCTCCGAGTGCTCTTCAAGGGGAGCCCCATGTAGAGAGTGTTACAGTAGTCCAGACGGGATGTGACGAGGGCGTGAGTGACTGTGTGCAAGGCGCCCCGGTCCAGAAAGGGATGCAACTGATAAATCAGGTGAACCTGATAGAAAGCCCCCCTGGCCACAGCTGTCATATGGTCTTTTAAAGACAGCCGTGTATCCAGGAGGATAACTAGATTGTGAGCCCTCTCTGAGGGGGCCAAATTCTCACCCCCCATAGCCAGCGATGGAACCAGCTGGCCATACCGGGGTGCCAGGAGCCATAGCCACGCAGTCTTGGAGGGGTTGAGTCTGAGTCTGTTCCTCCCCATCCAGATCTGCACAGCCTCCAGACATCAGGACATCACGTCAAGGGCATCATTGGGATGGTCTGGGGTGGAGATGTACAGCTGAGTATCGTCAGCGTACTATGACACTTCACCCCAATACCATGGATGATCTCCCCCAGTGGCTTCACATACATTTTGAACAAAAGAGGTGAGAGGACCGACCCTTGCAGCACCCCACAAACAAGGCGCCTCGAGGTCGACCTCTGTCCCCCTGCCAGCACAGACTGCATACGGTCAGAGAGGAAGGAGGAGAACCACTGCAACACGGTGCCTCCCACTCCTAACCCCTCCAGCTGGCGCAGCATGATACCATAGTCGATGGTATCAAAAGCTGCTGAGAGGTCCAATAGGACTAGGATAGAAGAGTACCCCCTGTCCCGAGCCCTCCAGAGATCATCAACCAATACGACCAATGCCGTTTCCATGCTGTATCCCGGCCTGAAGCCCAACTGGTACAGATCTAGATAGACAGCTTCATCCAGGTACCATGGGAGTTGCTGCACCACCACACTCTCAACAACCTTCGCCATGAAGCGAAGGTTGGAGACTGGACGATAGTTCGCTAATACAGCCATGTCCAGAGATGGCTTGTTGAGGAGGGGCCTCACCACCGCCTCTTTAAGGGTGGAGGGGAGGAAACCCTCACTCAAAGAAGCATTAATAATCATCTGGAGCCAGCCTCGTGTGACCTCCTGGGAGGCCAGCACCAACCAGGAGGGACACGGGTCCAATAAACTTGTGGCAGCGCTAAGTCTACCCAGAATCCTGTCCACGTCCTTGGGAGCCACAGGGTCAAACTCCTCCCAGATAACACTCTCAAGACCCACCTCCATCACTCCATCTGAACCTACCCAGTCGGAGTCCAGGCCTTCCCTAATCTGAGCGATTTTGTCATGCAGGTATTGCACAAAATCCTCAGCCCTATCCTGCAAGGGGTCTTCCCATGCTCCTGTATGGAGTAGGGAGCGGGTCACCCTAAACAGGGTGGCTGGCGGTTCTCTGCAGATGCAATAAGAGCAGAAAAATAATTAGATTTTGCTGCTCTTATCGCCACTAGGTAGGTCTTAATATGAGACCTCACCAGTGTTCGGTCAGATTCAGAATGGCTGGCCCTCCAATCGCTCTCCAGGTGTCTTTTCCAGTGCTTCATCTCCCTCAGCTCCTCAGAAAACCAGGGAGCCAGTTGGGATCGGCACCGGGTCAGAGGCCGCAAAGGCACAACATGGTCCAAAGCTCCAGCGGCCACCCTATCCCAGGCGGCCACCAGTTCTTCAGTCGAGTCGCGAGACAGAGCCTCAGGGGCGGTGGTGAGGCCCCTCCTCAAGAAGCCTTCCCTGGACCCAGCTGAATTAGCTAATTATTGTCCAGTCTCCAACCTTCGCTTTGTTGCAAAGGTTGTTGAGAGTGTGGTGGCACGACAACTTCCCAGGCACCTGGATGAAGCTATCTATCTAGACCCGTACCAGTCGGGCTTCAGGCAGGGGTACAGCACAGAATCGGCATTGGTGGCATTGGTGGATGATCTCTGGAGGGCTCGGGACAGGGGTTGCTCCTCTGTCCTGGTCCTGTTAGATCTCTCAGCAGCTTTTGATACCATCGACCATGGTATCATGCTGCAGCGGTTGAAGGGGTTAGGAATAGGGGGCACCGTTTTATGGTGGTTCTCTTCCTTCCTCTCCGACCGCTCACAGTTTGTGTTGGCAGGGGGGCAGAGGTCGACCTCGAGGCACCTCGCATGGGGAGTGCCGCAGGGGTCGGTCCTCTCGCCCCTTCTGTTCAACATTTATGTGAAGCCACTGGGTGAGATCATCCGTGGTTTTGGGGTGAGAGTCCATCTGTACGCTGATGATACTCAGCTGTTCATCTCCACCCCAAACCACTCCAATGATGCCTTTGATGTGATGTCTCGCTGCCTGGAGGCCGTGCAGGTCTGGATGGGGAGAAATAGGCTCAGACTCAACCCTTCCAAGACTGAGTGGCTGTGGTTCCCAGCGTCGCGATATAGTCAGCTGGTGCCATCGCTGACTATTGGGGGTGAACTTTTGCCCCCCTCAGAAAGGGCTCGCAATCTGGGCGTCATCCTGGACTCATGGCTGTCTTTAGAAGAGCATATGACGGCCGTGGCCAGGGGGGCTTTTTATCAGGTTCGCCTGATCCACCAGTTGCGGCCCTTTCTAGATCGCAATGCTCTACGTACAGTCACTCATGCCCTTGTCTCCTCTCGATTGGACTACTGTAATGCTCTCTACATGGGGCTCCCCTTGAAAAGCACCCAGAGGCTCCAGCTGGTCCAGAATGCAGCCACGCAGGTGGTTATGGGTGCAACCCGTTGTGCCCATGTGACCCCCCCTTCTGCGTGAGCTGCACTGGCTCCCAGTGGTGTTCCGGGTGCGATTCAAGGTGTTGGTTACCACCTTTAAAGCGCTCCATGGCATTGGACCGGGTTACCTTCGAGACTGTCTCCTGCCACCAGTAGCCTCCCACCGGCCAGTCTGCTCCCACAGAGAGGGTCTCCTCAGGGTGTCATCGGCCAAATTATGTCGGCTGGCAACACCAAGGGGGAGGGCCTTCTCTGTGGGAGCTCCTACTCTCTGGAATGAACTGCCCCCAGAATTATGTAAAATCACTGACCTCCGTGTATTCCGCTGTGCCCTCAAAACCTTTTTTTTCCGCCAGGCCAGGCTATCAATGTGAAGATTTTTAAATTGCTTTTAATCTGGGATTTTTAAATTTGGGGTTTTATATTGAGCCAACTTATTTAATATTTTTAATTTTTAAATTGTTGTTTGTCTTGTGCTTTTAATTAGGCTGTGCACCGCCCCGAGTCCTTCGGGAGAGGGGCGGTATAGAAATAAAATTATTATTATTATTATTATTATTATTATTATTATTATTATTATTATGGAATGGCCCAAGCTCCATCAGGAACGTATCAGGATCCATCAGGTGCCTGGGATGGAACCACCTGGTTGGTTCCGTCTCCCTGTGGCGGAGGGAAGCGGCTCGAAAGTCTAATTGAAGGAGTGAATGATCTGACCATGACAAGGGTTTGATAACTAAGTCCCCTATTTCTAGATCATTCAACCACTGACCAGAGACAAAAATCAAGTCCAGAGTGTGACCCCCCCGTGTGAGTAGGGCCTTGAATTAACTGGGTCAGGTCCATGGCCGCCATGAAAGCCATGAACTCCCAAGCTGTCTATGATGTTTCACTGACAGATGGCAGGTTAAAATCCCCCATGACCATAAGTCTGGTGGTATCCACTGCCACCCCGGCTATTACGATGAGCAGCTCAGGCAGGGCTGCCGCTACATGACAGGGAGCCAGGTACGCAGTCACCAAGCCCATCTGCACCCCACGACCCCACTTCACAAGGAGGGACTCACATCCGGCCATCTGAGGAACAGTGGTCTCCCTCAGACAAAGACTTTCCTTAATAATAGCCGCCACCCCCCCCCACCCCTCCCCTGAGCCCTCGGCCGATGGAATGCACGGAAGCCTGGTGGGCATATTTCAATGAGGGGAACCCCCCTTCCTGGCCCAACCAGGTCTCTGTAATCCCTGCCAGGTCTGCACCCCCCTCCTGAACAAGATCGTAAATGAGGGGGGCTTTGTTAATCACAGACCTGGCATTGCACAGCATCAGCCAGAGGCCCAGGCCCTGGGGGTCTGTACAAGCTGGAGAACGAGAATCGCATTGGGGACTGGAGTGCGCAATTGCTCATAAACAGTGAGTGCACACTCCCATGACATGATTCAGCCCCCTGCTACTGCCATATCTGCCCTTCCCACTCACAATACTGATCGAACAACCCTCGTCCTTGCCCCCTGGCACCCCAGCCGGACTCCCATTCCTGCCCCCTCCACCATTGCCATTAGACCTACTGTGCTGCCCTGTAGCTATATGGACCCCCCCAGGTCCAGTCTTAAGACAACCCTCCCCGCTCCAGCACCCCTTAAATTTTTTGTTTAAAAATGTAGTTAAAAAAACCCTCAACCCCCTCTTTCAACATGCCACCTCTCGGGGTTCCAGTACCCGTTATCAAGGTAGGCTCTCGATAGTATGGAGGGCCAGGCCTGTGAGAGGGGGGAGTCTCACAATGCCAGAAGGTCGGCTGTAGTGTACATCCACAAGATCAGGCTGGGAGGTAAAACTGGCCCAGGGTTCAACATTAGTCCAAGGTACTGGGACAAAGTGGATCTCAAACATCGGTAGACTGGGCTCCACTGCCCTCTCACGGCAGTGGGAGGTGTCCTGTGTTCTTTCATCACAGTCGGAGGGTAAATATCCAAGCCACCCTCTCACGGTGGCTAGCCCAGCTGGAGATGGCAATGGAAAAACAATGGTTTGTCTCCTCCACTGGTGAATAAGCACAGTTCCCTCAGCTCCCGCATAGCAATTGCATAGCAATTGTAGTTGAGAAAACAAGGTACAGTCAGGTCCAGAAATATTGGGACATTGACACAATTCTAACATCTTTGGCTCTATACACCACCACAATGGAGTTGGAATGAAACAAACACAATGTGCTTTAACTGCAGACTGTCATCTTTAATTTGAGGGTATGTACATCCAACTCAGGTGAACGGTGTAGGATTTGCAGCAGTTTGCATATGTGCCTCCCACTGGTTAAGGGACCAAAGGTAATGGGACAATTGGCTTCTCAGCTATTCCATGGCCAGGTGTGTGATATTCCCTTATTACCCCAATTTCAATGTGCAGATAAAAGGCCCAGAGTTCATTTCAAGTGTGCTATTTGCATTTGGTATCTGTTGCTGTCAACTCTCAAGATGAGATCCAAAGAGCTGTCACTATCAGTGAAGCAAGCCATCATTAGGCTGAAGAAACAAAACAAACCCATCAGAGAGATAGCAAGAACATTAGGCGTGGCCAAAACAACTGTTTGGAACATTCTCAAAAAGAAGGAACGCACCAGTGAGCTCAGCAACACCAAAAGACCCGGGAGACCACGAAAAACAACTGTGGTGGATGACCAAAGAATTCTTTCCCTGGTGAAGAAAACACCCTTCACAACAGTTGGCCAGATCAAGAACACTCTCCAGGAGGTAGGTGTATGTGTGTCAAAGTCAACAATCAAGAGAAGACTTCACCAGAGTGAATACAGAGGGTTCACCACAAGATGTAAACCATTGGTGAGCCTCAAAAACAGGAAGGCCAGATTAGAGTTTGCTAAACAACATCTAACAAAGCCTTCACAGTTCTGGAACAGAATCCTATGGACAGATGAGACCAAGATCAACTTGTACCAGAATGATGGGATGAGAAGAGTATGGAGAAGGAAAGGAACTGCTCAAGATCCTAAGCATACCACCTCCTCAGTGAAGCATGTTGGTGGTAGTGTCATGGTATGGGCATGTATGGCTGCCAATGGAACTGGTTCTCTTGTATTTATTGATGATGTGACTGCTGACAAAAGCAGCAGGATGAATTCTGAAGTGTTTCGGGCAATATTATCCGCTCACATTCAGCCAAATGCTGCAGAACTCATTGGATGGCGCTTCACAGTGCAGATGGACAATGACCCAAAGCATACTGCAAAAGCAACCAAAGAGTTTTTGAAGGGACAGAAATTTAATGTTATGCAATGGCCAAGTCAATCACCTGACCTGAATTCCACTGAACATGCATTTCACTTGCTGAAGACAAAACTGAAGGGAAAATGCCCCAAGAACAAGCAGGAACTGAAGACGGTTGCAGTAGAGGCCTGGCAGAGCATCATCAGGGATGAAACCCAGTGTCTGGTGATGTCTATGAGTTCCAGACTTCAGGCTGTGATTGACTGCAAAGGATTTGCAACCAAGTATTAAGAAGGGAAAGTTTGATTTATGATTATTATTCTGTCCCATTACCTTTGGTCTCTTAACAAGTGGGAGGCACATATGCAAACTACTGTAAGTCCTACACCGTTCACCTGAGCTGGATGTACACACCCTCAAATTAAAGATGACAGTCTGCAGTTAAAGCACATTGTGTTTGTTTCATTCCAACTCCATTGTGGTGGTGTATAGAGCCAAAGATGTTAGAATTGTGTTGATGTCCCAATATTTCTGGACCTGACTATAGTTCATAGAGGCTGATGAAAACGGTCCCGGGGGGGGGGGGGGAGTCCACAGAAGGGGGTAATGTGCAGGGAGCGCAGATCTAGAGGCAGATGGACATACAGGCCTAAATTAGGCCATAAACCAAGGGAGGGGGGGACAGACCACCCGAGGTGACCAAATGATTAATCCTTGTCCAACCTCCAGCCTCTCCAACCCCAGGAACTCACAGCCCCCAGTCTTGCCTCTAGTCTCCAACCCCCCAGGTCACAAGGGGGTCTCCAGATCCCTGCTGGTTACAGAAAGGTGAAGCCGGATAATATAGCCGGCCATGTCTCCCCCTCCACCATACTGCAGGCCCAAGCCACTGTCGCCCTACTCCCTCACCGTTGGGCTGTGGCTGCCATTGCAGTGGGCCAGCCACAGCTGTTGTCGCTGGTACCAATGATGACCTGTTCCCCTGCACATCCCAGGACCCCCAGACCCCTCCCAGGATATCCAGGGCCTGAGGGCCTGGGTGGGGTGCGGCTTTGATGCCACCACCGCCATCCAGCCTCTGCCGCCGTTCCGACATCTGCTGCCTCCAGAGTAGGAGAGGCTGCCACAACTGCCGCCATCCGACCGCTGCTGCTCCAGGCTCCGTTGTCCTCGGTAAAAGGGAAAGCCGCCATGACCAGGCCATTGCCATCACTCCTGCGGCGCCTCCAAGTGCTACCTCCAGTGCTGATTCCTGACCCAGCCAGGGTGTTCCGAAGGGCAAAAAAGCCCTCAACAGGCTGGGCGGGGAGTCACCTAGCCGGGGCTGGGGCCGTAGCTGTTTCAAATGGCTCCCAAAGCCCTGGAACATCCAGAAAACTGTCCCATCGCCGGATGGGACTCACCAGGGCACTGCCATCTTAGCGCGTGCATAGAAGAAATCACTGATATATACTAACAAAGTTCCAATTTTTTTCTCCAGTTCTTTTTCCATTAGTCCCAAAAGGAAAAATTATGTTTCATTTCTATCTCCATTTTCAGGATTTTCTGTATTAGAGTATGAATCATACTCCAATTTTTTTTTTTTTGCTTTATCACATTTCCACCATAGATGATAAAAAGTCCCTTCTTTATTCTTACATTTCCAACATTCATTTGACATACCTTTATACATCTTAGATAGCTTATCTGGTGTTAAATACCAGTGATACATCTTATAAAAATTCTCTTTTAAATTATAATTTAATGTAAATTTTAAACCCTTTGTCCACATATTTTCCCATTGTTCAAACATCACATTATATCCAAAATTCCTTGCCCACTGAACCATACAATGTTTTACATATTCATTTTCTAAGTTCAGTTTCAATAACATTTTATAAATCTTAGCAATATTTTCATTGTTGCCACATAATGAAAGTTCCAATTGATTTTTAACAAAATCAAATTCATAGCACTTTTTATCCAATTTAAAGCTTTCTTTCAGTTGCTGATCAGTAAACCAACGGCAAGCATAACCTTCTGATTCAAGTTCTTCCCTTGACTTTAGTATTGGGTCACCAGAATTGAAAGATAAAAGTTTACCATACGTCAACCAATCTGGCTTTGCCACCGTTTCTTTTCTAAAAAAAAAGCTTCCTGGAGTGACACCCAGAGAGGCAGCTTCGTAGAAAGCCTTATTTTATCTTTATTCCAAACTCTTAGTATGGCATGTCTAACAAAATGGTTATTAAAATCAACATTAACTTTACTTTTGTCATACCATAAGTAGCCGTGCCATCCAAACCTTAATACATGTCCCTCTAATTCGAGTAACATCTTGTTTTCTAAACTCACCCATTCTTTTGCCCAAGTCAAGTAGCATGCATCAAAATACAATTTCATATCTGGTAGGCCCAACCCAGTAGTGGGTTCCTCCCGGTTCGGCCCGGTTCTCCCGAGCCAGTAGCTGTGACGATATGACATCACCGAAACGGTTCTGCTCCTCCCCGCCCCCCTGCGCCCCCCCACCCCCCGCATTATTCTTACTGTGAAGTTTCCATAAGATGCCCTAATTAATTCATTAGCCATGAGCCAAACTTCAAAAGAAACACAGCCATTTATTAGGAGCAACATTCCGGCAATATTCAAATTTCAGTCAGAACTGATCCCATGTAGATTTACGTTCCCCTATGACCCTGTCTCTCCCCTCCTCCCTGACCATGTCATAAATCACATTCTCCAATTAACCACTTTGGCTGCCTGCAAAATTCAACCCCCTCCCTCTTATTGCGGTCATGAAAAAATGTATGGAATGTAACTTCAGTTAGTCCATCAGTTCTATCAGTTCCCCCCTCCCTCCTGCTCATGGCAACTTGAAAGCCTTGCAAGTTGACATTCGGCTCCCCTCACTTCCTGAGGGTGACCTGCACAAAACAAAACAATTTGAGTACAGATGCAGAGTTTAGGGATGTGACCCCCCACCTGGCTTGTTTGGATTTTCTGCATGAAATTTGGCTATAAGGTGATCAGCCTGGATGTTTCGGCTCTTTACCCAAGATGCCTCTGATAAGGGGTAACCCTTCCACTTGATTAAATATTGGAGTTGTCTCCTGTGCCACCTCGAATTGAGGATTTGCTGCACCTCATAATGGGTCTGGCTCCCTATGACCACGGGGTCTGGGGGCTCATGGGGTAGTGGCCTCAGGGTCGATCCGACCACGGGTTTTAAGAGGCTACTACGGAATACCAGGTGTATCTTCCCTAGCAGTCAGGGCAACTTCAATTGCACTGTGACTGGGTTGATTATCTTTACTATGGGGAATGGTCCCATAAACTTTGGTCCCAATTTCTTGCTAGAGAGTTTCAATCTCAAATATTTTTTGGAGAGGTAAACTTTCTCCCCCAATTGAAATGGCCTTTGGGGAGCTCGGTGTTTGTCTGCCTGTTTCTTATAGGTTTGTGCTGCTTTAGCTAGCGCTTTCTTGACATTCTCCCAGGTTGCTTTCAGTGTCGCCATCCAATCGGTTAAACTGACTGAGGAGGGAGGCTCCCTTGGGTACTCAGGCATTGGGACAAAGTCCATGCCACTCACTACCTTAAATGGGGTTAGCCCCCTGCTACTGTGAACTGCATTATTATACGCAACCTCAGCGAAAGACAGGAGGTCTGCCCAATTGGACTGCTGATAGTTCACATAGCACCTCAGGTACTGCTCTACCATGGCATTCAGTCTCTCTGCCCCCCCATTGGTGCTTGGATGAAAGGCTGAGCTAAGGCCCTGGGATGACCCAATGGACCGTAGGAACTCCCTCCAGAACTTAGCCGTGAACTGGACTCCTCTGTCAGAGATAATTCTTCTTGGTACTCCATGGAGGCGGTAGATGTGTTTCAGGAACAGTTTGGGCAACTGGTGGGCTGAGGGTAGTCCGCTGCAGGGTATGAAGTGTGTCTGTTTGGAAAATAAATCTATTACAGTCCAGATCACCATGTTTCCCGCACTTTTTGGCAACTCCACTATAAAGTCCATTGCAATCTCCTCCCATGGACTTGTAGGGTCTGCTACTGATTGTAGCAGTCCAGGGGGTTTTCCTGGTCACTTCTTCATCATGGCACAGATGGTGCAACTTTTCACATAACTGTCCATGTCTTTCTTTATGCTGGGCCACCCGAACTGCCTCCGTGCTAAGTGTAAAGTCTTTAGGAATCCGAAGTGGCCTGCCGGTTTAACGTCATGGCTCCTCTGGAGGATCAGGGTGCGTAGGGATTCCGGGACATAGAGCTTTGTCCCCTTCCATGCGAGGTCATCCCTTTTTGTCAGAATGTGTTGGTTGTCTCGGAACCAGGGGTCTGCCAGCAGTTCAGTTTTGAGTTTTGCCATTAGATCGCTTGTTGGTCGGTCGTGCTGGTTGTGGTGTTGTCGTCTGGTGGTTACTTGGCCTGCTATTTGGGTAAGGGGAACAATGGCGTCCACTACCTGCTCCCGCTCACATTTGTACTGGGGCATGCGGGAGAGGGCATCGGCTAGAAAGTTCCTTCCCCCTGGAATGTGCTTTAGCACGAAGTCAAAGCGGTTGAAGTATTGAGCCCAACGGACGTGTTTGGGCGATAGTTTTCACGGGGTCCTGAGGGCCTCCAGGTTTTTGTGGTCAGTCCAGACTTCGAACGGTTTCTGGCCCCCTTCCAGCAGGTGTCGCCAGGTTATCAGTGCCCATCTCACTGCGAATGCCTCCTTTTCCCATGCTGCCCATCGTCTCTCTGTGTCTGTGAGCTTGCGGGAGGTGTAGGCGCAGGGTTGTAGATTTCCTTGACTATTTCTTTGGAGTAGCACTGCTCCAACTGCCACGTCACTGGCATCTGCTTGGATGACAAAGAGCTGTTCGGGGTCAGGATGCTTCAACACCGGTTCCTTCGCAAACATCTCTTTTAGTGTTTCAAATGCCTCTTGGCAGGTTAGGTCCCACTGTAGAGGTTGTCCTGGGTGGGGTTTTGTTCCTGGGCTTCCTGTCTTTAGGAGGTCTGTCATGGGTTTGGCAATCTTCACAAAGGAGGGGATGAATTGCCTGTAGAAGTTCGCGAACCCTAGGAAGCTTTGTAGCTGTCTACGGGTGTGAGCAGGTTGCCAGCCTAGGACTGCTTGCACTTTGGCTGGATCCATCTCTATTCCCTCATTTGACACTTGATAACCCAGGTAGTCTAGCCGTGTGCAGTGGAACTCGCATTTCGATAGCTTGACATACAGGTTGGCTGCCAGATGTTTTTTCCAGTACCTGGTGGACAAGGGGTATGTGGTCGTCCATGGTCTCAGTGTAAATAAGGATGTCATCTAGGTAGACGAGAACCCCCTTGTAGAGGTGCTCATGCAGCACCTCATTTATTAATTGCATGAACACCGCTGGGCCCCCCTGCAGTCCAAAAGGCATCACCTTGAATTGGAAGCTCCCTAGGGGACAGTTGAACGCAGTTTTCCACTCGTCTCCCTCCCTGATGCGTACTCAGTAGTATGCTTCTCTGAGGTCTAGTTTGGTCAAGACTTTTCCTTTGGCCAGGTGAGATAGCATGTCCTTCATGAGGGGGAGGGGATATAGGTTGTGTACACACACTGCGTTGATACCTTGAAAGTTGACACACAATCTCATAGTCCCATCTTTTTTTTCTTGGAACAGGACTGGAGCTGCGACCCGTGGTTTGGCTGGCTCGATGAACCCCCTTTCTAGGTTTTTGTCTATGTAGTTGCACATTTCTTGCATTTCCCAAGGTGTCATGGCATACAGCTTGGGCTTGGGTAGTTTTGCCCCGGGGATGATTTCGATGGCGCAATCTACCTTGCGTTGGGGAGAAAGGACATTGCACTCGGCCTTGCTGAATACTTCTGCAAGGTCCTGATATTCCCTTGGGATCTGTTCGGTCTCTGGGGTTTTGTCGGATGTGGCTGCCAGTTGTTCTGGTGTGCTCGTTTGGAGGGTTCCCTGCATGGGCGGTATTTCTGCTCGCTGGTGTGGGAGGGGTTGGGGCTCCCTTGCTATTCTCAGTCTGCAGGTACCATCTTGCCACCAGATGGTTGATCCCTACTTGTCTAGCCACGAGAGTCCCAGTATGACTGGATCTGTCATTTTGGGGGCTATTACGAATTGAATTACTTCCCTGTGATCTGCTAGCTCTAGCCTCACTGGTTCAGTCAGGTGAGTGGCATAGGCTCCCCTCATTAGGGACCCATCAACCTGTTCGAATCGGATTGGGTGTGTCAGTCTTTTTGCTCTGATCCCCAGTTTCAGGACTGTGGTTAGGTTGCTCAAGCATCTAGTGCAGCCTGAGTCTATCAGGGCTTGAAAGGCCCCCTGGGTCCCTGTTTTTGGGGCTGTGAGGCACATTGGGAAAATGAAAGGGTGGACTGGTCCCCTCACCATTGGGTCATTTTCACCTTCGTTCTTGCTATCATAGGATTCTGGCAACTGGTCATCATTGCCTGGTGTGTCCCCCCGCCCTTTCAGCTGGGTGGGAAGGGACCTCTTCAGCCTGGAGGGCCCTCCAGGACCTGTTGGTGGCTCGTTTGGGGCCTTGTTCCAGCTGTGCCCTGGGTGGTGGCTCTGGCCTAGGCCTTGGGGCTGGGGTCGTGCACACAGATACCATGTGGCCCTTCCCCCCACATCTGTAGCACTTCAGCAGGCTTCGAGGGAGGGCTGGTTTCAGGTTGGGTTTCCCCCTCTCTTTCATGTCTGGTTGCTCTGTCATGTTGTTGGCGCGCAATCCACTGTCGACTTTTATTGCTAGTCGGAACCACTCAGAGAGCTGGTTTGGGATGTCCAAGTAAGCGGTTACCTGGGCAATTTGATTGTCCAGGCTTGTTCTGAAAAAGTGCACTAGCAACCACTCTTGCAAAGGGGGTAGTCTCCCAACAACTCTCCTAAATTCGCGGATGTGCTCTTTAATGGGATGGCTCCTCTGCTTTAGATAGCTGAGCTCATTCTCTGCATACAGGTCATCCTCTGCCTCCTTGAATATGGCCTCTAGCAGTCATAGGAAGTCATCTACATCTTGCAGTTGGGGGGCTCTCCTCTTGTGGAGGGCTGCTAGCTGTTCCCTTGCTTCCCCCTCTAGCCCCTCTGTGATGGTATTCACCATAGCTCTGGGGGATGGGTAGAGGTGTCCATAACATTGTAGGTGGATCTCAGCTGAGTCAAGGAATAGAGCTAGCTGGTCTGAGTCCCCATCAAACTTTCCTCTGAACTGGGGCAGTTCACTCAGCACTGCTCCTCTCTCCCCCTGTTGGCCTCTGTATGCTTGCATTTGATGTAACTGGCCCTCTTCCTCAGCTCTAGTTTGGAGGGAGAGAGGGGTTTGTCTGCCTTGAGCAGCCTGCCTGCTGTGTGGGAAAGACACTTGTTGCGGCTTCCTTCTGATGGGTGGAGAAGGGGGGCTGTGCTCCTGTCTGCTTCTCCTCACTTCAAAGGGATCCACTGCTCCTCCCCTCTCCTTTGGCCTGCATGATGGCCCCTCATCGGGAAGGGTGGCTTGGTCAAATTCCTCCCTCGGCTGCTCTGTGGAACTCCCCAGGGGCTTTGGGAGCCTGGCTTGTTTCCAGTCCAACCTCCACTCCACTCTTCCCAGCTCGCTCAGGGCCTTCCCCTTTTTCCGGCCATTGGGGTGGGGGAACTCGACTTCAGCTGCCTTAGAGATGAACTCCCACCAATACTCATCTTTTCTTGCTTCCACCGCTGAAGCAGGCATCTCTGCTTTGATGTCCGAGGGAGGCTGCACTCTGGCTGCAATTAGGCTCTCTTCAGATACCCCGTCTTTGGCCATGGTTGCCTGATTTCCCCTCCCTGCACCCCAGTCATCGGGGAGCGATTGGAGAGTCCAGGATTCAGGAAACCTGGTAATCTTTACAGATTTTTAAAAGCAGTTCTGACTGTCTGTGAAGTTTCTGAAAGATGCCCTAATTAATTCATGAGCCAAACTTCAAAAGAAACACAGCCATTTATTAGGAGCAACATTCTGGCAATATTCGAATTTCAGTCAGAACTGATCCCACAAAGATTTATGTTCCCCTATGACCCTGTCTCTCCCCTCCTCCCTGGCCATGTCATAAATCACATTCTCCAATTAACCACTTTGGCTGGCTGCAAAATTCTACCCTCTCCTTCTTATTGCGGTCATGAAAAAATGTATGGAATGTAACTTCAGTTAGTCCATCAGCTCTATCAGTTCCCCCCTCCCTCCTGCTCATGGCAACTTGAAAGCCTTTCAAGTTGACACTTACCTTTTATTTGGCCCCACCCCCAATCTTTTGCTGCCTCCTGAATCCCAGCTGATGGCTAGAGGGAAAAAGCCTGTTTAAACTCTTGCTGCGGGGCTTCAAAGGGCCACCCTACAGCTGATCAGTGTTAAAAGAAAACAAATGAGTAGACCGGTGCCTGCAAAAATACATGAGTAGATCAGTGCCTGCAAAAATAAATGGGTAGACCAGTGCCTGCAAAAATACATGAGTAGATCAGTGCCTGCAAAAATAAATGGGTAGACCAGTGCCTGCAAAAATACATGAGTAGATCAGTGCCTGCAAAAATACATGAGTAGATCAATGCCTGCAAAAATAAATGGGTAGACCAGTGCCTGCAAAAATAAATGGGTAGATAGGTGCAGCTCTGGAAGCATTTAAAAGCCTGGTAAACCAGTACCTCTGCTAAATCCTAAATAATTGTCACATGACCATCAAGCCACACCCACAAAATAAGCCACGCCCACAGAACCAGTAGTAAAAAATTTTAGAACCCACCCCTGGCCCAACCCCCCTCTTTCCTTGGCATCTTGCAATAGCTTGTATCTAATGTTTGGTTTTTTCCTTGCAATATAAATTTAGAGATATCCTTCTGCCATTGTTTAAATGGGTTATCAGTTGTAAGTATTGGTAACGTCTGAAATAAAAAAAGCATCTTTGGTAAAATATTCATCTTTTTTTATATATATACTGTATATTAAAAAAATTTGCTTTTGTATGCTTTTTGTATGCTTTGGCTGCTTCATTCAGGGCTTTTTTGGTATTCTCCCAGCCTTTCTTTAATGACTGCATCCATTCATTCAGAGTTATGGAAGAAGACTGTTCTCTCAGCAGTTCTGGCATAGGGACGAATTCCATGCCGCTCGTAATATGAAAAGGCGTCAGTCCCGTACTACTATGCACCGCATTATTGTAAGCCACTTCTGCGAAAGGAAGCAAATCAGCTCAATTATCTTGCTGGTAATCTACATAACATCTGATGTACTGTTCCACCATGGCATTAGCACGTTCCGCAGCTCTGTTCATACTCGGATGGAAAGCCGAGCTAAGCCCCTGAAATGACCCAATGGACCTCAGGAACTCCTTCCAGAACTTAGTGGTGAACTGAACTCCTCGATCGGAGATCACCCGTCATGGAACTCCATGCAGCCGGTAGATCTGTTTGACAAACATCTTGGCTAATCTATTAGCCGAGGGAAGTCCAGAACAAGGAATAAAATGGGCCTGTTTGGAGAACAGGTCTATCACAGTCCATATTACAGTATTTCCGCCACTTTCCGGGAGCTCTACTATAAAGTCCATAGCTATTTCTTCCCACAGGCGGCTAGGCTCAGCTACCTGTTGAAGCAAACCGGGAGGCTTCCCCGGTCTTGTCTTATTGCTGGGACATGTGGCACAACTTTTTACATAGTCCTCCACATCAGCTTTCATCTTTGGCCACCAAAACTGCCATCTAATCACATGAAGGGTCTTTAGAAATCTAAAATGACCTGCCAATCAAGAATCATGGCTACGCTGGAGCACCAGGAGTCTCATGCTGTTGGGGACATAAATTTTGGAACCTTTCCAAGCTAGTCCATCACGGGTCGTCAAAGTGTCTCGATTGTTGGCTAGCCATGGATCAGTAGATAGTGCTGCCTTCAAGTCGGCAGTTAGCTTCCCATCGATAGGATCAGTCCGCCCGCTGGCCTGACTCCAGGTAGTGACTTGTGCCGCACTTTGCATGTCTGGGATGATGGCATGGATGACGTCCTCCCTCTGGCTATCATATTGGGGTTTCCTTGAGAGGGCATCTGCAAGCAGGCTCTTCCCCCCTGGGATGTATTTCAGCTTGAAATCAAACCGCTTGAAGTGCTGTGCCCAGCGGACCTGTTTTGGGGAGAGCCTTCGTGGGGTTTTTAAGGCTTCAAGGTTTTTATGGTCTGACCATACCTCAAAGGGGATCCTGGCTCCCTCTAGGAAGTGCCACCATGATAGAAGAGCCCAACAAACAGCAAAAGCTTCCTTCTCCCATACTGCCCATCTTCGCTCGGTGTCCGTGAGCTTTTTGGACACATACGTGCAAGGAAGCAGCCTCCCTTGGGGGTCTTCCTGGAGGAGCATTGCTGCCACTGTAACGTCGCTGGCGTTAGCCTGGACAATGAATTGCCTATCTGGGTCCAGGTGCTGAAGGATGGGCTCCTCTGCAAACAGCCATTTCAATTTTTCAAATGCATTTTGACAGTTTAGCATCCAGGCTAACGGCTGCATCAGCCACGGCTTTACAGGGGAGGGGCCTGTCTTTAGCAGTTTGGTAAGCGGCAGGGCCACCTCTGCGAAGGCTGGGATGAATTGCCGGTAGAAGTTAGCCAATCCCAGGAAACTTTACAGCTGTTTCCTGGTGTAAGGGGCCTGCCAGTCAAGTACAGCTTGCACTTTCCCGGGATCCATCTCTATGCCTTCATTCGACACTTGGTAGCCCAGGTAGTCCAGAGAAGTTTTTTTTAAAAAAACAAGTTTTATTTTTGAGTTAAAATAAAAAACAGCTTAAAAAACATCATCCTTACAAACAATCATAGACAGCATCTCGATCGGTCAAAATCATTTCGTGCTTACAATTTTCCAAATCTCATCATGTAACAATTGTTTTTCAATTGAACAGAAGATAGATATTTAACCATTTTTTTTTATTGAAAGGTTTTATAAAAATACAAATATAAAAAAAAATTATATAAACCCCTCCCCCCCTCCCCCCTTCAACCCCCCCATCCCTCCCCCCCTTCAACCCCCCCCTGCCCCCCCCAGACTTCCCAGAGTGAAATACAGGGTTTTTCTTTTTCCACAAAAAAGGTAAACTAATAATTAACCTATCCAATTTCTAATTTACAAACACCATCAAAATCTTAACTCCAATATAATAAAAAATTACAATTCTATAGTTCTTCTTCATTCATATGCAACTTGATGTCTTCTTATATGGTATTTATTCCGAATGTAATCAATCCATTTCCTCCACTCCAAAATGAATTTTTCTTGTGTATGGTCTTTCAAATATGCTGAGATTTTGGCCATCTCAGCTAAGTTCATTACTTTTACAATCCATTCTTCTACTGTGGGCAAAGAGTCTTTCTTCCAGTATTGTGCAAACAGCAGTCTAGCTGCTGTTATTAGATTTAAAATCAGCTTTGTCTCCAATAACGTACAATCATTTATGATACCCAATAAAAACAATTGTGGTGTAAATTCCAGCCTTTTTTTCAAAATATTTTGCATTACCCACCAAATCTTTATCCAAAACGCCTTGACCTTCTTACAGGTCCACCAAATATGAAAATAGGTTGCGTCTTCACAATCACACCGCCAGCATTTAGCTTGTACATTAGAATACATACATGACAACTTTTTTGGGTCTAAATGCCATCTATAAAACATCTTATAAAAGTTTTCTCTCAAATTTTGTGCTTGAGTAAATTTAACGTTTCTGACCCAAATCTTTTCCCATGTTTCCATCATTATTGGTTCTTGAAAGTTTCTAGCCCATTTAATCATACAGTCTTTAACCAACTCTGTTTCAGAATCTATCTCTAATAATACATTATATAATCTTTTAATATGCATAATACCCTGATCCCTAATTTGCTTTACCAGATTTTCTTCATTTTCCATGAGACCTATTTTTTGATCCTCCCTCCACCTTGCTTGAAGCTGACCATATTGAAACCAAGTATAAATTATCCCTTCCTTCTTCAAAACCTCTAACGATTTAAGTTGTAGTTTACCCCTTTCACTAAATAAAAGTTCTTTATATGTGATCACCTCCATCTTTTGTTCTATACTTATATTTTCTATTGCGTGTCTAGGATTTGCCCAAATAGGTATTTTGTAATCCAATTTATATTGATATTTCTTCCACACTCGCAACAAGGCATTTCTAAGTATATGGCTTTTAAAAGTTTTATCCACTTTCTTTTCATACAATAAATAAGCATGCCATCCATACAGTAAATCATATCCTTCTAGATTCAAAATTCTTTCCTCCGTTAAATTAAACCAATCACTAATCTGAACTAATACCGAAGCTTCATAATATAGTCTTAAATTTGGCATTTTCAAACCACCTCTCTCCCGAACATCTTGTATAATTTTTAATTTAACTCTAGGTTTTTTACCTGACCATATAAAAGTATTGAGACCTTTTTGCCATTCCCTCAGCTGTTCATCCTTCTTCAACACCGGTATCATTTGGAACAAAAATAAAAACTTAGGTAATACATTCATTTTAATTGCTGCTATTCTACCTAATAAAGATAATTGTAACTTTTTCCAATTCTCCATTTCTTTCTGCACTTTTCGCCATAAAACTTCATAGTTATTTTTAAATAGCTTCGTATTTGATCCAGCAATAATCACACCCAAATATTTAACCTTTTTAACTATTTCAAATCCCGATATTTGTTGAAGCTCTTCTCTTTGATGAAAAGACATATTTTTAGTCACTATCTTAGTCTTGTGTTGATTTATTTTAAATCCCGAGACTTTGCCATATTGTTCTATCATTTCCAACATATATGAAACTGTATCTATAGGTTGCGTTAATGTAACAACTAAATCATCCGCAAACGCTCTCAATCTGTAGTCTTGCTGTCGAATCACTATTCCTTTCAGTTCTTTAGATTCACGTATCTTTTTCAACAAAATTTCCAAAGATAAAACAAACAATAAAGGAGATAATGGGCAACCCTGCCGCGTTCCCTTTTCTATCTTAAAACTATCCGTTAGACTTCCATTAATAATTATTTGTGCAGTTTGTTCTCTATATATTGCTCTAATTGAACTCATAAATTGCTCCCCAAATTGCATTTTATCTATTACTTTGAACAAAAATTGCCAATTCAATCTGTCAAAAGCTTTCTCTGCATCCAAAAAGAAAAAAGCTGCAGAAATCTGGTTATTTTTCTCCAAATATTCTACCAAATTTATTATTTGTCTCAAATTATATTTCATATATCTCCCTTTTATAAACCCTGATTGATCATTATGAATTGTTTGTTGCATAATTGGCATTAATCTATTTGCCAATACTTTAGCAAAAATCTTATAATCAGTATTTAAAAGTGAAATAGGTCTAAAACTTTCAGGTTTAACACAATTTTGATCTTCTTTAGGAATCAATGATATAAAAGCTGTTCTCCATGAGGGTGGGGTTTCTCCCCCAGATTGAATCTTATTAAAAAGCATCCTAAGCGGTTCTACCATTTCCATTTGCAAATTCTTATAATAAATAGCTGTCAGTCCATCCGTTCCCGGTGTTTTACCTACTTTTAACTGTTTAATTGCTAATGTAATCTCTTCAGAATTTATTGGTTGATTCAAACCTTCCCTTTGATCCAGAGTTAGTTCCTGGATATCAATCTCTCTAAGATATCTATCAATATCTTTACCTTGTATCAAATCTCCTGCATATAATTTCATGTAATATTCTAAAAAAACTTTTTAAATCAAGTTTTGTTGATAAACTTCTTTACCTTTATATTCCATCTTACTAATAATATGTGATCTTTGCTTTTTCCTTAACACATAAGCTAACCATCTACCTGGTTTGTTAGCATTACAAAATGTATTACGTTTAGCATATTGCAAGGTAGTTGCAACTTGATCAGCCATTAACATATTAAATTGCTGTCTTAATATACCTATTGCTTCTTTTATTCTTTTATCTCCTGGGTTATCAATTAACAATTGTTCTTTCTTCTTTATTTCTTCCTCAATATCTTTCCGTGTCTTTATCTGCTTTTGTCTATGTTTATTATTCATATGTATCAACACTCCCCTCATATAAGCCTTACTTGCATCCCAAATCATTTCCATAGAAGTACCTTTATACATATTGTTAACAAAAAACTCCTTCATATGTTTTTTAAGTTCTTTCACATTTTCTTCATATCTAAATAAATTTTCATTTAATCTCCAAGACCTCCTTTCTCTTCTCTCCTGTTCTAATTCCAACCAAACTGGGCTATGATCAGCTAAAATCCTTGGAAATATCTTGACTTTCTTCACCCTGGAAAGGAAATCACTTGTTAGCAATATAAAATCAATCCTAGAAAAGGATTGATGTCTATCAGAAAAAAAGGTAAAATCTTTTTCATCTGGATTCCGTTCTCTCCAAACATCCCTTAATTCTAAATCATCCATGATTTCAAAAAAAGGTTTGGGTAATTTGGCACGCGAGGCAACTTTAGATTTAGTCTTCTTATCCTTGGAAATATCAATTACTCCATTCCAATCACCCATTAAAATAATTGATTTATAATCCCATTGCGATATTTTGGTATGTAAAAATTTATAAAAGCTTTCTTGTTGCTGATTCGGTGCATAAATCCCAATCAAAAGCATTATTCCATTTTGAGTCTTTAATTCAATTGCTATATATCTTCCTTGGTGATATTTAACCATTTTATCGAGGTTTCATTTTATATATGCTATCTCATCTCCATACTTTTTTGTCAAACCATTGATAAAATATCTCCCATATCAAATAATATTGTTTATCTTCTTGTTCTCTTATTTCAGATGTCAATCTACTCATTTCAGCACAGTCCAACATTTTCTTAATAATTTCTTCATCAGTAATTATCTTCTCTCCTTTCCAATTTTTGGCAAATACAATTCTAGCTGCTGTTAAAATGTTCACAATTAAGTATTGTAGTTCTTTATTCAATGTCTCTGGTAGAATCTCCAATAAAAATATTGCTGGTTTAAAATCAATATGTCTCTTTATCATTTTTTCTAACCATGTATATATCTTAGTCCAAAATCTCCTTGCTTCCACGCATGTCCACCACATATGGTAATAAGATCCTGGAGTTTGATGACACTTCCAACATTTCTCTGATTTATTCTTGAACATTCTTGCTATTCTCGTCGGGGGTAGATGCCACCTGTAAAACATCTTATACAAATTCTCTTTATATGCTGTTGACATTGTCATTTTATAATTATGTGACCACAATTTTTGCCATTTCTCTAAATCAATACTATACCCAAAGTTTTTCCCCCACGCTATCATTGATTCTTTAACTTTTTCTTCTTCCAATTTTACTTCAAGTAAGTACCCATATAACTTTTTAATTACATGGTCATCAGAACTCATTAATATCTTGTCTAAACCAGTCAGAACACTATAAATACCTTCTTGTTTGAAGTCTTCTCGATATCTGGAAAATATTTGCATATATGAAAACCAATCCATCTTAATTCCCTGATTTTCTAAGTCTTGTTTCAATTTAAGTTCACCCTTTTCATCCAATAATTCACTATATCTAACAATTTGTTCCCCTCTGAATACCACTGGATAAGAAAAAGCTTCAATTGTAGATACCCAGACTGGAATCTTCAAACAGTGATATTTTCTAATCCTCTCCCATGTCAAAAACAGAGCTTCACATATCTGATGTCTTCTAAAATACCCCTGTATTTTAGTTCCTTTATACCATAAGAAAGTGTGCCAACCCATCAACAAATCATGTCCCTCCAAATTCAGTAATCTGGTGTTTTTCAATGTTACCCATTCTTTAATCCACATTAAACAAGCCACTTGGTAGTATAGTTCAAAATTCGGTAACCCAAAGCCACCTTGCAACAGTTAAGTTTTATTCTTGCCTTCTTTCCCTGCCAAACATATTTCAAAACCATTTTATTTAAATCTGCAAAGAATTTCTTACCCAACTTTATAGGAATTGTCTGAAAAAGGTATAAAATTCTAGGTAAAATATTCATCTTAATAGTTGCAATTCTACCAATCAAAGATAACTGCAAGTTTCCCCATTTCCCCAGATCTTGTCCTATCTGTTGCTTAAGCTTATTGTAATTGTTTTCTTTAAGAGAACTGCATCTTGTTGTTAATTGGATCCCCAAATACTTTACCTTGTTTGTGACCTGCATCTTTGAAATCTCCCTCAGATCTTCTTTTTGTTTTTTCAACATATTTTTAGTCATTATCTTCGTCTTTTCTTTATTAATTTTCAGACCAGCAACCTCCCCAAATTCTCCAATTTTTTCTGTCAAGTTTATTTATTGATGTTAATGGTTCCTCAATTATAAAGACCAGGTCATCAGCAAAGGCTTGTAATTTATATTCTTCTTTTCTAATTTTCATTCCTTTTATCTCTTTTTCTTCTCTAACATTTCTATTTAGCATTTCCAAAGTCAATATAAACAGCAATGGGGATAAAGGACATCCTTGTTGTGTGCCTTTTTCTATTTCAATATAATCAGTCAATTCTCCATTAATCATTACCTTTGCCCTCTGTTTCGAATATATAGCTTCAATTGCCTGGATAAATTTTCTCCCAAAGCCCATCTCTTCCATTTCTAGTATTATAAATCGCCAATTCACATTGTAAAATGCTTTTTGTGTGTCTAGAAATATCAAAGCCATTTGTTTTTCGGGATGCGCTTCATAATATTCTAGCGTGTTCAAAACTATTCTTATATTGTCTCTAATTTGTCTTTTTGGAAGAAATCCATTTTGATCTGAATGTATAAAGTTATTTAAATATCTCTTAAGTCTTTCTGCCAGTATTGAGGCAAAAATTTTATAGGCTGAGTTTAGCAGGGATATTGCTCAATTTTCAAAGTCAAGTCCATTGTTGTCCATATCATATCTAACCTGGACCAAGATGAATGCCTGTTTGAGTAAAAAGTGTATTGACTATTCTTCCCATTTCTAAATCTCCATATATCTTTCAAATTTATTTCCTCTATCATTTTAAAGAAAGGGTCTGGCAGTGTTTTTCTATTATATCCTCCTGTTTTTATTGTTTTATAATAGAGTTTTTCATCTGCTATTCCATTAAAGTCTCCCATCATACATATATTATCATAGTCCATTTCAATTATTTTCATATGTAAAGTTCGATAAAAATCGCTTTGGTTATTATTTGGTGCGTATATTGGCACTAGGAGTATCTTCATGTTATTATCAATTATCTTCACCATGAAAACTCTGCCCTCTGAATCTGCATATATTTGTTCTGCTTTTATTGAATTTTTAATATATAGAACAACGCCTCTCTTTTTATTTTGGGATAATGATGAAAATATTCTTCCAAGTTTAGATTGTACCAGTAAGTGTTCGTGTTGCTTTTTAATATGAACTTCCTGCAAACAAATTATATCAAATTTTAATTTCTCTAATTTATGAAAAACCTTTCTTCTTTTCATGGCCGAATTAAGTCCATTTATATTTATCGAGATTAATTTCATGACATCCATATTCATATTTTATATGTAGGTTTTGTTGCTCTAGTTGATCTTACTTCCGGTTGTGCTTTAAATTCCACAGTCCCGCCAACAGCACCCTCCATTGGATCAATCATTACCGTTTCCTCTTCTATAGGTTTTGTAGACATCAGTACAGCTTGTGTTTCTATTTCCATTGCCACTTCCTTTTCCTTTAAAAAGTCTTCATAAAAAGCTCTCACTTTGTCAATTGCATCTAGTCTGTATCTTTGAAGCTGCCATGTTAAGATCAATCCTTCTGGTATCAGCCATCTAAGATTAGCACCTTTTTGAATTAGTATCTTGGTCAGGAATTTATACTCTTTTCTAATATCTCTCACTTTCCTTGGTATTTGTTTCATGACCACCACTTCTTTCTCCTTAAATTTCAATGTTTTTTCTCTTGCCACTTGAAGAATTTGTGCTTTAATTGATTTTTTAGTAAATCTTATGTGAACTTCTCTTGGCAGTTTATTACGCATGGCGTATTTAGTGTGAACTTGATAGATCTCATCCACTCCATATGTCATCTCCTCTCTGGGTATCTCCAAAGCCTCAGCAAGCATAGGGATCATGACGTCCGCAAGGTTTTCTCCTTTCTCTTCCTGCACATTTTGAAATCTAAGATAGAATTCCGCTTTATCCATTTCGAGTTCCACTACCCCACTCCTTTCGCTTTCTATCTCTTTCAGCCTATTATCAAAATCTTTCATTTTTTCCCCCTTTTGGTCATCCTTCTTCTCCAACTCTTGTAGTCTTCCTTCAAATTTTGACATTGCCTATTGAATGCTGACCACTTTTTCATTTGTCTTTATTAGTTGTTGTCCCATCCTTTGGACATTCTCATCTGTCTTAAGTAATTGTTGTTCCATCCTTTGAACTGTACTCAAAATTGCTTATAGCAGTGCTTCTTTCTCTTTCTCTTTCTCTTGTTGAAGCATAGCCTGGATGGTACGTTGTCCTCCAGATGGAGATGCTGAAGGTGTGGTTGCAGCTCCCACTGTTGCAGCTTTTTTACTCATTTTATTGTAATCCACTGGTGTAAAGGTCAAAGGCCAAAAAGGGAAAAAATTAAAAAACCAAGCAAAGAGGGAGATCAAAAAAAAAAGGGGGAAGAGGGTAAGAAGAAAAAAAGAGAGAGAGAGAGAAGCCAAAAAAGCGAAAAATCAAATATGAAAAAAGAAAAAGAAAAGAAAAAACCAAGTCTTCAGGTTCTTCTAAACCCTAATCCAACTAGAATTTCCAAAACAAAAAATCCACAATAGAAAGCAATATAGGAAAAAAAAAGAAAGAAAGAAAAACCCAGAAAGGTTAAAGAAATAAAGAAGAAGAAAAGAACTTCCGGCTCTTGAATGCCTTAATCCAATTCAATTCTTAAAAAGTCTTAAAATAAAGACAATCTTTCACTTATATTTATATCCGGAAAGCATACAGAGAGTTCTCTGTCATAGAGGCCTCACAGAGAGAAAATAACAGTGACTGCCCCCCCCCCCAAAAAAAAGATCTTACAGAGAAGGATTCCCTTCCACACTTTTCCACGGCTCCTACTTCAAAGCCACCAAGAACACCTGAATCAACAATGCAGATAAATACTAGCTTAGATGTTCTCTTCACTTGTGCTAAACAAGCTAAAGCTCAGAGCCCCTCTGTTATTATTTTGGCTATAATGTATCCTTCCGCTTTCTGCCTAGATACACATTGCAACAAAGTTTCTTCTCTTCTTTTCTTTTCCCCAGCAGATGGCAATACTTTCACTCTCTTAGCTTTCCCACATTAAAAATCCAAATCTTCTTTATTTAAAAGTTACTTAGAGAAAAAAAAAGAACAAAAAAGAAGGAAAAGTTAAAATAAATTTTAAAAAAGGACTTCATAATAAATCAATCCCAAATCAGGCTAAAATTTTCCTTTAAGTAAAGCACAGTCCCAGAAAACAATATCTTCCTTTCTTTCTCTTTCAGTCCAGTCTCAGTCTTCAAAAGCAATTAATTTAAAATCCTTTCAATCAGCAATCAGGTTTCCAAAGTATATTTGGAAGTCTATTCCAAAGTAAAGTTCACCACTTAACTTTCTTTAGTTAATTATCTAAACACTCCTCTCATTAGGGTGCCTTTTGTAATTTAAAATAAGGCTCTCTCACCACATTGAGTAGCTGTCATTCCTCTTTCTTCCTCCGAAGCTTTCCCAGCCTTGGCAGCCGCTATGGCTGCTTCCCCGCTGCTGGAAAAAGGGCTTTTGTGGATCAATCAGGGACTTTGTGATGTCCCTGAGATCGACAGAAGGTGCCCTCCACTACCACAGTCAAAACTAGACTGTGGGGTCCTGGCTGGACCGTCTAGCAGCGGGGCTATCGGCGGCGATTCTGGAGCTCCAAAATCACCATCCGTTTTGCAGGGACATCAACTTCCAGTCTCCGGTAGTCCAGAGAAGTTTTGTGAAACTCACATTTGGACAGCTTCGTATAAAGTTTTGCAGCTAACAATTTCTTTAGTACTTGTCAGACTAGTTTCACATGTTCTTCTAATGTCTCACTGAATATGAGAATGTCGTCCAAGTAGACTAGAACCCCCTTGTATAAATGTTCATGCAGCACTTCATTAATCAATTGCATGAATATTGCATGGGCTCCTTGGAGACCAAAAGGCATGACTTTGAATTGGAAACTACCTAATGGGCAGTTGAAAGCAGTTTTCCACTTATCCCCTTCCTTTATGAGCACCCTGTAGTAGTAGTAGGCTTCTCTGAAGTCAAGTTTAGTAAACACTTTGTCTTTTGAAAGGTAGTTCAGTAGGTCTTTCATGAGGGGAAGGAGATAGGTGTTTTCCATCCATACTGCATTTATCCTACGAAAATCCACACAGAGCCTCATCCCCCCATCTTTCTTTTCCTTAAACAGCACCGGGGCAACTACTCTGGATTTTGCAGGTTGGATGAACCCTCGGGTTAGGTTAGTATGGATGTACTTCCTCAGCTCAGCCATCTCTTTTGGGGTCACTGAGTACATCTTTGGTTTAGGGAGTTTGGCCCTGGGCTCGATCTCAATCGCACAGTCAGTGTGGCGATGAGGGGGAAGAATGTTGCATTCCTCCTCACTGAATGCTTCAGCAAGGTCCCTGTATTCCTTGGGGACCTGGGGAGTCCCAGGTAGGATTTTGATGGCCGTCATGGCCACCTCTCATTGGTGGGGCCCCTGAGGGCTCATCTCAGTGGGTTCGGCTTCAGAAGGGATGGGGGGCAAAGGCCCCACCCCTATCATGACTTTTCGGTAGCCGTTCTCCCATTTGATTGTAGGGGCCCATTTGTCTAGCCAGACCAGTCCCAGGATGATTGACTCTGCCATTTTTTGGGCTACTATGAATCGAATGAGTTCTGTGTGGATCCCTAGTTCCAATCTGACAAGCTCAGTGACCCGCGTAAAAGGGGTGCCACCTATTAAGGTCCTGTCTACTTGCTGAAAGCGTATGGAGTGGCTTAAGAGGTGTGTCTTTATGCCTAGCTGCTCAAAAATGGGGGAGCTAATTAAGCAATGGGTGCAGCTGGTGTCTATTATTGCTGCTACCCCTCCATGCACCCCTGTCTCTGGCACTGTCAGCTTGACTTTGACCACAAAGGGGTGGATGGTCCTACTTACCATCGGGTCGTCTTTGCTGCTGCTACTGCTGGCCGGCCCAGGCAGCAAGTCTTTCGACAAGGTCTCTTCATTCTCTCCAGGGGGAGGGGAAGTCTCAACTGCCTGCCGGGCAATTCTGCTGGCATCTGGGGGCTTTCATGGGTCCCTTCTTCCTTGGGCTGACATGGCAGGGCATGGGTGGGGAACCGGCGCAGGCACCAGACACTCCGCAGCTCGGTGACCCACTTGTCTGCAACGGTAGCACTTGATTATCCCTGTAGATTGAGCAGGAGGGTTTTCAGGGAAGTTTGCCAGAGGATGTCTAGCCAAAGTTCTCCCTGGGGGCTTCTCAGCTGAGGGGCTGTGGCGTGGGTGAACTTCTCTATCAAGAGCTATTGACATGGTAAACCAGTCTTGCAGTTGCTCTGGCACCCCCCAGATTCCACAGGTGGTTCTGACTTCTTGATCAATGGCTTCTTTAAAATAATGCAGAAGTATTCTGTCCGGCCAATGTCCAAGGTTCCCCGCGACCCGTCTAAAGTCCCATACAAAGTCCTTTATGGGTTGATTTCCTTGACTCATCACCTTTATCTCGGCTTCACTCTCATTGATTCGGTCTTGGTCTTCGAATCTGGCCCAGAGCAGCTCAACAAAACTTTCTACATCATTTAATTCAGCAACCCCCTCATTATGCAGCTGGGCTATCCAGTCAGCAGCATCTCCCTCATTCATCCCCTTCAAGATCGCAGATACCAAGTCACAATCTGTTTCGTATTGCTTTCCATACTGATCTATATGAACCCATACTCGGCTGAGGAAATAGGCCAGTTTGGTAGGCTTACCGTCAAACGTTGCTCTAAACTGTGGTGGCAGGGCCCTTGCTGGCAGAATTGCCACGGTGGCTGGAGGTGGGGTGAATGCCGGCAGCTGAACTGGAACCTGTGGTGGCGGCGATACTGGCTGCTGGATCAGACCCCATAGCAATGCTGGGATCGTTGGGGCAAATTGGGCCCATGGTGATCCCATAAGAGAGGGAGCAGCAGACACTGGCATCCACTGGCACTGGACCCATCCCTGGCCAGGATAGAATCCCCAGCCTGGGAGGATAAACTCCACAGGGGGTAGCATGAAGGCAGGTTGATGAGGGCTGGATACAGGATGACATCCAGGCGATCGTTCTTTTGGTCCCACCTCTGGAGTTGGATCAGGCTGGCAACTTTTCCCAGAATCCATCTCCCTGGACCAAGCTCCTAGGCTTTGCATCACCTCTGCAGCTTCAAGGGCTTGTACCACGCCTTCAGAAGGAGAATACTGGGTCTTGATAAACCTTCCGGTTCTCGGCTCTTCTGATCTGCCTCTGGGCTGTTCTTCAGATGAATCACCAAACGGGGAAAACAGGGTTTAGTCAAGCAATCTTTAATCCGCAACAGTCGGGTCTCAAGGAAAAACCAAGTATGAATATAACAAAGTCAGTGCTGAATGTTTGGTTTCATCAGCGTTTTTTAAAGCAGCGTGCCGACCGCACCCATGCCCCACCCATACGCAATCGTCTTTCACAGCTGTTCCTTATTTCCTTCTTTCCAAGCCGACAGCACTTCCACATTCAAACGTTGCAGACGCTGATTCTTCACAGGCAATCCTGACTCGCAGCCTATGCACAGGTATTAGTAACCACCACCAGCAGAACCTAACGAATCCGTCACCACTACTACCCCGAGTGTCTAATAACCATCCCCACTGCTTTTCTGTAGATTCTTTAGTCGGCCTTGGATTCTTTAGTCGGCCTTGGATGCCTCTCCCTCCGACAAATATGTCGAGCTGATGTCAGGCTCGACACCGGTATGTGCTCCCATGGCTCCCTCTGCAATCTTCTCTTGCCCTTCCATCTTCGCTGAGTCTTCGCACCACCCAAGCTTTAGGTTGGTGCTGGGGCTCAGCACCCCATTCAGCCTCCTTTCAGGGTGCTGCTTAGTTATTTAGGAGATTCAGGTTAATGTCAGGGTTCCAAGGAACACCTCCAACAAAATAACGCTCTGAGGCCTGAGGTTCCTCAAAGTTCTAATTTATTAGAGATGTCATGTTGGCACATCTGGGAAAACCGGAATCTGAAAGCTTCTAGGTTTCCCCCACCCAGCTAAGAGTTCACAGCCCTGCCCCACACCCACAAGTTCATCACATTGTCCAATCAACTCTTCACACTCCACCGGATACAATCTTAATGCAGTCTGCATCAGACGCAGGCAAAAGACCTTGAGTACAGAATGTTGTTATGACTAACTTTCTACCACTCCAACAACAACCCCCTCCCAACTTCCCCAGCTGAAATATGTGGCAGTTTAGAAGCAAAAAGAAAATTGTCTTCCAAAACTGACAATATGCCTCCATCCACGAAGTCAGTATTTTCGCCTCTATCAGCAGGTCATTAAATACTTCCAACATTATATTACTTATAGCATTTTGTAGTGTTTTATATAGTTCTGCTGGTAGCCCGTCTGGACCCAGTGTTTTGCCATTCTTTTGCCTTTTAATAGCTTCTGTGAGTTCCATCTTTGTTATTCTTTCCTTTAGTGTCTTTTTAAATGTCTCTGGTATTTTAGGTAATTCAGCTTTTTCCAAATATTGTTTTGTTTTTTCTTCTGAGATTATCTCTTGTTTATATAATTTTTCATAGTAGTCATGATCAGTGGTGAAATGTAAAATTTGTTACTACCAGTTCTGTGGGCATGGCTTGGTGGGGGGGATTGTGACTGGGTGGGCGTGGCCAACTTTTTTTTTTTTAGTTTTAAAAGTATTTTTTTTTTACAACCTCTTCATTGTAGAAGAGGACCGGACCTGTCCTGTAGGGACAGGGAAGAAGGAGAGGCACCTTGGAAGACCAAGAGGAAGAGGCAAGTTCCTCGGAGGTCAGAGGAAACTCTCCCTGACTCAGCAGTGGGGGGGGGGGGGCGGCCATTGAGACCACCAGTAAGCTGAGGCAACCAGACTAAGCATTGTGCAGGAGTGGCAAATTGAGTGGAACATTGCTGCCGGGTGAGTGACAACTATCTCATAGGCAGAAAAGGAAAAAAAAGAGAGGACTTTCAAATTAGTTATAAATGTCCTAGCAGAATAACAGCGGCTAATGGGCATGGGGGAAAGGACGGAAGAAGAAGATTAAAGCAGAAGCTACAAAGTGACAAAACCCGACCAGAAAATCTTTTTTTTTTTTTTGGATTAAAATATTCGGAGAACTTTAAAAAATTAGAAGAATTAAGAACCCAGAAAGAAATTGAAAAGATCTTTCTTTAATTTGATGAAAAATAAACGGGAATCTAAAAAGCCCTGTAATAGAAGTTTAATATCAAGGAAAAGAAAAAGGGAAAAAATGGACTTTGTAATTTTGAATTAGACTATAAACTGACTTGGTGAAAAAACAAAACAAAAAAGAAGAAGATAAAAAGTTAGCAAAGACTAGCGATGTGGATTATAAACAAAATGGATACTTTTACAGACTGCTGATTGGAATTGTGGACTCTGGAGAGACATCTTTAGGTGAAATTGGAACATTACAACATTGGACTCTTATTGCTGAAAAAAGTAAAAAAACCTGATGGTGATAACTGCTGTGAGAATTGCTAAGGAGGCTTTGTTTTGTCTGCAAGTGACTTAACTTTGATAATTAAAGAAACTGGATTACAGCGGGACTTAAAATTGAAATAATACCAATCAAGATATAACAAAATTGCGCAGGAATTAATGGAAATGATGAAAATGATGTATATGTCATTGAAAACAGACATAAGAGAAATAATTACAATATTACAGGGAAGATCTGATTAAAATGTGTTAGACAACACTCAAGTGGATAAAGAAATAATGAATGAGAAGCAAGAAAGAGAGATTAAGAATAAAGATGAAGATAAAGACAAAGACATTGAAAACTTAACTGATTATGTTGGTAATAATAATAAAAAGAGAGGAAAATTAAGAGTAAAGGGGGAAGTTTAATAATAGAGGTGAAACAAAGATTACATTGGGATTAACAATGGAAAAAACAAAAAAATAGAGAGGGTGGAAAGAGACAAGGAGGAAAAAAGGGGTGGAATAGAAATAATAAAAATATGAATGATTACACTGGGATTAACAGTGAAAGAATAAAAAAGAGAAAGGGATGGAGAATAATGGGAAATACAGGGCAAAAGATAAGAGTGCAGGAATATAAAATGCAAATAAAAAGATAGGAGAAGAAAAAGAAGAAAATGAAAAAAATGGAAGAAAGCGAGAAAGAAAGATAGAAACATGGTGTAGGCACTTAGAATTAAAATGAATTGATGTAAAAGTTATAGAAATAAATGAATGTCCGAAAAGGTAACAATTGAGATTATGATTTACTTACAAATAAGAATAAGTTGTGACAGATGGATCATCTATGAAATTGTGAATTAAAAAATGAATTGGTAAGGAATGGTGATATGTTGTATGCACTTAGAATTAAAATGAATTGATGGAAAAGTTATAGATATAAATGAATGTTAGAAAAGGTAATAATTGAGACATTGCAAATGGTATTAGGACTTAGAAATGAGAATAAGTTGTGACAGATGGAATAGCTATGAAATTGTGAATTAAAAAATGAATTGGTAAGCAATTGTGATATTTGGAAAGTATTGAATGGTAACAATGGACTTAATTAAGTATTGCAATAGTTGGAATATTTGAGTTAAGATTTACACCTAACTGATTTTTTATTGAATATTCTTAATTAATTAGGGAAAGTATAACAATTGGAATACTTTTAAGATAAGAGATAAGAATATAAATATTTGATGAAGTAATCAAAAATTGAATTTAAGATCTATGAAAATGTAAATTAAAAAATGAACTGATAAAAAATTGTGATATTTGGAAGGTATTGAATGGTAATAATGAATTAATTAAGTCAATATGAAGTAATGGTAACATGTATGGATGTTTAAGAATTGAAACAAGATTCAGAAATATAAATAAGCTTAATATATAAGATTGTAATAGTTGGAACATCTGAGTTAAGATCTATACTTAATTGGTTTTGTGATTAGAATAAGGAAATTTAAGGAAATAATTGGGAATTGTATTATGTTGTGATAATTTAAATTTAGGGGTTCAAACTTAGAGAGGAAAAAGAAAAATTGAATTATACCAGGATTAGAGGTTAGGATGAAGGGTAATATTGGTTTATTAAAATTAGAAAGAATAAATACTATGGTAAAAAACGAATATATAAAATTGTGTCAAAGATGAACAAAAATCTGTATAAAATTATGACCGGGCCAATATTCTGTTCAGAAAAGATGCATTGTATGTTTGTTTGTGTGTGTGTGTGTGTGTGTGTGTTTTTTTTAAAAAAACTTCTATTAAAAAAAGAAGTTTAAAAAAAGCCTCTGATGATCGCGCGGCTCAGCTGGGCATGGGGGGGGGGGAGGGATTTTTGCTACCGGTTCTCTGAACCACCTGCTGCCATCGCTACTGGATTGGGCGATCTGGTCCGAACCGGGAGCATTTCACCCCTGGTCATGGTTCATTCCCTTTTTCTCTTCATTTCTATAGTGTAACATCCTTCCCTCATCTATTACAGTAATTGATGAATTAGCTTTTTTCCCTGCTCTTTTTTCAGTCTGTATGCCAACCATTTTCCTGGTTTATTTGCATTTTCAGAAATGTTTTGTTTGGCACTTTTAATTTTTGTGCTAAGTCTTCTTTTTCTATTAAGCTTAGTTTGTGTTTTTTCAAGTCCATTTGATTTTTTATGTTCTTTTCTTGTGGGTCTTTTTGTCGTTCCATCTCTAGCTTCTTATACTCCTCTTCTAATTGCTTTTGAGTTTGTCTTTTCTTTTTATTCCTCTTTCCCACATATGTTATTGCCAGTCCTCTAATATATGCTTTTGCTGTATCCCATACATTTTGTAATTATGTTTCTTCTTTTCTATTTTCTTTGAAGAAAAAAAGCCAACTCTCTTTCCATGAATTGTATAAATTCTTTTTCTTTTAAAATTGTTTGAGTCATTGTCCATCTTAACTTCTTTTTTTATCCCCTCCATATAGTTTTCATCGGATTATGATTTGTCCATGTGCTTGCTTCAATACTTATTTCTTGCATATTGGGTAGTATCTCAGTTGATATCCACATCATATCTATTCTAAACCAAGACATATGTCTATTTGAATAAAATGTGTATTGTTTCTTCTCCTGATGTATTCCTCGCCAAGCATCTTGCATACCTAATTCTTCTACCATTTTAAAAAAGATTTTTGGAAGTGTCTTCCTAGCTCTTTTGTTTCTTTTTTCAGTTTTATAGTCCAATTCTGCATCCACAATTGCATTAAAGTCACCTACAATACATATATTCTCGTATTACAATTCTATTATTTTTCTATATAATTTACTATAGAAATCTTCTTGGTTCTCATTTAGTGCATATATTGCCACTAACAGTATTTGTTTGTTATTCACCGTTATCCCCACCATAAAGATTCTTCCTTCCTCATCCAAAAATATTTGTTTAGCCTTAATTGTCTCTTTTATATATAGTGCTACCCCTCTCTCACTTTGATGTGCAAGTGAGGTGTATAATTTCCCCATTTTTGGGTATTCCAAAAATTTTTCATGTTGTTTTCTAATGTGGACTTCTTGTAAGCAAATTATGCCCTGTTTTAGTCTCTCTAATTTATTAAAAACTCTTTTCCTTTTTATTGCCGAATTCAATCCATTTATGTTAATTGACATTAACTTTATTTCTTCTTCCATAATTTTATTTATATATAGGATTTGCTGCTCTAGTCATTCTTGTTTCTCTTGTTTCTCTTGGTTCTTTTGCCCTTGCTCCTTCACTTATTGCTATTTCCTCCCTGTCTGTTGCATCTTCTTTTTATTGTTTATCCCTCTCTTCCACAAGTTCTTCCTGGCGTCTAATCTCCCTCTACTCTCTTAATCTCTCCTCTTCTTGCAGTCCCAGGTATTCATCGTAAAATTGTTCTGCCTTTTCTACTGAGTCTAGCCTATGTCTTTGCTCCTGCCAGGTCACCAATACTCCCTCTGCTATCAACCATCTAAAATTCACTCCTTTTTTAATCAAGCACTTCGCCAAAAATTGATATTCTCTTCTTAAATCTCTAACTTTTCTCTGAATTTTTTTTAACACTACTATTTCTCTACCTTTATACTTAATCAGATTGTCTCTTGCTTTCTGTAGGATCTCTGTTTTTATTGCTTTCTTGGTGAATCTAACATGTACCTCTAGGTAGCTTATTTCTCATTGCATATCTAGTGTTCACTCTAAATATCTCATCAATCTCATTCAAGATTTTTTCCTTATTTTCCTCCATCGCTTCCCCAGCAAATTAGCCATTATCGCTGCTAAATTTTTTCCTTTTTCCTCTTCCATGTTCTGGAATCTCAAGTAGTAGTCTGCCCTGTCCATTTCTAGAGAAATAATTGCTTTATCTTTGTTTCTGTCTGCCGCTGTTAATCTGTAGTCCAGCTTTCTCACTCTTTTTTCTGTTGCTTCAGCTTTTTCTTCTACTTTTTGTACTCTTTGTTCATTTTTTTCCATAATCTCTTGAAAGTTTTCTAATTTGCCTTCTACTTTCTCCATTCTCTCATCTATCTTGCCTATTCTTTCCTTCAGATCCTTGTGAAGAGCTTGTATCATGGTTTTCAATTCTAATTGCATGGTGTTAGATTTTTCTAGTTTTTCTTGTTGTTGTATCATGGCCTCCAATGTTCTCTGACCGACAAGGGCTAGAGGTTGCAGACGAGCTTGCTGAGGACAGCACTGATTGTATTGTCTTCATCTTGTAGTGTCTTATATCTTGTAATCCACCAAATATGAATAATATAGTTCAAATTCAATTTATAATCCAAATATAGGGCCTCCAGCAAGAAGACAGACAGGGGAAAAAAAGAAGACTAATCCAAGTCCAATCGAAGGCCAGAACCAAATCTTTGTATCGTTGAAGTGTGAATCAGCTTCGTTCCCACTTTGGGGAAAACTAATTAATTAGAAGTGAATGGATCTTGTTTTCCATGGTGTATACTCTCAAAGAAAGAAAACCCGAATTTATTCTTCTAAAAAACATTTTTATTGTAAAAGTAAAAAAAAAACCTAGCTAACTACATTTTGCCGGCAGTTTATCTCGCAGACGGACAAAGGAAGAAAGTAAATCAGGAAGAAGGAAAGAAAAAACGTAGACATGCACAGTAGTTCAAAGTAGTTCTTATCTTAGAGATAAGGTTCTCTGGCAAGCTACCGTAATGTTCAGAATGGAAGCTCAGCTGGCAAATACAAAATAACACAGTGACATGTATATCCTTCTCAGAAATTTTCCTACTTCTTAACTTCAGGTTCTTCTAAACTTAATGCAAATAGCCTCTGGGAGAAAAGTTTATAAAATAAAATTTTGTAATCCAAATCGGCCATGAAGCCCAAAAAATATCATTATCCAACGTATATATTCCAGTAAGCAAGTTCACAATTGAACCCAAAACAAAAATGAAAAAAGAAAATGGAAGAAAAAATAGCAGATGTCAACCACAGGTACAATGAAAAAGAAAAAAAAAGTTTAAAAAAAAGCCTTATTCCAAAGTGCCAGTGAAGATTTCCTTAGTCTGCTTCTGTTGTTTTGCCTTTTACACTGTTCTCAAAGAGAGAAAACAAAATCTCCAGTGTTTCACTCTATATCTTGAATTGTTTGGCCAAAACAACTGCTTATCAATTTAGTTCACAAGCTTCACTGACTCCCAAGGTTACAGTCCATGTTTGTTAATATGTCCTCCGATTTTAACCTTTGCCTGTAGGTGGCACTGTTGTTTTATTTTTCTCTCCTTCTTCTCCTCTTAATAGTACTGTCACAGCAAGTCGCAAAATCCAATCTTAGTGAAAAGTTCATATGATCATGTATTCTTTAGTTAGTAATCCCCAATTTAAATATTGAAGTATCCAATCCGGATTCAGACTTTACTCTTCAGCCCAATCTTTATAAGCAAGTTTTTCTTTTATTCCTTTATTTTCTTGGCTCCACCCGCCTTCCTCGCTGCCATTCTTCTGGGGGTGGAACAGGTAAAACACCCAATTCCACCTCCTCCTTTGAAGTCACACTCTCCTCTGCTGTTCCAAGGAGGTTCTTCTTTAATCTGGTTTAAAAGGTAGTAAAAAATATTCAAGATATGTCACCCAGACCGATCACACCTTCCTTTCACTTACTTTCGCTCTGCAGTGGCTGCCCCAGCTTCCCAAACTTTGAGGATACCAATGAAATTCTGTAGGTGCTTCAATTTAAAGGGAAATTGAGCAGTTCAAAGGTAGAAAGTCAGAAGTCAAAACAGGAGGGGGAATGTGACCCTGTTTATTGTGTTTATAGAACTAGGGAGTCAGAGCTTTTACTTGGATTTCTTATTTAACAGTGCCCAAGCAGCCTGACACTTCTGAATTGGTTTGTTTTGCTGCCTTCTGAATTGGTTTGTTTTGCTGCCTTGTTATCACTTATTACAGTGCTTTTCTCCACCTAGATCTTGATGGTTGTAGTTATGTCAACTAATCTGTCCTCCATTATTTAGTTTGGCATTCATAAAGAGAAATATTTTTGAATGAGATTTATCTCCTCTTCTTGCTGAATTGGTGAAGATTCTCCAGTGATGGTACATCATGTTGGGAGACTTCCGGTTGGTGATTCTCAGCAACATGGTGTTGTGACAGCGATCGCTGCCTTCAACGCCACCTTTTCGCCATGTTTTGGGGTCCCTTCGAGGCGTGGGAGCTTGGAGAGCTCCGCAGACGATAACGGGGTGTCGGCAGGCAGAGTGGTGAGAAGCAAGCACTCTGCTGGACTGATAACTGCTGTCAATCTAGCACGGCGTGTCTGCCTTTAATGGCAGACCCGAAGCTGTGATAACCAACAAAGATGGGAAGCAAGAAAATTTCTGTGAAGCTGGTGTCAATTAACACCCATATCTACTCTCCCCCGAGCATGCTTTGAGTGAGTTCACTTGGATTGTGCTGGCTGGGTCGGATGAGAAGGATCCACGAAGGAACGGGCGGCGATCATGAGGTTGGAGGAGATTGGAGTGGAGTGAGATTGCAGACGAGCCGGTGAGATCGACGAGTAAAAAAGATACTTTTGGAATGGGGAGATGGCGCTATCAGGGGATAGGATCAATATATCGGACTGAGCAAGTAATTTTGGGAAGCTGACAGCGTTGATTGGACAGATTGAACAGAAGAGACTGGATACCAGAAATGCGGCCATTGTCTAAACTAATAACAAGACTGTCGTGAACTAAGAGAGGGGAGATGGAGTACTGGAGGAAGGCAAAGTGGCTGTTGAAACCAGGGTGACAACGTAAAATTGACAGTGACAGAATTTAAGAGCAGCGGAAAACGGATCATACAGTAAAGTGTGCCTATTGTATCTTTGTAAATGAACATCTTTATATCTTCAGATCATTTTTTCCCTATCATAGTGGAGAAGCTATTTTTTTTAAAATTGAAAAAGTTTTACAATACAATTTTTATCCCCCTTTCCCTCCACCCTCCCCCCCTGACTTCCTTTGCTAAACAAACATCAGTCATGTATATCAATCCATATCAAACGGAAAAATAGGTGAGATCCAGATAAGATATTATAAATTTAACATTAGGTAATATAAAATTAATCTAAACTTCTAACACCCTCTTTTACCCCCTTAATTCAAATATATACTAACCATAAATCATTTGTAAAAACTTAACCAATTCTCTTAAAACTTTTTTTAGACAGCAGTATAACAAATATAACAAATATAACAAATATATAAAAACTAATTTTGAACATCATAATTTTTCTAGATAATAATATAGTATATATATATAACATTAAATATAATTCCAAATATTCAATCTAAATAATGTTTTATAAGAAAATATAAAATCCAGATAATACATCATAAATTTTAACATTAAATAAGATAAAGCTAGTCTATCAGGTATATAAACTTATTTTTTAACATTATAATTTATCTAAATATTAATATAGTAAATATAAATATATAACATAATAACAATATGATTTCAAATATTTAATAAAATAATTATAATAAAAATAATTATGAATCAAATACTAGTTGTAACTTCTTAATTTGATATTTGTTCCACACATACTCTACCCATTTCTTCCACTCCCTAACAAAGGCTTCATGGGTCCTGTCTTTTAGGTATACAGAAATCTTAGCCATTTCTGCAAAATTAGACATCTTCAATATCAATTCCTCTATAGTAGGTACACTATCTTTTTTCCAGTATTGACCAATCAGTAGTCTAGCTGCAGTGATCATATATAAGATCAATCTCGTTTCACTCGGTGAGCAATCCTTAACTATCCCCAACAGAAAAAGCTGCGGAGAAAATTGAAGCTTCTTTTTCAAAACATTCTGCATAACCCACCAAAGTTTAATCCAAAATGCTTTCAGTTTTCTACACGTCCACCAAATATGAAAATATGTTGCATCCAAACAATCACACCTCCAACATTTAGGTTGAACATTTGGATACATACATGATAATTTTTTGGGATCTAAATGCCATCTATAAAACATCAAACAATAAATTGTACACCCGCTTAATATGCATCGGCCCTTTACATTTTATCTGAATCACCAAATCTTCTTCATGTAGCATTAGTCCAGTTTTCTGATCTTCTCTCCATCTCGCTTGAAGTTGAAGATACTGCAACCAAGTTAAATTTGTCCCTTCTTCCAACAGAATTTTCAAAGGTTTCAAACTCCATCTGCCCCCATCATTAAAAAGCATCTCTTTGTATAAAATCCCCCCAAGTGACTTTATATTCTGCATAATCTGCCCAAGATCCAACCACAAAGGTATTTTGTAATCCAATTTAAGCTGGTGCTTCTTCCAAACTCTTATCAAGGCATGTCTCAAAATATGACTTTTGAATACCTTATCCAGCTTGTCTTCATAGAATAAATATGCATGCCAACCAAAATCCAAGTCATGGCCTTCTATATTCAGAATTTCTGTTTTCGTTGTACCAAACCAATCACCCACTTGTGTCAACACAGCAGCCTCATAGTATAAATGTAAGTTTGGAACTTTGAGGCCACCTCTTTCGCAAACATCTTGCATTATTTTAAGTTTAACTCTTGGTTTTTTTCCATTCCAAATAAATTTGTTTAGACCTGCTTGCCATTCCGTCAATATCTTATCACTTTTGAGCACCAGAATCATATGAAACAAAAACAAAAATCTAGGTAGAGCGTTCATCTTAATAGCTGCTATTCTGCCAAGTAAAGATAGTTGCAGTTTCTTCCAAATTTCAAGGTCCTTTTGAATCTTGTGCCACAAAACCTCATAATTATTTTGAAAAAGTTTTATATTAGAAGCTGCAACCTGAACTCCTAGATATTTCACCTTTGAAATTAGTGGAGAAGCTATTGAGCAATTAATCAATGACTTGGACAAAAATTATCATTCATACTAGTATATCTACATATTTATATTTATATCATATATATTACATATTTCTACTTTTATAGTTAAATCCATTTATATTTATATTTATATTTATATTTATATTTATATTTATATTTATATTTATATTTATATTTATATTTATATTTATATTTATATTTATATTTATATTTATATTTATATTTATATTTATATTTATATTTACATATTTACATATAGTGGAATAAGATAATAGATTACTAGAGCTTAATTTTGACTTTATTTAATATTTATCAAGTGCCTTCTAGATGTTGATATTAAGGGATATAACTATTCTATAACTGGATCCTTTTTTTTCATTTACTGTTTACTATTCTTGATAACTTATATATAACTTTGAATATTGAGATTGATTAATTAATTAATTATTCATTTGTGTATTTACATTTATCTAATATATATTTGAATATTATTAGTGATTAAGTGTTAAACAGGGATTTTGTATAGTCCATCTGCTTAAGCATCGGTATAATTGTTGTAGTGTAAATAGAAGGTGGGAAGGATATTCTAGTCTAAATTAATGAATTTGGGTAAGTGATTAATAAGTGATTTATTATGGGATAGATCTGCATAATAGCTAATAGCTATTAGAATAAGGTAAAAGGATAAATAACATAAACTGTGAGAATTGATTTAAGTACCCCTGAAGTAAAGAGAATAATTTGAATTATTGCTATACCAAAACAAATATCGAATAGTGGAACGGTGGTGAAGGATAAAATACAAATATATTTAACGTCTCCAGTAGTGGAAAAAACAAAGATAACATTAGATAGAGGAAATTAAATATCGGTGGATGACAATTTGGAAAAACATTGAAAAGATAATAAGAGAACAGAAAAAAGTGTTAAAGGAGATGACAAGCCTCTCATCCACGGTGACTAAAACAGGAAAGAAAACACCATCAAATCCCACGATTACAATGACTTCACCTGCTACACAGAAGTCAACTGAAGGCCTTTCTAAAACAGAAAAATCAGCAATGATTCCCACAATGCAAGCAATGCAATCAACACTGACAGCAATACAGGACACAATGATCATGATGCAAGAGAAAATGTCTAGCAATCACATAGAGCTGAAGACAGACATCAGAGCAATTGACCAAAAAATGAACGATATACAGGAGTTGATACAAATTAATACACAGAAGATAAAAAAGCTGGAAGTTAAAATTGAGCAACAGGAAAAAAAATCTGGATATGGTTGACCAAAGGCTGATGGCACAGAACAGGGAATTGGAAGATTCAATTACCCAATTAGAAATGGATCAAGCCTCCTTCTATTTACGTTTTCAAAATATCGTTGAAGATAAGGAAGAGGATCTGGGCCAAGTGATGGCGGAAATAATAGCTGAGGTGTTGCAACAAGATAAACTTGATATCATAAAGGAATTAGACGAGGTATATAGAGTCCAGACTAACTATGCAAGAAGAAACAAATTGCCAAGAGAGGTGCACATAAGATTTGCAAGGAAGAAGGTAAAGGATATTTTTTATAGTATGGCAAGAGATGAACCGGTGATGTACAAGGGAAAGGAGGTGACTGTATTGAAACAAATTCCAAGGAGGGTAAGGGAATTAAGGAGAGATTACAGATTTTTGGCTACCCAACTGAATAAGAGGAATATCCTCTTTAGATGGACTTTACCAGAAGGCATGCTGATTACATGGCAAGGAAATAAAATCAAGATAGATAGTTTGGTAGTAGCCCAAGAGTTTCTAGACCAATTGCGAGCGACTGAAGAACACCAAAGCAGTAAAGAGGAATTAGAGGCGATAACACCAGAAGAAGAAGCCACTCAGCAGAAAAGAGAGAAAGAGGAGAAGGAGGTGGAAGATAAGGATAGTAAAGAGATAAAGAAAAACCAAAGACCACAAAGAATTACACGTGCCAACAAGTATTAGGATAATATAAAGGATATAAGAGATGGAAGACTGGAGGCTGATATCGATCAATGTAAATGGCCTGAACGATAACAAAAAGAGGATTTAAAAAAAAAAATTAGTTAAACGAAATGTGGATATAGTGTGTCTTCAAGAGGTTCATATTAAAAAGGAAAACCAAAAACATTTGGAATATAAGAAATTAGGAAATCTTTTTAGCTCTCTAGCCGACAAAAAGAAGAGGGGGTCGCACTGTATATTAAGAAGGAAATAAAAGCAAAACTAAAATATGCCGATCCGAAGGGTAGGATCTTAATGGTGGAAGTAAAGAGAGGTAATTGTCCAATTCTATTAACAGCAATTTATGCTCTGAATGAAAACTTGGGAGACTTTTATAAAAAACTAGGTGAAAGATTAAGCATAATGGACAATAGTAATATTTACATAATTGGGTCCTTTAATGGGGTAATAGACCCAGACAAAGACTATAAAGGGGCCAAAGGTAAAAAGAAAAAAAGGAAAAATCTACCAAAACCATTCTTTGATGTAGTAGAAGAATTTAATTTAGTTGATATTTGGCGGATCCTGCACCCACACAAGAGGCAGTATACATATTACTCTAACCCAAAAAAATCATGGTTGAGAATTGATATGATGTGGGTAAGCAGAAATATAGGGTTAGATATTATGTCAATAAAAATCACACCCAATGTCTGGGCAGATCATAACCCGTTAGAGGTTAAATGGAAAAGTACTTACAAGAGAAAAAGCATAAGATGGAGATTAAATACCCAATTTCTAAATGATAAGCAAAATATTGAGAAAGTTAAAAAAGAACTAAAATCATTTTTTGAAGAGAATGAAAAGGAAGCAACTTCCCGAGGAATTATATGGGACACAATGAAAGCATATTTGAGAGTCCTGGCAATATCGTATGGCTCACATAGGAATAAGGAAAGAAGAGAGAGGCAGAAGGCACTGACAGATGAATTAGGGAAAGCTGAGAAGGAAATACAACAAAAACCAGATAATAAGGCAGCTAAAGAAAATTGGATGGTCGTACGACATAAATTAAATACCATTGATCAGGAGGAATTGGCGTACAAAATGAAACGAACCAAACAATATTACTTTGAAAACAAAATAAACCGGGCAGATGGTTGTCTTATAGATTAAAAAAAGAAAAAGAGAAAGGGATAATTTATCAATTGAAAGACCCGGAAGGTTGTATTATTAATAAAGAAGACAAATTAGAGATTGCCCCAGAATATTATGCCTCTTTGTATGCAGAAGAACAAATCCCTAAAGAAAAGGTGGACCAATACTTGTCAAAAGAAAATCTTCCAAAGATTGGGGAAGAGGAGAAAGAAATGCTTAACAAACAAATTACAATGACAGAATTAAGGATGGCAATATCTAAACTTAAAAAGAACAAATCCCCAGGCCCAGATGGATTCCCAGGAGAATTGTACAAAAACCCAGATTTGGAGGAAATTTTATTACCAAAATTGTTAGACATTTATAATGAGGCCCTAATAGAATCAAAAATACCAGAACCGTGGAGAGAGGCGTATATCACACTCCTCCAGAAAGAAGGAGAGGATCCAAAATTAATAAAAAATTATAGACCGATTTCTCTCCTCAACACGGATTACAAAATATATATGAGCATTATAGCAGGAAGGCTAAAAATAATCTTGAACAACCTAATACATAGTGACCAAAATGGATTCCTCCCTGGGAGGCAGATTAGAAATAACACAAGGGTGGTAATAGATGTACTTGAGTATTATGAGGAACATCCGAATAAAGAAATGGCACTGGTTTTTGTTGACGCCCAAAAGGCATTCGACAATTTGAATTGGCAGTTTATGAAACAACAAATCACTCAAATGGAATTCGGATCAAATTTTGTTAATACAATATCCACAATTTACAAAAAAACAAAGGGCCAACATCCTATTGAATGGAAAATTAACAAAAACCTTTCAAATTAGAAGAGAGGTCCGACAAGGGTGTCCTCTGTCCCCACTTTTATTCATACTAGCTTTAGAAGTACTTTTGAGAAGGATTAGGAATAACAACGAAATCAAGGGCTTAACAGTTAGAAAAGAGATGTACAAGACTCAGGCATTTGCTGATGATGTGGCATTAATTACGGAAGAGCCATTGGAATCAGGCACTAAAATATTGGAAGAATTGGGCAATTATGGAGAGGTAGCAGGCTTTAAATTAAATAAATCCAAAACTAAATTATTAACCAAAAATATGACGGATGTACAAAAGAAAGTGCTGGAAGAATCAATGGAGATCCAAATTGCCAAGAAAGTAAAATACCTGGGGGTGTGGATTTCATCAAGGTGCTCGGCCCTCAAGGAGGATAATTATATACCATTAATTAGGAATATCAAACAGGACTTAGAAAAGTGGGGAAGATTACAGATATCACTATTAGGTAGAATCGCAGCAACGAAAATGAGTATATTACCCAAGTTATTGTATCTATTTCAAACGGTCCCTGTTAAATTAGATAAAAAATTATTTTTGGAGCTTAATAACATTATTAGATAATTTATTTGGGGGGGGGAAAGAAACCGAGGATAGCAATTAGGAACCTACAGGATAAGAAGGAAAGAGGGGGTTTTGGATTACCTAAATGGGAGACATATCAAAACGCCGCAAATTTAGTATGGCTGAAAGATTGGGCAACCTTGAGAAATAAAAGACTCCTAACCTTGGAAGGGCACGATCTCCAGAAGGGTTGGCACGCCTATCTTTGGGACATGGGGAAAAAGACGAAAACATATTTCCATAGACATAAAATAAGGGAGACCTTAATGCAAACATGGGGAGAGATAAGACAGAAGCAATATACAAAAGTCCCGAGATGGCTTTCCACCATGGAGGCTTTAATATGCCCGAATGTATTAGAAATGGGCAAAATGGTTAGATACAACGAGTTATTAGATGGGGGAGGGAATCTTAAAACAAAGGAAGAATTAATGGAACAAAGTATTCTTATAGATTGATGGCCATATGCTCAAATTAAATCCTGATATAAAAAGGATAAGGAGGAATTTGGTATGGAGACAAGCATTAATGGATTTGATAAGATTTGGATGGGTACAGATGATAAAATACAAGCTAAATTATATAATTATCTATTGGAGTATGATATTGCAGAGGAGGTGGTCAAGGAACCGATGTTAGCATGGGCCAAAAATATCGGACAGAATATAAATCTGAATGAATGGGATACAATATGGAATAACAATCTTAAAATGATTAGGGCGGTGACCTATAAGGAAAATCAATATAAAATGGTCTATAGGTGGCACATGGCCCCAGCCAGGATAGCGAAGATTTATCCCAACTTGAGCTCTAACTGTTGGAAATGTGACCATCAACAGGGTACTTTTTATCATTGTTGGTGGACTTGTAATCAGGCACAAAAATTCTAGAGGATGATATGGAAGTGGATCTTGGAAATAATAAGAGAAAATTTTGATTTCGAACCAAAAGCCTTTCTCCTGGGAATCTTGAAAACAGAATATGCAAAAAAGAAAAGGTATCTAATTATACATATAATGACAGCCACAAGAATCTCTTTTGCCCAGTATTGGAAAGAAAAACAACTACCACCTGAAGAACATGTTATTAGGAAAATACTGGAGTGCGCCGAAATTAATAAATTAACTCTAGAAATTAATGACAGAGAAGATTCGGAATATTACAGCATGTGGGACATGTGGTATGAGTGGATAGAGAAAAGAAATAAAAAATGAAGTAGAGTATAGAGATCAATTATTAATTAATTAATAAAGATTATAAAGAAATGAACAATATTACTTGTACTTTAAGGATTTGAGCACTATTATTCGTAATAGCTTTTAAATTAAATCTAACTCTAAGAAGTAACATTATGTAAATGACAAGTAAAAAGTCTGTATATATGTATCTGTACCATGGAACCGAAAATGTTTTGATTGTATTACTATTTCTCATAATAAAAATCAATTAAAAAAAAAGATGGTACATCATGTCTTCTCTCCTTCCCCCTAAATCTAATGCACTGTGATACCAGAACAGGATAGATAAACCAATATCCTTCACAGGTTTCAAATTTCAGCTCCTACAAACTGGGTATAGTCAATGAAAAGACAGAATCCCAAAGAACTGGAAGATACTTGGCTATCTACTCCAAATATTCATACACAAGGTACATGCAACACACTGCCATATCCTGCTCACCACTGAATATTTTTTTGTTTAATTGTTATACTACATTGCATCAACATTTATCACCCAAGCTACAAATATTTTCCACCATTTCTAACTACATTGCAGCTCTGCCTCTGTTGGCACTGTGGTTTGGTACTGGTAACTGCAGGATAATATATAAAATTATTAGTTGCTAGCCTGGCATGTTTCTGTTAATGTTCCTTCTCCAGTTCTTCAAGTTAAGCAAAACCCTGAAGAACATAACTTCTATAGCCTTTTCTCACCAGTCCTGAGGAAGGTCCCCTTCTCATGATCCATAACATTCTTAAGGAACATTGTTGAATTGCACATGTTGTTCCTTCTCATGGCTTCAGAGGAGACTTTTTGCATCCCTAAGGAGACAGTTGTCTTATCCAGGTCCTTTCCCAGGAAACAGCAAAGGTGTCACTGTACATACATGTAGATCCTGAGAGGGAGCAAGACAGGAAACTAGACAAGAAAACTAGAGAGCAGAAAAATGACTGACATTCTTGGAAGTCTCAAGTCTAGAAATTTGCTTTTTTTAAAAAAAAATGAAACTTGATATTTTCTGGATGGTGATGATGTTTTCACTCAGTACACTATTAACATCTGCACTGTATGGATGTAAATTTACTTACCCTAAATGTAAGGCTAACACATTATTAATCATATATATATTCTTTTCACTTTCATATTAATTCATTCTTCATCCTAATAAATTTATACATGTTCGGGGTAGCCCTTTTACCATTTGATCTTTTTTATTTTACAACAATCCTTCTTCTCCTTCTTCTCTCTATCACTTCCCTCTGTTGTGACCCAGGCCCAAGAAGGTATTATCAGACACAAACAGTTCGAAACAAACAGACTTTATTAGAACAGCTGAGAAGTAACTCATTCTCAGCGTAGTCCAAACTAATTCAAAACAAATTCTTCATAACACAATTCTTCAGCCATATCACCAACCTTGGTCTAATTAGGCAACCTGCCAAAGTCTTTTCTTGGCAAAAGTTCAGAAGCAGAAGTCGCTGACAAGAAATAAATGCAGCAAGACAAGAAACAGATCTATCAATGTTGTTTTCTGACAAAGAGCCCAAGAGCCATTGCTAGTCTTTTAAGCCTTATGGGAGAGGCCAATCATCTCTTGGCCCTACTCCTGAGTCGTCCTTTTTGCTTTAGCTGCTCTTGCTTTCTGGCAGCTCTTCTCATGTGTGCACTAGGAACAGGCTCCTCCTGTTCCTCTGCCTCTCCGCTGTCAGCCTCTGGAGGCTCTGGAGTCCGCACATCATGCCCAGATGGCCCTGGCCCCATCTCTGCCTCCAACACAGAGCCCTCATCCGGGCCTTCCCCAGCCTCAAGGACTGGCCCATGTTCTTCCTCAGCCTCCTCACTGTCCGACTCTGCTGCCAGCTCTGTAGGCTACTGGCGGACCACAACACTATCCCTCACTGCAGGGCCCTTTCCCCGGATCTGACGATCAGGATGCGGCCATGATGGGAATTTGTCATGGAATGCTTTCACCAAGTTAGGTGCATGCACAGAGGTCACATCCTCCCAGGTGAAGTCTTCCGGTCCATATCTCTTCTACTCAATGAGATACTGGAACCGTCCTTTTAGCCACCAGGAATCCCGAATGCTGGCGACTCAGGTGGTTTATCTCTGTCACATGGCACTGGTTGGGGATGGTCAGGTTGGTGGAGTGGACAGGCTGGTCATTCTGGGACAAGGAGGGATCTATGGAAGACTGGGTGGACACGCATTGAATGTGGCAAGGTCAGGCGGTAGGCGACCGGGTTAATAACCGCCTCCGCAGGGAACGGACCAAGGTACTGGTGGTCTAGCTTCCTGACCAGCCGGTCTTACAGAAGGTGCCTGGTGGACAACCATACCTGACCCCCCCATAGCCAATGGCGGCATCGCCCACCAAGATTGGTCCTCTTTGGCTTTCTCTAGATACCATTGCACCAACTGATGGACGGCCTGCAACTCGGACAGATAGTCATTAGCCGCCAGTAGCAGGGATTCGAGTTGTGTGAGGGGAAAGAACCAAGGATGATATCCCACATTAGCCAGGAAAGGGGTCGTTTGTGTGGAGGTGTGCTGCAAGTTGTTGAACGCGAACTCTGCTACTGCCAAATAGTCTGACGAATTATCTTGTTGCTGGTTCACGAAACAGCGCAGGTATTGCTCCAGAATGCTGATAACTTTCTCAGTCCCGCCGTCGGTTTCCGGATGATGTGCCAATGACAGGCAGATTTTCATGTCCAAGGCCATCATCAGCCCTTTCCAAAACTGGGCTGTAAATTGAACCCCTCTGTCCGAAACAAGCGTATCAGGTAGGCCGTGCAGCTGGAAGAAGTGTTGGATAAACATGCGGGTGATGGCGCAAGCCGTCAGTAACCCCTGACATTGAATGAAATGCGCCATCTTCGTCAGCATGTCCACCACCATGAACACGGTCGTGAATCCAGAAGACAGAGGCAAATCCATCAAGAAGTCCATGGAAATGGCACCCCAGGGTCTCTCTGGTGTCGACAATGGCTGGAGCAGCCCTGGAGGGGTTCCTGTTGCCGACTTGGCCTGTCTGCAGTGAACACAGAACGTGACATAAGCCTGGCCATAACAATTCTAAACATATCTTTATTCTTCTTTACCTTATATCTTATACAAGACATATCAAAATAATTTTTACAAAACGCATCCATGAGTGCCGCCTCATTCCAGGCTGAATCCTGGCTAAGCAGCCGAAACTCACTGACATATTCCTCCCTTCTTTTATCCTTTCCTACTTTCTTATTTCCTCCTCTCCTACTCCTTCTCTATTTCCCCTTCCTTTCTCCCCCTCCTCCTTTCTTCCTCCCTTTCTAACCTTTTCTCCTACTCTTATTTTCCCTCCCTTTCTTCCTCTCCTTTTCCCTTTCTTCTATTCCTCTTTCTCCTTCCTCACTTCTCCCCTCCTTCTATCCCTCTACTCCTTCTTGCCATTCTCTCTCCATTGCTGTATTCATTTTCAATTAAATATTTTCCTCTATGGTGTCCAGGTGACCCCGATTTTTTCTTCAATTATTATATATATTTCTTAAAATCCCCATCCCATTTTTTAATTATTAACAATGCATTTCAACTTATTCCATTTTTGCCATAAAAGCTTTTAACTCAATTAACCTTCCACCTCTTATTTTCTTTAGTTCCTAATTTCTTATTTCCACATCAATTAATTATTTCTGTTTACTAGCATTTCAATTTTATATCACAATTTCAGTTATTTTCATATTTAAACCAATCTATCTTTCACATTGCATCTGCTAATCCATTCTACAATAAACAATATACTTCTTCTTTTTTGTTTCTTACATAAATCATTTACTAACATTTCACTTTTATTTTCTTAATTTCAATTCATTATTCCATTTTACCGTGATTTATATACTTCTTCTAATTTACTTCTTACATACAATTTCTACTACTAATACCATTCCTTTAAATCAACCAATAAATGCTTTAATTCCCTTTCTACTCTCCAATTATTCTTCCCCTTTTAACAATTTTCTTTTGCTCTCTCCAAAATTCCATTTTTAATTTTTTTACTCCCTTTCTCTCATTTTCTTATTTTCTTCTTCTTCTTCTTTTTGTATTTATTATATCTTTTCCCCTGAATCCTTTCTCTAGTTTTTAAAATTGTTACCTTCTTCATTCTCCCCCTCAATTTTTTCCCATTTCCTTCTCTTCCCCTCTTTTTTGAAGAATATTCCCCCCTTTCCATTTTTATTTTGTCACTGTCAATCCCAGTGTAATTATCTATTTTTTAAAATCTTCAATTGTTTTCTCTTCAATGTTATGTCTGTCGAGCCAAGCAACATGCTCGACAACGTTACCTGCACCGGAGGTGGGGGGGGGTGGGGGTGCACTGGTGATGGGAGCACTCAGGAATAGGCGGCCGTGTGCGGGGTGGGGAAGGTGGGGCGACGGTATTAGGGCTTCAACACACCGACTGCTGTATTCGCTGACACCCTTGCTGCAGAGACGCCAGCACAAGGAGAGGCTGGGAAAACGCTGAGACGCCGAGCCCAGCATCCGGAAAGAGGAGGGAGGGTGTGGCTTTAAATACAGGGCGGGGCGGCACAGTAATGAACGCTTTGCTATAAAACAGCTGCATGCCTATGGAATGTAATGCTAATTTCACATCGTTTAATGAGTGCAGCATGTTCCTGGAGCCAGCCGGATAATAAACCAGCATAGCACCGACCTGTGCGCGTGTGTTTCTTGGTGTTGCCGTGCTTAGCCTAGGACGGCTGAGAGGAAATTAACGCTACCCTCATCAAACCCTGTCCCGCGGCTCTGGGATGGCGGAGGGCGGCGAGGACATGCTTGAAATCACTGTGTTGGCAGAAGAGATTGCAGCTCAGGATGAGCCACGGGAAGAAAGCCCTGAGGTAGCGATCCAGCTAGCAGTCCGCCCGAAAGAATGGAGCCCAAGCCGGAGCTGCGCCCAGATGAGTGACCCGAGCGGGGTGCAGGGTGTGGCTTCCCAGGTGGTGTCTGGAGAGTGGTGGCAGAGCCCCGCGTTGGCTGTCCCAGGAGGCCCTCCCACCTCCCCCCCTTTCAGCGAGCAGTTCCTGAAGTGGAGAGATCGGCGATGGGTGGAAGAGGATGACGGAGAATGGAGTTACTCCACTGGAATAGGCCAATCCACGATGGAATTGCTTCGAGAACGGTTTGGGGAAGCCAGCTTCAGGGATGCGCAATCCTGGCAGCTGTGGCTGGCAGGGGCAGAGACTGGGGTGGTGGTGGCACAAACAGCCTGCAGGGACAGGAACTAGGTTCCGCTTGGCTAGCCCCAAGTTACGGGTGGGCACTCATGCAGGTGCTACCCGGCCGCCTGAGCCCCAGTCTCTGCGTGCAGCTGAGGGGCAGCCTCAGTCCGGGTCTAGAGCAGGCCATCAGACGTTGGGGGGGGGCCTCCCCCAGGTGGTCCTAGCCAGGCCCCAGGTGTGGGTGCAGGGGTGTGGGGACCGCAGCCAGTGTGGGGCCCGCCTCCCCTACAAGCTTCCTTCGATGGCAACCTGGACCGGGTGGCTCTGTTCTTAAGTCAGGTCATAAGTTATTTTGACCTTTATGGTCATCTCTACCCATCACAGTGGTCTATGGTGGTGGCTGTCACTACCACGTTGACTGGGTAGCGGATCTCCATACCGACCATGCCCGGGAACTCACTGACGTCGGGTTGTTTCTGGAGGGGCTCCGGGGGAGGTTTGAGGATGAGACCCGGACCCAGGTAGCGGAGGGGGACCTTGTGGCTGTTAAACAACGGGGCCGCCCCGCGAGAGAGTATGTAAAGGAGTTTAAGCAATTAGCAGGGAGAGTGCGGGGGTGGCCCGAACGCATGCTGGTCCACCATTTTCACCTGGGCCTAGATAGAGACCTTAGACAGGCATGTGTGTATAGGGGATTGCCGCCTCGGCTGTCAGACTGGTGTCGAGCGGCCATCGATTTGGACGTCGGTCTGAGGGAATTCCGAACGAAAGGGACTGCGGGACCACCTACCAGTCGGAGACAGGCCGAGAGGCCGCTGCCCAGCACAGGGGGACAGGAACGGGATGCACGGTCAACAGACCCCACCCGCCAGCCGCCGTTGCAGTGTTTTCGGTGTAATCAGGTGGGTCATAGAGCCTTGGAGTGCCCACTACCTCCAGTCCAGCCCATCAAACCAATGACCCCAGCGGCAGGCGGGAAGAACAGAGGACGGGCGCCACCAGAAAAGACCAAAGGGATCTCGCAGCCTAGACAAACCACAGATGGGACATCCCCGCAGGAACCCACCACCCATCCCGGGGTCGTTCCGGTGGTGGTGCCGGAGAGTGAGGATGATGAGGACCTTGATGATCCTATGGTAAGTGGCCCCATACACCTGTTCCTTATCCCAATCACCTTGACATCCCTACGGGGATCGGGGCCCTTACGGCATGAAGCGCTAGTGGACTCGGGGTGCACCCGCTGCTTGATGCAGCGGTCCTTGGCTTCCCAATTAAAGGTGCGAGTGCGGCCCTTGCGAACCCCTATTACCTTCGAACAGATGGATGGAACCATCCTAGGTGGGGCACCGGCAACGTACATAACCGAGCCCATACGAATGACCATTGGGCCCCACCATGAAACACTGCGCTTTATAGTGATAGATACCATGATCGAACCTGTCATCCTGGGTTTAGCGTGGTTGGATAGATGGAAACCTACCATTTGGTGGGAAGGTGGTTTCTGGAAGCTACGTCTCGACCCTGGCCCAAAACCGAAACACATGCCTGACAGCTCGTTGAGGGCAGGTGGAGCGGGGTCCCTTGATTTAGATGCCACTGGCATACCACGGGTATATGCTGACCTGTCGGCGGTGTTCGACGAGACGGAGTGTGATATCCTACCACCACATCGACCCACTGATTGCGCTATCAAACTAATCCCAAACGTCAAACTCCCAAAGCCACGCATGTACGCCATGACGCCGCGGGAGGTGGAGGAGTTGCGGCTGTACATTGATAAAAATCTGTCAAGAGGGTTCATTCAGCCAAGCCGTTCACACCTGGGCCCTCCCGTCCTCTTCAGGGAGAAGAAGGATGGCGGACTTCGTCTGTGTGTGGACTATCACGGTTTGAATGCCGTCAGTGTGGAACCTCTTTATCCTCTTCCTTTGATGAAAGATCTCCTGGCAGCCTTGGCGACCGGAATGTATTTTACTAAGTTGGATTTGAGGGAAGCGTATTACTGAGTTCGGGTCAAGAAAGGGGACGAATGGAAAACCACTTTCAACTGCCCCCTAGGGAGCTACAAATTCTGTGTGATGCCCTTTGGCTTACAGGGCGCACCTGCTGTCTTCATGCAGCTAATTAACGAGGTGCTGCATGAGTTTCTTTACCGTGGCGTTCTGGTTTATCTGGATGATATCCTGATTTACACGAAAACCATGAAAGAACATGTTACACTAGTCCGGCGGGTGTTGCAGAAGCTACTAGATGCTCAACTTTATGTGAAAGCCTCTTAATGCGAGTTCCACCGTACACAGGTGGATTACCTCGGGTATCGCATTTCGAAGGACGGGGTGGAGATGGACCCCAAAAAAGTGGCTACCGTTCTGGAATGGCAAGCACCCACAACCCGACGCCAGTTGCAAAGCTTCCTTGGCTTCACTAATTTTTATCACAGTTTTATACCCACGTTTGCACACATCGCTCTACCACTAACAAACTTGCTGCGCACCAAAGGGGAGGCACCACCACATCCCGGGCGGCGCCTCCACTGGATGCTCGAGTGCCAGGAGCCATTCGAAACTTTAAAACGGCAATTTGCTAAGGCTCCCGTGCTACAGCACCCGGACCAAACAAAGCCGTTTGTTGTACAGGTGGATGCAAGCGACGTGGCCGTGGGAGCTGTTTTGTTGCAAATGGATGCCCAGGGCCACCTCAGGCCATGTGCTTACACATCAAAAAAGTTCAACCCCACAGAGAGGGGTTGGGCCATTTGGGAGAAGGAGGCCTTTGCTGTTCGCTGGGCCCTGCTCATGTGGCGACATTTACTAGAGGGGGCACAGATCCCGTTTGAGGTATGGACTGACCATCAGAATCTAATAGCATTGCAGACACCACGCCGCCTGTCCCCCAAACAGGTGCGGTAGGCTCAGTATTTTCAGCGGTTCCGCTTTACACTGAAGCACGTACCAGGGGGAAGGAACTTCCTAGCAGATGTATTGTCACGCATGCCACAATTCCAGAGTCAGAGAGATGAGGTGGTTCAAGCTATGGTGCCAGGAGGACAGCCCAACCCACAGACAACAGCTCTCATGGCGCAAAACACAAACGAGTGGAGGAATCGACTACAAAGGGAGGAGACAACAGATGACTGGTTACAAAACAACCGACACGTCCTTACCAAAAGGGATGGTCTCTTCTGGAAGGGGGAGCGAATATACGTCCCTTTGGGGGCTCGGACGAGCTTATTGCACCGATGCCATGACTGCAGGGAAGCTGGACACTTTGGTTTCCTGAAGATGTACCATCTGGTCCGACGGCAGTTCTGGTGGCCGCAGATGCGGCAGGACGTGGAAGAGTATACCCGTGGCTGTTCTGTCTGCGCGAAAATGAAAGCGCGACCTGGCAAACCACTCGGCCTCTTACACCTGGTTGCTACACCTACCCAGCCATGGGAAGACATAGGAATGGACTTTATCGTAGAATTACCAGAAAGCAATGGGAATACCGTGATCTGGACTATCGTTGATTTGTTCTCGAAGCAAGCCCATTTCATTCCCTGTCATTGCCTACCATCAGCTCGACGCCTGACAAAACTATTAATCCAACACGTCTATAGGTTACATGGTGTACCCCGTCGTATTATTTCTGATAGGGGGGTGCAATTCACGGCCCGATTCTGGCGCAACTTTATACGGGCTATAGGGTCATCTCAAGGACTTAGCTCTGCTTACCATCCCAGCACGAATGGAGCAGTAGAGTGGGCAAATGCGATGATAGAGCGTTATCTCCGCTGCTACATGTCCTATCAACAACACGATTGGGAAACGTTATTACCCTTCGCTGAAGTGGCCTATAATAACACGGTTCACAGTAGCACTGGGTTCACCCCCTTTCGTATAACAACAGGGCAGGAATTTGTAGCCATCCCAGAGCTAGACCAGGCACCAGGGACGGCGGTGATGCCAGCAGAATGGGCAGAAAAGCTCACAGCCGTATGGCCGCAAGTGAGAGACGCACTAGAGAGGACGGCAAAGGACTACAAAACACAAGCCAACAAAAAGAGGATGGCCCCTTGCCGTCCATTACAGATAGGGGATATGGTATATCTATCAACCAAGTACCTCAAATTGAAAGTACCCTGTCGTACTAAGCTCATAAATCCCGTAACGGTAGCGCTCAAGCTGCCGCCATTGTTGGGAAAAGTCCACCCCGTATTTCATATAAGTCTCCTGAAGCTCGTTCCCCCTGGCCCAGACCCGCATACCCGTCCTGGCCCAACCACAGGAGACCATTATGAAGTGGAGGAAATCTTAGACTCCAAAATGAAAGGGGGTAAAGTGTGGTACTTGATTCGGTGGAAGGGGTATCCCCATGAGGAAGCATCCTGGGTGTCCGCCCCAAACGTAAACGTAAACGCTAAACGATTAGTCAAACAGCTTCATAAGACGCATCCCAGAAGCCGCGATAGGCTACTAATCTTGTGGTTTTCCCTTACAGAAGGACTCATGGTGAAGGAGGAGCCGCCTGTCAAGCCAAGCGACACGCTCAACAACGTTACCTGCATGGGGTGTGTGTGTGTGCACTGGTGATGGGAGCACTCAGGAATAGGCGGCCGTGTGCGGGGTGGGGAAGGCGGGGCGACGGTATTAGGGCTTCAACACACCGACTGCTGTATTCGCTGACACCCTTGCTGCAGAGACGCCGGCACGAGGAGAGGCTGGGAAAACGCTGAGATGCCGAGCCCAGCATCCGGAAAGAGGAGGGAGGGTGTGGCTTTAAATACAGGGCGGGGCGGCACAGTAATGAACTCTTTGCTATAAAACAGCTGCACGCCTATGGAATTTAGCACTAATTTCACATCGTTTAACAAGTGCAGCACGTTCCTGGAGCCAGCCGGATAATAAACCAGCATAGCACCGACCTGTGCGCGTGTGTTTCTTGGTGTTGCCATGCTTAGCCTAGGACGGCTGAGAATGTTCTTGCTTTTCATTTTTATTCTCTTTTTCCTTTTTTTTTATCTTCTAACCAGTTCTCCACTTCTTTATTTCCTTTAAAAACTTCACACACCTTCTTAAACATTAGTTTAAGTTCCTCATACTCATACTCCCAATTTTCCATATTGTCAGTTCAAAGAACAGGAAACATATTAGTTTATGTATAGTTCAAATTCAAGTCCATGTAATGTCTCTTTTTTCTTTTTTCTTTCCAAATACTATCCGGTTCAAATATTTATTTAGACCATTCCAGTTTGAGGCTTTATTTTTTCCAGTTCTTTTCAAAATTGTGCTCCAGCTGTTTAAACAAATACTCCTTAAACAGTTTCCCACCGTTATCTCATTCCTTTATTTCTTCAAATTTTAAAACAATTGTTGTAGTGGTTCCTTTCCGCCAGCAGATGTCTCTCCCCGATCCACAAATCTCCAGACAGCAATGTATCACTTTTAAATTTACATAGAAAGTACTTTCACTTCAATTACTTCCTTTTATTGTTAAAAAATCCTTTCACTCAGTTTTCTTTTTCTCATATTGTTTTTAATTTCCCCAAATCCAATTATAAATCCAGGTCAAAAGTTTTCCTTTTTGGGGCTTTAGTCTTTTAGGTTCCTTTTTATTTTTCTCTTCCCTTTAAATTCCCAAGTGCCAATTAGCCGCTTATTTCACGCTGGGACCTCTTTTAAGCTTTCAAAATTTTTCTTCTTACCTGTGAGTTGGCCAATCACTCACCCTGTAACAATACTCAATTCAAACATCACTCCTGCACAAATCTTAGTCTGGTTGCCCCAGCTTAGAGCAGTCATTTTAATGGCCGCTTCCCCCCGCTGCCAGATCAAAGAGCTGCCTCCGACCCTTCGAGGAATTTGCCTGTTCCTCTTGGTCTTCTGAGGCACCTCTGTTTCTCCTCTGTCCCTCCAAGATGGTTCTGGTCCGTTTCGCAAAGCTCGTCGGAGCTTGCTATTTTCCAGCCGGTATCACCATGACACTTCTGGTTCTCCTGGCCAGCTAGTCTTCAGGTCTCTGCCGTGCATGCGCAGGGGTGGGGTGTGTGCAAGGGGCCCGTGCATTCATGTGTGGTGGGCAGGGTATGTGCAGGGGGGGGCCTGCATGTGCAGGGGGTGGGGCATGTGCAGGGGGCCATGTGTCCATTCATGTGGGCTGGGACGTATGCACGGGGGCTGTACGTGCATTGTATTTTGGGAGCAAACACATTTTGGGTGCACACACACGCACGCTTTGGGCACTTGGTCTGGAAAAGGTTAGACATCACTGCCCTAGAAGCAGGTAGAAACATAGTGATTTTCCCTTGGTCAAAATAAATAGTGGCTTGTAATCAGTGGTGGGATTCAGCTGGTTCACACCGGTTCAGTAAAACCAGTAGCTAACATTTTGTGGAGTTCGGTGAACCGGCTGAAGCCTTGCCGCTCCCCTTCCAGCCACTCCTCCCCTCACCCAGCCTCTCCTCACTGGGCTGCTCGACTCATACTTTGGGCGAGAGTACAAGACTATTGACAGCCTGCTTCCCCTTCCCTCCTTATGCTGCACCAAAGAGTCGCCTTCTCACACTTTTCCATCTGGCCAGACTGAGGCCATTTCAGCATCTTGGCACTCCTCTAATCGCCCCCCCCCCACCTCCCTCCAAGCAAGCGATGTCTGTGCAGGCAAAACCCCAAAGCAGGTCTAAGGTGCCCGAGGGGAGGAAGCATGTGGAGAGAGCTGTTCTGACCCAGCCTTAGCAGAAACAAGAAACAGACTCCTTGTCATGAAAAAACCCTCTTTATTTTCCTCTTGTGAATTAATTGCATTCACCCGCCAAAAGGTCCAGGCATTAGTCCTTCAAGGAGTTAACTGCAGTACAGACCTTAGCAGCTCCTTGTGATAATTTCAAGGCTGTGAGCTGCCAGACGAAAGGCTGCAAATTAAGTTCTGGCAAGCAGTCTCCGAGGCACGAAACATGAGCCAAATCTTCAGAAATCCGAACTGTTGTCTCCTACAACCCCCCCCCCCATCCTTCTATTTATTCACCAGGCAGGGAGGGGCCATTCAGCGTCCTTGTTTGCCTTGCTTCCCGAGTCGACTCCTTGTTCTCAGTTGTTCTCTTCTCCTAACAGCTCTGTGCATACGCGCCAGTGGTAGATTTCAACCGGTGTTACCACCGGTTCACATCATGCATGCGCTTCACACGCATGCACACCAAACTTGTGTATTGCGGAACAGCTGAGACGCAGCAATCTGCTCTGCCGCGCCTTTCAGCTGGGCTAAAAATGACCAAATATAAGATATGTATAACACAGGGGTGGGCGGAAGGGCCAACCTAACCGTCAGAGAGAACTGGTTCGCTCTCAGCTCACCATCATTGCTACCGGCTCGCCTGAACCGAGCCGAACCAGTAGAAACCCACTACTGATACATGCATCTGGAACGGGCCCCAGCTGTTCTTCCTCCCCACTTATCTCAGCCTCCAAAAGCAGCTGCCTCTCTGGTGGCTGGGAAATGTCGGACGGCCCTGGCTCTATCTCTGTGTCCGATGCAGAGCATCTATCAAAGCATTTCCCAGAATCCAGAGCTTGCCAAGTTCCTCCCCAACCTCCTCATTGTCTGAGTCTGCTGCCAGCTCCACTAGCAGCTGGAGGGCCACAACAAGAGCATCTTGGCAACTGGACTCAGGGGAGCTCAGGGCCTGGTCGCAAGAAGTTTCATGCTCTTGGGAAGATGGGGAAGAAGCTCTCTGGTTCACTGGCCTCCCACTCTCGCAGCAGCAGCCGCCGCTGGCGGGGAGGAAGCTTGTGGCGATAGTACCTCAGCAACTGGATTCTTTCTCTCCGACCCCTTTTTCTGTTTTGTCTGCTGGATTGACGCAGGTGGACGTCAACCCTATCTTTGCTGTCCATTGCAGCTAGGAATCTCAAATAAGGCTCAGAATGTAAGTTTGTGATGTAGCCAGCCTGGCCGCTAGATCAGTCCCCTGAAAAGTCCTTGTCTGCCAAGGAGCCTGGCCGAGGCTTCGCTCACCACCCGCTGATGTGCCTAGACTCCCGGTGATGGGATGGGGTCCTTCAGGCACTTAGCTTGGCCACTTGTTTAGTAGATCCAGCCCCTCCCTCTGTCACTGGGAGTCCAGGTGCCCCACTGGGTGGCAAGAGAGGCCTCGGCTCCTTAGCAGATGAGGGCTTCACAGGGGGCTGATCTAGTGCCTGGGCTAGCTACAACACAAACTTACATTCTCAGTCTTATTTGAGATTCCTAGCTGCAATGGACAGCAAAGCTAGGGTTGACATCCACCTGGAAGCTGCTTGTTCTCCGTGTGCTTGGGCTTTTCCCTGCTCCAGCCTCCTGACTGTCTGCCTGAACCCGTGGAGGCGAGAGAAGCGAAGAGGGCTGGATTTTTGCCTAGGTTTGTCCGGCTGTTAGGAGGATATTATACACCTATTTGTTAAATGAACTTGTTAAATAACAAAGTCAGTAGTTGGTATCCCTTAAAAGCAGTGGTGAAATCCAAATTTTTTTTACTACCGGTTCTGTGGGCGTAGTTTGGTGGGCGTGGCAGGTTTAAGGATACAGCAAAATCTCCATTCCCACCCCACTCTGGGGCCAGCCAGAGGTGGTATTTACTGATTCTCCAAACTGCTCAAAATTTCCGCTACCTGTTCTCCAGAACCTGTCAGAACCTGCTGGATTTCACCCCTGCTTAAAAGATTATATGTCTTTTATAATATCGAAATCATGGTTGTTCATTGATCTTCAAATGTCTTCCTTTCTTTAGCCAGATTCTTCTCCAAAGTAAAACAGTTGAGTGAATCATCCCTGATTTTATGACCTTTTTTGCCATGTTTGTTAAGTGAATCATTGCAATTGTTAAGTAAATCAATGCTGTCCTTAAGCGAATCCAGCTCCCCTTATTGATTTTACTTGTTGGAAACTGGCTGGGAAGGTTGCAAATGGCAATCACATGCAAGAATTGTGTATACATGCCAGTTGCCAAGTGCCCAATTTTTGATCATTTGACCATGCTGCAACAGTTATAAGTGTGAGTTCCAGGTGTAAGTAACTTTTTTCAGTGCTATTGTAACCTTGAACTGTTGCTAAATGAATGATTGTAAATTGAGGAATATCTGTACAATCTGCAGTAAAATCTACATACCATATTTTGTAAAATGGATGTCTGTAGGAGCAGTAAGTGGGGGCATATGATGAAACATGCACAAATTTGTCAGATGTTGTGATGCAAATCTGTAAAGCCAGCATTCCTGTGACAACATCCCAGTTCATGTGTAATCATTTTGGCATCATCATAGCCTGCTATGGATGCTGCTACGTTAAAGCCAGTTGCATGGCAGAGGGAGATTATCAGAAGAGGTCATCAATCACATGTGTTTATGTGGCCACTGAATCCTATTACAAAATATGCTAAGTCTGTTAGGTGTTTTGTGCCAGCCATGGCAGTTTCTTAAAGGGCCACCAGATGGGAGCAAAGAGGGACTTTTGATCCCACTAGTGGGTCAAGGGGCTCTGGCCCCTGCAGCCCCATTGGGGAGAGTTAATGGCCCTCCGGCCTGCTCACACTCATTGGTAAGGGAGGGGCCAGGGACCCCTATAAGAACCCCTGCACAGAGGCTGCTCTTCCTTTTCTCTTGTTCCACCTTACTATGGGACTGAACCATGGGCTCAATCCAGGCATGGATGTCTCTATGCCAGGGAACTCATTTTACTCTACTTTTACTTCTAAATAAAGTCTTAATTTGATTGCATCCTTGTGTGCTGACTTTTCTTGGAAGTGCCCTCAATGAACCATCGATCTTCGTGAGATCCCTCACAAAGTGGTAGCAGAGGATGGTTTGCGGCAACGCTTCCAAGTCAGCAGAAGCAAGATGTCTGGAGGTTCCAGCAAGAACCCCCAAGAGATGGATGGCAGGAGATCCCTGTGACCAGGAGTCTTCAATCAAGAATGTCAACCCTGCATCCAGTCCCTGATGTGAGCTTCAATCCAGAGGAGGGTACAGATGATCTCTATGCCCCCAGAGGACTCAGCAGAATGTAAGGGACCCCTTCGCACGCTTCCCTGCAGCTGCAAGCCACAGAGGAAAGCATGGAAGGCCAGCAGTCCACCCAGGACTGCCAGGACACTGGGGATGCGGCCAGGGACCAGGCCACCCCCAGCGTAGACCAGCTCACTGGTGAGGAATGCAGAGAGCTGCTAAGAATGCTCCTAGCAGCCTGAGAGATGCCAGGAGCCAAGCCACATGGGACACCAGCGCAGGGGGCCTCTGGACACCGGGTAAGTCCTTCCCCAGCACCCAGGAGGCTCCCCAACATGGCGCTGGCCACCCTGGGGGACCCCGGGGCCTTGTAGCTTTTGGCGTGAAAATTCCTGCCAAATCATGACCTGCAGTTTCTGGGGCCAACTGGCAGCAACATGGCGGCCCCCAGGCTACCTACTCCAGCGAGGCTTGGTAGGCCTCAGCTAGGCCACGAGGCCCAGCAACCAATGGCAGCCAGCTAAAGCAGCATGCAAACTGCTCAGCCCTCCCCACCAGCAAGCTTCGAAGTCTGCCCAGCCGCACCTGCTGCAGCGGGCATCAGAGCCATGATCCAAGTCCTGGTCGTGGCCCTGGAGGCCCCAATGACCGCAACCTCAACCTCGGGGGCAACCAACCTCCCTCACTACCCCCAGGAGACCAACAATGGGTGTCTGTCCAGTCCAGAGCCCCCCAGCCATGACCCACACCTCCAGAGAGCCTCAGAAGAATCCCTGGGTGCTCCAGCCTTCCCAACACCCCCACCAAGGCAATGGAGGACTCATCTCAATGTCTTCAGGGAGCCTTCAGCCAAGCCTCCCACTTCCAATGATGACTGCCTCCTCTGGAGTCTTCAGGTCCAGCAGTGGGCCTCTCCAGGCGATCCTCAGCATCTTCGGGCCTTTCTGGCCCCATCCTGCAGCCTTTGCCCCCCGGTAAGTGTTCCAGTACTGGGAGGGCTTCCAGAGGACTCTTCAGAGCTCCACAGGCCTGGACCCAGGCCTAGCCCTGAAGCACAGAGAGAGAGGTCCGCTCCCATCGTCTCCTGGGCTGGAATGAGCTCTGAGCATGCTCAGTTCGCTCCACCTGAAAAGGAGAAAAATAATCAGAGAAAAATACCTACAGTCACCAGCAGAGGGATCCCTCTCCCATTTACTTCAATGGAACCCAGGCAAAGATACCATGGAAAGCAAGTGGGATCAGCATTTCCTACCCCAGCTGTGTCAGCACTCCCGAATAATTTTGAAAAATTACATCTGGGGGGTGACAACTTCAATTTATGGAACAAAGAGATACAGGTATGTCTCTTACAGGAAGGGACCCTAGAAATGGTTTTAGACCCCCCACCTTTCCCTTGGGGGCCTCAAGAAGAGTGGTACCACAGGAAAGCCTATACCACTCTACTGAGCTCACTGGATGCTAAATTGTGCCCCAGCATTCCAGATGGGCTCACAGCTGGTGAGATTTGGGGGTTGTTATATAGCCTATTTAATAGTGATAGCTTGGGCTCCACCACAAGGCTTACATCAGAGTTCTATAACACCAAGCTGAAATTTGGGGCTAGCATGGCTGAACACCTGGGAAAGTTGAAGGCACTCAGGGCAGAACTGGTGCTCAGGGACTACCCTGTGACTGAAGCCAACATGATCACTGTTATTCTGGCATCCCTGGACAAAAGTTGGGGCAATTTTATTGTCTCACTAGAGGGAACCAGGAAGGAAGCCACGACTCTGTCCTACCTCACAGGGAGGCTCAATGAGGAAGACAGGAGGCGTAGAGATGCAGGAGAATACACCAGGGCCACAACTCAGTGCATCAACAGGAGGCACCAGAGTTCAGAGCAGGTTAACGCTCTACCCAAGTGTTTCATCTGTGGCTCTGAGGAGCATCTGAAGAAGGACCGCCCCCATTACCAGCAAGGACCTAAGCGTGGTTCCAATCAAGGAAGGGGCAGGGGGCAGAGAAGGGGGCCTGGCAGGGGCAAAGATGGTGCCAAGGGCAATTTTGTGTGTACTACTTACCTCACCCCCACCACAAAGGCAGATGGCCCTACTGGCCTCTGGTTACTGGACTCTGGAGCTTCATATCACATTGCTAACATGAAACAAGGCTTTAAGAGGTTAAGGAGAATTAACTCCTCTGTCAAGGTTGCTAATGGTAACAATGCTTTGGTTGTTGGGGAGGGCACTGTCTCTGTACCAGGGCTGGGCAATGTTGAAGGTGTATTGCATGTTCCCTCTATCGCCAATAACCTGTTGAGTATAACCAAGTTATGTGATGATGGCAGGGTGGAGGTATTGTTTCGCAAAGGGGGAGGTCATGTCACTCGAGACAAAAGGGTCATTGGGAGTGTTACCATTATAAATGGTTTGCCATATTTCTCCCCTGAGTACCCAGCTACAGGAGACAGCTCACAGGGTGCCACCCCAGAAGGGGCCTGCACGCAGAGAGAGAGAGAGGCCCCATAGCCAGTCCCACGGCCTTCCAAGCCCAATGCGGGCAAGAAACCCAAGCCTCAGCAGGCACCTAAGGCAGATAAGCCCAAGAAAGGGCCTAAGGTGCCAGCGCCACCCAAGAAAACCAGAGTCAAGGGGGTGTCAGTGGAGAAGCCACTTCATACCAAATGTGCCCACCTCTTACATCAGAGGTTAGGACTGCGCCATCTGTAAGAGGGCAAAGAGGAAGGCAGCCCCAATACCTAAGGTGTCACAGCAAAAAACCCAATACCCATATCAATTAATACATGTTGATTTGGTTGGGCCATTTACACTGTCCCTAGGGAAAAGGCAGTATTTCCTTACTGCCGTCGATGACTTCTCGAGGTACGGCCATGTGTATACCCTCACAGAGAAATCTGAGGCTTTTGACGCAATAAAGTCACTGTACAACTACATGGAGACCCAGTACAAGATGAAGATCGCGCAGCTGCAGAGCGACCGTGGGGCTGAATTCATCTCCCAAAAGTTTCAAGACTGGGTAGGGCATAAGGGCATACACCATTTTCATACAGTGCCTTTTACCCCTGCGCAGAACGGCATGGTAGAGAAATGAAACGGCATCCTGCAGACCATGGTGCATAGCCTGATTGCGGATGCTGGAGTTGCGGAATCGTACTGGGTGGAGGCGGTACATTACGCCAATTACACCCTGAGCCGCACCTGGAGCAGCGTTGTGGATCAGACTCCATATTTTCTGGTCCATGGTAGGAAGCCAAGTTTGGGACACTTGCACGTATTTGGCTCCTACGCTTGGGTGCACATCCCCAAGCAGCTGCGGAAGAAGGGGAGATCTGTCTCCCAGAGACTGAGGTTCTTGGGCTATGCCCCTGGCTCCAAGGCCTACCGGTTCCTGGGAGAAGGGGGGAGGACTGTGACTTCCCAATCTGCCTCCTTCGAAGAGGACTCCAATTGGACCCAGATCCACTCAAATGATCTGGGCCCATACATCAACCGGCCCAGCAAAGCTGCACCAACCAAGACACCACCTGAGACATCCACAGACCCTGCCACTGATGAGAGTGAGGAACAGGACGAAGAGGTCAGCCTATGTGGTCCAGATGGGGAGGATGAACCGTCCAGTCCTGAGGGGAAACACATGCCATCTTCACTCAACTCTTCACCTCCAGAGACGCTTCAGAGGCCCATGATTCCCAAGACCTAGGACCGAGGGCGTGAACAGCCAGTCAGCGAGGAGCCTGCAGAAAAAAAGGGTGGTGAGTGGCAAGAGGTCAGGAGATCAAAGAGGTCTAACAAGGGAGTCCCACCTAAGAGAATTGACATTGGGCACGTCGTGTCCATCAACAGCATCGTGGTCACCCCAAAGACTTTCTCTGACATCCAGGAGCTGCCCATCGAAAAACAGGAGAAGTGGCAGCTCGCGATAGAACAGGAGATGGAGAGCCTGAGAAAGCTCAAGGTCTTCACCCCCAGGCAACCACCCAAGGTGAAGAAGGTCATTGGCACAAGGTGGGTTTTCAAGGCCAAACCACTTGCCAATGGCCGCTACCTGTACAAGGCCCGCTTGGTAGCACAGGGATTTGCCCAATGCTACATGGAGGACTACATAGAGACCTATTCTCTGACCGTCCGGGCAGAAAGTGTCAAGGCTGCCCTTGTAACTGCAGCCGCTCTGGGGAAGGTAGTCTACCAATTTGACATCCAGACCGCCTACCTCCATGCCAACTTGGACCGGCAGATCTACATGAGGGCCCCTCCTGGTTACCAGCAGGAGGGGGGAAACACATGGTTGCTCCAGAAGGGATTATATGGCCTCAAGCAGTCGGGGAAACTCTGGTACGACTGCCTCAAAAAGGGATTAGAGCAAATTGGCTTCAGGGCATCTCATGCAGATGAGTGCGTTTTTACAGGTGACACCAAAAGTGATACAGAATGGATGTTGGTTTACGTGGATGACCTCCTATACGTAGGGCCTGGCAAGGAAAGGTGTGATGAATTTGCCAAGGCCCTGGGGGAAAAATTTACCCTGAAGTCCTTGGGGCGGGTTGACAGGTACTTGGGTGTGCATATCTTGGCCACTAAAAAGGGATTTGCATTATCCCAGAGAGAAAAGATTGAGGAGTTGTTGGCCAAATGCAAAATGGCGGAGTCTAACCCAATGCGTAGCCCCATACAAAGTGACTACTATGGCCACGATCACAAGGACAGCCCTGAATTCACAGACAATAAATTATACAGATCTGTGATTGGCTCCTTGCTATACATTAGCAATTGGAGCAGGCTTGACATAGCTCTAGCCGTAAATCTATTGTCCAGGCACATGGAAAACCCAAAGGAATTCCACTGGAATGCTGTCAAGAGAGTACTTAGGTACCTCAGGGGCACAGCCAATGCCCTCCTTATGCTGGAGCCAGAGAAGGAGAAGCCGGCCCAGCTCTCCGCTTACTCAGATGCAGACTAGGCTGGAGGCACCAAGAGTAGATGGAGCACCTCTGGTTTCCTCATACTGCTAAATGGCTGTCCTATCCATTGGCATGTTAGGCAGCAAAAATTTGTTTCTTGCTCCATGGCCAAGGCAGCATATGCCACCCTATCGGACACTGCAAATGACTTGATTTGGTTCAATGCTCTGGTAACGAGCATCTGGGCACCTTCTACTCTGCCCATCCAAATTCAGGAAGATAACACGGTCGCAATTGGAATCTTGGGGGCATACACGGTGGGCTCTAGGTCCTGCCACATAGACATCTGCTACAAGAATGTCAGGCAGCTTGTCAGAATGGGGTTTGTACACATCAAACATTGTAACACAACCGACCAGTTAGCTGACCTGTTCACAAAACCTGTACCCATTGACCGACACAACCTTCTCATGTGGTGAGTTTCTGTTGCTAGATGGGTCCTATTGTGTTGCAGATGATGGTCCATTGAAAAAGGGTGGGGGGGCAGGAAGGTGGGAGCTGCTTTGTCTTTAAAACATGCTTTTCCATTTCTCATACAGGGAAACATAATATTCTGCCTTTTTAATATTTCCTAGAAGATTTCATTCTTCTAGGAGAGGGGTGGGTGCTAACTTTCTACAATCCCCCCCTTTTTGCCAAAATATGTGGGTGGAACAAACATGTTATTGGCAAAAGATTAAAAATTGATCAGATCAGGGAGACTTGATGGGTGCTTTTAATTTTTCTGATACAAAGGGTAAAGCATTGATAGAGGCAACAGAAAAGGATTCCTTCTGTGGCTCCCAAAAGGAGAGCTTTCAACCACGAAGGTCTAGCAGCCAGGGCAAAAATTCTGAAAAGAAATTTACAGTATCCAATTTCTATACCAATTAATTTCCGATGTCAGATATCACTTTCTGTGAGCTTCCAGTCAGGTTTCAAGCAAGCACAAGTCCCAAAATTTTTCACAGCCATGGTTTTCCCTTACATAACAACAGGCTGCCCATTTCCAAGGGTTAGTTCTTGATCCTGCCTTAGCTCTTTGTTTCCAGGGTTTGTGAGGCCAAATTAAGGTTAGCCAGTGTGCAATCCAGGCTTTTTAGTATTTTTTAAATTGCACACAATGAGCCCTGGGACTCCTACTCATGAGACCACCAGTGCAACATATCCTGCTTTTACTGGGCAGCTGGGCAACATCATTTGTGAGTCACAATCAGGGCTTGGGGTTTGGAGATCTCTTTTTTGCTACTTCTTCAATGAGGGAATTGCCTGAGGGGAATGCCCCCCCCCCCATGGAATTAGCATGGAGGTATGACTGCTTGGGCCTTAGTGCCTCAGAGCAAAAAGGAGAAGCTTTGTGTGGAGGTAGGTGAAGGGGATAGTTTCAGTCTAATTCTGAATGGGGTGTCTCTGTGTGTGTGCTTGTGTACGCAGCTACTTTTACAATATAGGCAATAGAACATGGAAGACAAATTTCCTGCCCACCAGACAGAAGTCCAAGCTGTTCAGAACTTGCTGTGGCAACCAATCTCAAATACAATCCTCCAGAGTCCATTTAACTGATTATAACATAAATGAGACAAGAAAGAAAACCTTACAATGAATTTCCACCCTCCCCCATAGTCTTTCTAGCTGTCTACTGGGTGGCATTAGGCTTGGCTTGGTGGTAAGGCTGGTCAGTCAGGCTTGGGAAGGTCTGCTCGACTCTGGTTGCGGTAATGACTTTCTAGTGGAGGGCTGGATCCAAACCCTATTCCTGGCTCAAATGGATGGAAGGTCTCCTCTGGAGGCAGCATCTGGGTCAGTGTTACCTGCTTCCACAGGTTGCAGAGTCAACTGTGCAGGGCTGAAAGACATGAGAACAAGACTCCCCCCCACCTTTTGTGGCTAATCTTCCCAGGAAAGGCATTGTAAAAGGATTAGAGATGGGGGTGGGTGGAGTGGAGGTGGATAGATAGTTTGCAGGCAGAGTTTGAGGGGGGGAAAGCATCAGTACTACAGTTATTAAACAGATAGATTGGGATCATCTGAAACAGATGATCTCAGCAGAATATTCATCTTAATTGTTGCTATTCTACCCAGCAGGGGCAATTGTAGGCTTTGCCAATTTTTCAAATCCATTTTAATTTGTGCTTTCAGTTTGTCATAGTTACCTTCTTTGAGAGTTAATACATCTTGCTGTTAATTAAACCCCTAGGTCCGTGATGATGAACCTATGGCACGCGTGCCCAAAGTGGCACACAAAGCCATGTTGCCCCGCACGTGCAGCATTGCCTGTTTGTCTTCCAGGTTTCTGCCATGCATGCACGCATGACAATCAGCTGTCCTTCGTGTGTGCGGCAGTACTGAAAACTGGTGTGTGTATGCGCGCTGGCCAGCTGATTGTTGGGCGCGCATGCGTGCTAGAACCCAGAAGTTAGGGTTTTCCAGAGGGCAGCCACAACGAGTGTGCACATGCGACGTTTCTGCGCAAACTTTTCTGCACTTGGTGCCGAAAAGTTTCACTATCACTGCCCTAGGTATTTGACTTTCTTTACAATTTGCATGTTCATTATTCTTGTAAATTCTCTCTTTTGCTTATCTGTAAAGTTTTTAAACAATATTTTTGTTTTCTCCTTATTTATTTTCAAACCTGCAACTGCCCCATATTCTTTTTTTTTTTTTGTAATTAATTTAGGTCCTGTTTCCTGTGGATATTCTAAATTAAACTCCGTCATTGGCAAAGGCCTGTAACTTATACTCCGCCTTCTTAATTCTCATACCTTTTAGTTCGTTATCTTGTCTGACATTTCTGGCCAGTACCTCTAAGGTCAGTATAAATAGCAATGGGGATAGGGGACAACCTTGTCTTGTGCCTTTCGTTATGTTGAAATTCTCAGTCATGTCACCGTTTATGATCACCTTTGCTGTTTGTCTATGGTATAGTGTTTTAATCATGTTGGTAAATTTCTTTCCAAAGTCCATAGTATTTAATTGTATGAACATAAACTGCCAACTCAAATTATCAAACGCTTTCTGTGTATCAAGAAAAATCATAGCCATCTGCTTTCCCGAATGTGCCTCATAATATTCTAGTGTGTTCAGAATCATCCGCATGTTATTTTTGATTTGCCTCTTAGGTAGGAAGCCATTCTGGTCTGCGTGTATGAAGTTATTTAAAAATCTTTTCGGTCTTTCTGCAATTATTGAGGCATAGATTTTGTAATCTACATTTAACAATGATATTGGTCTATAATTTTTTATTTGTAATAAATCGGAATCTTCGTTAGGTATCAATGTTATAATTACCTATGTCCATGTTTTGGGGACCTTTGCTTCTGACAGTACTTCATTGTAGACTTCAAGCATGGATGGACCTAGGATCTCTTGTAAGTGTTCATAAAATTCTGCTGGTAGGCCATCCGGTCCTGGTGTCTTGTTGTTTTTTTGCCTCTTAATTGCTTCCGTTAACTTCATCATTGTAATTCTTTCATTCAACATTGTTTTCACTTCATCCAGCACTTTGGGTAGGTTGACTTCTTCCATATATTGTTTAATTTTATCTTCTAGTATATTTTCTTTGCTATATAGTTTTTCATAAAATTCTTGTCAGTTTTGGAAGACAATTTTCTTTTTTGCTTCTTAACTGCCACATACTTTAGTTGGGGAAGTTGGGAGGGGGTTGTTGTTGGAGTGGTAGAAAGTTAGTCATAACAACATTCCATATTCAAGGACTTTTGCCTGCGTCTAATGGAGACTGCCTGAAGATTGTATCCAGGTGAGTGTGAAGAGTTGATTGGACAATGTGATGAACTTGTGGATGTGGGGCAGGGCTGTGAACTGTTAGCTGGGTGTGGAAAATCTGGAAGCTTTCAGATTCGGGTTTTCCCAGATGTTCCAACATGACATCTCTAATAAATTGGAACTTTGAGGAACCTCAGGCCTCAGAGCTTTATTTCGTTGGGGGTGTTCTTTGGAACCCTGACAATTCTTTTATTATTTTTTTCTTGTTTTCATTTTTGTGTCAGATTGTACCCATCTCGTCTCGTAACTTTTGTATCAGTTTCTTTTCTTTCTCTTTTTTGACTCTGAATGCCAACCATCTCCCCGGCTTATTTGCGGTTTCAGTTTCAGTTTCAGTTTATTAGTTTTCTATACCTCCCTTCTCCTGAAGGACTCAGGGTGGTGCACAGCCATAATAAAACACAGAATCATACAAAAATTAAAACCAGTTAAAAAGAATTAAACAAATTGGCCATGTCCATTTAAAACCCATAATTTAAAATATCCCATCGAGGGTCTTATTCAGCCAGGCCAGCCTGTTGAAAAAGCAGGGTCTTTAGGGCCCGGCGGAAGGTTCGGAGGTCAGGGATCGTACATATCCCAGGGGGTAGTTCATTCCAGAGGGTGGGTGCCCCCACAGAGAAGACTCTCTCCCTGAGGGTCGCCAGCCAAATTGTCTGGCCAACGGCACCCTGAGGAGCCCCTCTCTGTGGGAGCGCGTTGGTCGGTGGGAGGCTACTGGTGGCAGAAGGTGGTCCTGTAGGTATCCGGGCCCTAGGCCATGGAGCGCTTTAAAGGTGATGACCAACACCTTGAACCGCACCCAGAAGACCACTGGGAGCCAGTGCAGCTCGCGCAGGAGAGGTGTCACATGGGTGCGCCGTGTCGCACCCATAATCACCTGTGCGGCCGCATTATGGACCAGTTTGAACCTCCAGGTGCTCTTCAAGGGGAGCCCCATGTGGAGAGCGTTACAGTAGTCCAGGTGGGATGTGACGAGGGCGTGAGTGACCATGCGTAGGGCGTCCCAGTCCAGAAAGGGACGCAACTGGTACATCAAAAGAAGTTTTGCTTGGCTGATTTGATTTTTTGTGCCAGTTCCTCCTCCTCTAGAATATTTAATTCATGTTTTACTAGTTCCATTTGGTTTTTGCCATTTCTTTTTTGCTGGTCTCTCCGTAATTCCAATTCCAGTCTTTTATAGTCTTCTTCTAATTCCTTTAGTCTTTTCCTTATTTTTCCTTCCTATATAGGAGATTGCTAATCCCCTGAAATATTCCTTGGTAGTATCCCATACGTTTTGCAGGGACGTTTCTCCATTTTTATCCTCTTTGAAAAAGAACCCCATTTCCTTCTCTGCTTTCTTTATAAACTCTTTATCTTCCAATGCTGACTGCTTTAATGTCCATCTTGGTTTTCTTGTTTGACCTTTTCATTTTACTTTTATTGAGTTATGGTCTGCCCAGATACTTGACTCCACATCTACTTCTTGTATATTCTCTTGCAATTCTGGTGACATCCACGTCATGTCAATTCTCGACCATGATTTATGCATATTTGAGTAGAATGTATATTGTTTTTTCTCTGGTTTTAATTCCCTCCAAGCATATTTAATTCCTAGTTCCTCCATCATTTTAAAAAAGGTTTAAAAGGTTTTAGTAAGGTTCTCCTAGCTTTTTGTTTTGTTTTGCTACTTTTATAGTCTAATTGCACTAAAGTCTCCCACAATACAGATGTCATCATATTCTATTTCTGTATTTTTTATGTGTAATTGTTCATAAAAAGCTTCTTGGTTAGTATTTGGTGCAGATATTACTGTTAGTAATGTCCATTTATAATTCATCATTACTTCCACTATCAAAATACTCCCCTCTTCATGTTTGTAAATTTGCTTTGATTCTATGGATTCTTTGATGTAGAGGGCCACCCCTCTTTTTTTCTGCTGTGCCAATGAGGCTTATAGCTTCCCCATTGCAGGATTTTCCAATAGTTTATAGTGGTCCTTTTTTATGTGTACTTCCTGGAGACAAATCAAATCTAAGTTCAATTTTTTTTAATCTATTGGAAAAAAAATCCTTTTCCCTGCCGAATTCAGTCTGTTGACATTAACTGACATTAAAGTAGTTTCTTTTTCCATCTTTTTACTTGTAGATTGGTGTTAGGAAATGGTTATTTGTCTAACTAGTTGGTCAGGCAATATATAAACCAACAATGTATGTTTGCAATCAGAAAGGTATTATATTGCTTTAAGACTGTATTGCATCATCCTGTATCCTGATTGGCTAAGCTGTTTAGCCAATGTACTTAAGGGAAGTCAGGCTCATGGCTTGTGTGGATACTACACCATTTTATCTGCTTATTTACTGTAACTCTCTACCTGATGTCTCTGCATGATCACTGTTTGATCATAGCTACATGTTGTTTTCTACTATTTATTGAATGTTTTGATATTGAACTTGTTCCTGTTTTGAAACTCAAGAAGAACTGTTTTATTGTGTATGACTACAACTGGTAAGAAGACTTTGTACTTGAAATATCCCTGGATTGATCTTTTAACTCTCGTCTTATCTGTGTACGACTTGGATTGTTTTTGGACTTTGCTTTACTTTTTCTAAAAGTAAAAGACTACAACAACTCAATGTGTTTGTATGTTGACTGTGATTGTTCACAACCACTCCCAGTCACTTTTCATGCGTTTACTCAAAGAGTACACTGCTCAATAACCTAAAACATCAGTTATGAGCCAAGAATATCTTTAACATTGGTTATGGGCCCAGCGCACGGAGAGTTGGTGAGAATACACAGTACTATATTCAGACAGCTGTGTTTGTTGTTCATTGTCCAAGAGAAGATGGCACAAGAACAGTCATATGCACCCTAATTGTTGGAAATGTGGTCACTGCCAAGGCATCTTCTTTCATATGTGGTGGACATGTCCCGAAGTGAAAAAATACTGGAACAAAATTCGGAATTGGCTGCAGGAAATAATAGAAGAAGACATAGAATTGATACCAGAAATATTTCTCCTGGGAATGGGAAAGAGGGTGCTTGGAAAGAAAAAGAGTTATTTACTAACACACATAACAACAGCTGCTAGGTTGGCATTCACACAATATTGGAAAGAGAAAGCCCTGCCGCCAGAAGAACATATAATTACGAGAATATTGGACTGCGCAGAAATCAGCAAATTAACACACGAAATTAATGAGGATGAAAATTCAGCTTGTTATTCTGTCTGGGAAAGATGGTATAAATGGATGAATGAAAAAATGAAAAAAGGAGTTTAAAGGTGGTTGTACTATAAGAATTTAGTAATCAAAGAGACACCAACTTGATAATTGTATATAGGTAAAAACACTGCACCTTCGATGTAAATAGCAATGATATTTTATACACTTTGTATAAATTGTATAAACTATGTTTCCTGGTCCATGAAATGCAGCCTACTTTTGCGTAAGGAAGGACTATGGGATGTAGTTATTAATCCACCAGATGTAACTGAATGGAATCCAGCAGATAATGAAGATTCGAAGAAAATAGTTAAATTTAATCAGGATAACGAACGAGCTCTATGTATAATTGGACTGACACGGAGTAACCAGCAGGTAGTCCATATTCGTGGTGAAGATTCTGCTGCTAGGTGTTGGAACAATTTAAAGAGCATTAATGTTTGTGATAGTGTGGATGCACATCTACACCTTACACGTAAACTTTTTAACACTCGTCTTCTTAAAGGTGGAGATATGTTAGCTCATTTGGAGTTTATGAAGAAAATTTTGCAAGAGCTACATGAAAAGGCACTAATCTTTACTGAGTTGCAACAGGTTTATATCATTCTTTCTTCTTTGGATGAAAGTTCTGATGATTATGTGTCTTCACTGGAGGTTTTGACCAGAGATCAACTAACATTGACTGGCATAACCGGAAGATTGTTGGAAGAGTCCAGAAGAAGGCAAGAAAGAGAACAACTAAGAGAGAGACAACCACAGGAAGAAAAATTGTCTTCAACTGCCTATATTGTTAAAAAATGATTTTCTTGTGGGGCAAAATGCCATATAGCTAAATTCTGTACTAAGGGTAAGAAAATGAATGTTGGTAATCAAAAGAGAGCCAAAAAGAATGTTAATTTAGCTATATCTAGTTCCACTACCGTAAACCATGATTTGTGGGTAGTTGATAGTGGTGCATCAAAATCTATTACTAGAAGTAAAGAAAAGTTTGTAAAACTTACTACTAGTAAACAACATCTATCATTAGCCAATGGATGGAAAATGAAAGTAGCTGGAGAAGGTATTGCATATTTCTCATTTATAAATGAGCAGTTACCAATGTTGTATATACCTAAACTAAAATTCAACTTCTTATCTGTACAATCATTATTACAAGCTGGATTTGTATTAACCTTTAGAGGAGATAAATCTTTAATAGAAAAGGAAGGTAAAAGTGTTACTGCAAACTTAGAAAATGATTTGTTTATATTGAAGGATGATCCAGCAATTGTGGCTAATGCTAACTTGGTTTATGACAATAAGAAGCCACATGATGAATGCATTCATTTGCTTCATCAGCGATTAGGACATATGAATTTTAAGGTGTTGAGAAGGACAGTAGAACTATCTGAGCGGATAAAGTTAAAACCATGTAACAAATACCTCAATTGTAATGCCAGAATAGAATAACAGAATAGAATAACATTTTATTACGGTCATTGACCAACAATAGACATACAATAAATTTAAAAATAATGTTAACATTAATTGTAAATAATAGAAGAAAAAGTAGAGCAATACCTGGTAAATGCCGAGCTGCCACAAATAACTGAGGAAGAGAGGGAAATGCTCAATGGGAAAATAACAATTGAAGAACTTAAAACAGCCCTCTCTAAACTCAAAAATAACAAATTGCCAGGCCCAGATGGATTCCCAGGGGAAATATATAAAAAACTAGAAGAAACATTACAACCAAAGTTAGTTGAAATTTTTAATGAGGCCCTGATGGGTTCAAAAATCCCAGACTCGTGGAGGGAAGCGCATGTTACACTCTTGCCAAAAGAAGGTGCCGACCTAAAACAAATTCAGAACGATAGGCCAATTTGCCTACTAAATACTGATTATAAATTATTTATGACCATAATGGCAGAAAAAACCAAAAAAATACTAAACGCTTGGATACACAAAGACCAAAATGGATTCCTCCCGGGGAGGCAAATTAGGGACAATTTGAGAATTGTATTGGACACATTAGAATATTATGAAGAACACCCGGAAAAGCAGATAGCCTTAGTTTTTTTGGATGCCCAAAAGGCATTCGATAGCTTAAATTGGAATTTCATGATTGAACAAATTAAAATAATGGGATTTGGAGCAAATTATTAAAAAATGATTAAAACTATGTATGACAATCAAAGGGCGAGTATTTTGGTAAATGGAGATAGGACAAGAACATTTCAGATCAGGAAGGGGGTAAGACAGGGATGCCCCCTATCACCGCTATTATTTATTTTGGCCCTAGAAGTCCTGCTACGAAAAATTAGGAAAAATGAGGAAATTAAAGGTTTAAAGGTCAGGAAAGAGGTTTACAAATTGCAAGCATTTGCGGATGATGTGGCCCTAATATTAGAAGATCCATTAGAATCTGGACCAAAAGTATTAGAGGAATTGGGCAAATATGGAGAGGTGGCAGGCTTCAAATTGAATAAAACCAAAACCAAAATATTAATTAAGAATGTAACTGAGGTTCAGAAGACAGAGATAGAATGAACGTTGGGATTACAGGTTGTCAAAAAAATAAAATATCTTGGAATTTGGATAACCGCAAGGTGTTCATCCCTAAAAGAAGATAATTGCACCCCCTTAATACAAAAAATAAAACAAGATTTGGATAGATGGAAGAAAATTAAACTGTCACTGATAGGCAAAATAGCTGCAATTAAGATGAATATCCTCCCCAAAATTTTATTTTTATATCAAAATATACCAGTAAATTTAGATAAAATTTTTTTCACAGAATTAGATAAAAGCATTAGGGAATTTGTATGGGAGGGGAAGAAGCCGAGGATTTCACTTAAAGTTCTACAGGGAAAAAGGAACCTGGGAGGATTTGGCCCCCCTGATTGGGAAACATATTATAGGGCAGTTAAGTTAGTATGGATAAGGGAGTGGGCCACCCTGGAAAACAAAAGAATTTTAATTTTAGAAGGTCACGTGTCGAGCCCCGAATGGGTCTCGCCATTGTTGAGGAGGAAGAGGAGAGGGGCTGAGCGGCTTTCTACAGAAAGGGTGGCACACATACCTTTGGGATACAGAAACGAAAAAGAAAACATATTTCCGTAGACATAAAATTAGGGACTCCTTAATACAAACATGGAATGGAATTAGGCGGAGATATTATACCAAAGTCCCAAAATGGCTATCCATGATGGAGGCCTTGATTCACCCAAATAGATGGGGAATGGAGAAAATATACAGATATAAAGACATTTTAGATGGAGGAGGAAACCTCAAATCAATTGACGACCTGAGAGACCAAGGTATAAACCTAGACTGGTGGACCTATCTACAAATAAAATCAAGATACCAAAAAGATAAGGAAGAATATGGCTTAGAATTGGGATATAACGGACTGGACAAAATTTTGATGGGAAGAGAAAAAAAAGTATTAGCTAAATTCTATAATTACCTATTAGATGAAGACAGAGCCGAGGCCACAGCTAAAAATCAATTGAGAGTATGGGAAAAAAACATTGGACATAGCTTAAATTTTAATGAATGGGAAGAGGCATGGAACAAAAATTATAAACTGACCAGAGCTGCAACGTATAAGAAGAACCAATATAAAATGCTCCACAGGTGGTATCTAGCTCCTGCTAGACTAGCAAAGATGTTCCCCAATATGCACCAAATTGCTGGAAATGTGGCTATGGTCAGGGCACCTTTTTTCACATGTGGTGGACATGCCCTGAAGCGAAAAAATATTGGAATAGAATTCGGAGATGGTTGCAAGAAATAATTAGAAAGGAGGTAGAATTGACACTGGAATTATTTCCTCTTGGTATAGTAAAGAAGAGATATGGAAAGAAAAAGACCCACTTAATAATACACATAACTACAGCTGCCAGGTTGGCTTATACTCAATATTGGAAAGAGAAAGTTCTGCCACCAGATGATCTCATATTTAGGAAAATTCTAGAGTGCACAGAGATGAGCAAATTAACCCATGAAATAAATAATAATGAAAACTCTGATTATTATACTGTGTGGGAAAGGTGGTACAAATGGATGAACGATAGAATTAAAACAGGAGTAAAAGGTGCGTTGAATAAATAATAACGAACAACATAAATGACACTTGGTAAATATTATGTATATATATATATAAACACTGCATATCCGATGTTAATAGAAATGTTAATTTATGTATGTATATAAATTTAATAAACTATATTAAAAAAAAAAAGAATCTGGAGGCCCTCAGGACCCCATGGAAGTTGTCGCCTAGACAAGTCGGGTTGGCTCAATACTTCAATCGTTTCACTTCGAGCTGAAGCACATCCCAGGAGGGAAGAACTTTCTGGCCAATGCTCTCTCCCGAATGCCCCAATACAACAGTGAGCAGGAGCAGGTGGTGAATGCCATCATCCCCTCTGCCCAAGGAGTGGGTCAAGTAGTCACCAGATGGCAACGTCGTGACTAGCATGGCCAATCAGCAAGTGATTTAACAAGACTCAAAACAGAAACATTGGCAGACCCCTGGTTTCGAGACAATCAACATCTCCTGACAAAAAGGGATGACCTAGCATGGAAAGGGACAAAACTCTATGTCCCAGAGACTCTATGTACCCTGATCCTCAAGAGGAGACACGACATTAAACCAGCGGGGCATTTCAGCTTCCTAAAGACTCTGCACTTAGTACGAAGACAGTTCTGGTGGCCCCACATGAGAAAAGATGTAGACAATTATGTAAAAAGTTGTACCATCTGTGCCATGATGAAAACCCGACCAGGACGACCTCCCGGGCTACTGCAGCCAGTAGCTGAACCGACAAGACCATGGGAGGAGATTGCAATGGACTTCATAGTAGAACTGCCGAGGAGTGGTGGAAACACAGTGATCTGGACTGTAATAAACTTATTCTCCAAACAGGCACATTTCATACCCTGCAGCAGGCTACCCTCAGCCCGCCAATTGTCCAAACTGTTCCTGAAACACATCTACCGCCTGCATGGAGTACCCAGAAGAATCATCTCCGATCAAGGTGTCCAGTTCACAGCAAAATTCTGGAGGGAATTCCTATGATCCATAGGATCATCCCAAGGCCTCAGCTCAGCGTTTCACCCGAGCACCAATGGGGGGTGGGGGGGGGGGGGTGGAGAGATTGAATGCCATGATAGAGCAGTACCTGAGGTGCTATGTCAACTACCAACAGTCTAACTGGGCGGACCTCCTATCTTTTGCGGAGGTCGCGTATAATAATGCTGTCCACAGTAGCACAGGACTAACCCCATTTAAGATAGTGAGTGGTATGGATTTCGTCCCCATGCCAGAGTACCCAAGAGAGCCCCCTTCCTCAGTCAGTTTGACCGATTGGATGGAAATGTTGAAAGAAACCTGGGAGAACGTCAAGAAGGCGTTAACCAAGGTGGCTCAATCCTATAAGAAACAAGCAGATAAGCACCGAACTCCCCAAAGAACATTCCGAGTGGGAGAGAAGGTCTACCTCTCCACCAAGTATTTGAGACTCAGACTCCCGAGCAGGAAACTGGGCCCGAAGTTTATAGGACCATTCCCTATATTAAAAGTAATCAACCCAGTTACAGTACAACTGCAACTGCCCTGACTACTAGGGAGGATACACCCCATTTTCCACAGTAGCCTCCTGAAACCTGTGGTGGGGTCAACTTTAAGGCCGGTGCTACGTGACCCCCCCGAGCCCCTGGTCATTGGGGGCCACACTCACTATGAGGTACAGTGAATTCTCGATTCGTGGTGGCACGGGGACACCTCCAATACTTAATCAAGTGGAAGGGTTACCCCTTGTCAGAGGCTTCCTGGGTGAAAAGCAGAAACATCCAGGCTGACCGCCTTATAGCCAAATTCCATGCAGATCATCCGGGCAAGGCGGTAGGGGGTGGGACACACACCCCCGGATGGGGTAACGGTACTTAACTTGTTGTTTGTCTTACACAGACCACCCTGGAGAAATGAAGGGGGAGGGGCCAGATTTCAGCATTTCACGCTGCACTTACTCTAATGCTGACATAATAGGAGAAGCGAAGGCGTCTGGAACGGGACATTTGACTTTTCACCTACTTATTTTCTCTGGAGATAATATCCCCTAGGAGATGGGATGGGAGGGGGGAAATTCCTTTGAGTTGGAGCAGTAGATTAGAAGTAGAGTGATTTGGAAGATGGCCAATGACTGCAGAGGAGTGGGGGAAGGAAGAGGAGGGTCTTGGGTCAGGAAGTCAGTATTGGCTGCTATGAGTCGGTGTTAGAATGCCGTGCTTAATAAATGGAAGTTTTTTCATCAAAGACTGTGTTTGAAATGCAATTTATTTGAAGATGACCTCGAAACCTGACAGCATGATGGATCTGTGTGCATCTGCGCGGACTATAAGTGTACGATAAATAAGGCGTTGCAGCAGAGCGCATACCCAGTTCCTGTGGTGCAACATCTGTTGCATTCACTTGGGAGTGGGTCAATATTCGCTAAGCTGGACCTGGCTCAGGCTTACCAGCAACTGCCAGTGGATGAAAAAACTGCAGAGGCTCAAACAATTGTCACTCATAGGGGCACATTTAAATGCAACCGCCTCCAATTCGGGGTCAGCGCAGCCCCAGGCATCTTTCATTTTGATGATGTCTTAATCTCCAGGCACTCAAAAACCCAACTAATTGAGCGGCCAGAGAAGCAACAACAACAACAACCACAACCACCACAGAAGCAACCATGACAAACACAACAACAACAATGGCAACGGGGACCGGGAACCCAACCAGACCCCACCACCTCACAAGCCGCCACCAAGCCAAGAGGAAAAACCAGGGACTTACTGAGTATCAGTCGTTCCCCACCGATCATCAGCGATGGCCTGCCGCGAGGCCCCCGACATCCAGGACAGGGCGTAACCAGCAAGATGAAGTTTGAGACTCAGCCAGAGGTGCTGGGGCAGAGCCTGCACACTTGACGGCCGAACTCCGGTTGGTTCCAAGGTGGGAACCAGAGGAGACAGGAGCTCTGCCTGCCCTGGAAGGCGGCGAAGCTCAAATGGGACTGCACAGGTCAACCAGAACCATCAGACGTCCTGCGTACCTGCGAGACTACGTGACATTCATTGACTGTGATGGACAGATTACAAACTAGGAGGGGAGGGGTGTTATGTCCTTATAAGGACATCCGCCGGGGATTGGCTAATCCACCGGCGGGAAATTTGAAATGCTGTCTATGGGCGACGCGACTTGCTGGGAGCACTTAAAAGGAGAGCTCCAGCAGCGCGACCGCTAGTCTTGTTCTGTACTGAATAAAGTGCTGAATGGACCAACGCTGGTCGCGTCTTCTTTCCCTGCACCTGATCTAACAACAAGCAACATAGTTTCTCTTTTCAATTAACAAATCGTCTGGGATTCATACTTTCACTTCAGAGCTAGCAGCCATTTTATCCATCACCGTTTGTCTTTTGCCTTTACTTTTAAAACATAGTTATTTCCTCTTCTCCTTCCTCTCTCCCAGATATAATCCAGTCTCACTCCACAAAATCAGTCTAGCCTCGTTTATCCACAGGAAAAAAAATAAAAATAGTTTTAAAAAATTGTAACTAAGCCATTTCCACACAGTCATAATAAGTGCTTTCTGTCAAACAGGTCCTTTGTCTTTTAGCCCCTGTAGTTGTTAGCCACTATTAAAACAGGGGCTCACTTGTTGCAATCCACATCTGAGGGCAGCTCCCGCCTGGGCAATTGTTAAACTCACCTGGCATACAAGCTCCCTGTTCTTCTCCTCTTCTCCTCTTCTCTAGCACGATCTTTGTTCCCGGTTGCTGCGGTTTTGGGACAGCCGCCATGGCTGTCGTTCCACTGCCACCAGCGTGAAGGGAAAGCCTCTGGCCCCGAGGAACCTACCCGTTCCTCTTGGCTGCCCAAGGGGTCCTTTCTTTTTTTTAAAAAAATAAACTTTATTGAATTTATACAAAGTATATAAAATATCATTGTTATTTACATCGAAAGTGCAGTGTTTTTACCTATATACAATTATCAAATTGGTGTCTCTTTGACTACTAATTTCTTATAATACAACCACCTTTAAACTCCTTTTTTCATTTTTTCATTCATCCATTTATACCACCTTTCCCAGACAGAATAATATACTGAATTTTCATCCTCATTAATTTTGTGTGTTAATTTGCTCATCCCTGCACAATCCAATATTCTCTTAATTATATGTTCTTCTGGCGGCAGGGCTTTCTCTTTCCAATATTGTACTTCTGTCTAATTCGAGACCATGTTTGTATCAGGGAGTCTCTAATTTTATGCCTGTGGAAATATGTTCTTTTATTCTTCTCTATATCCCATAGGTATGAGTGCCACCCTCTCTGAAGATCATGTCCCTCCAAAGTTAAGATCCTTTTATTTTCAAGAGTGGCCCACTCCCTTATCCATACCAGCTTTGCCACCCTATAGTATAGTTCCCAATCTGGGAGCCCAAATCCTCCTACATTCCTTTTCCCCTGTAAAATTTTTAAAGAGATCCTTGGCTTTTCCCCCCTCCACACATATTTCCTGATACTTTTGTTTAATTCTAAAAAAAAATAATTATCTAAATTTATAGGTATGGTCTGAAACAGGTATAATAATTTAGGAAGAATACTCATCTTGATTGAGGCAATCTTACCTAACAGGGATAGTTGTATTTTCTCCCATCTGTCTGAGTCTTGTTTTATTTTATTAAGTAAGGGTATATAATTGTCCTCCTTTAAGGATGAGCATCTTGAAGTTATCCAAATTCCAAGATACTTTATTTTTTTGACAACCTGTAAGCCCAATGTTTCTTCTATCTCTCTCTTCTGTGCTTCAGTTATATTTTTAGTTAATATTTTAGTTTTAGTTTTGTTCAATGTAAAGCTACCTCTCCATACTTACCCAATTCCTCTAACATTTTTGGTCCAGATTCCACTGGGTCCTCTAAGATCAAGGCCACATCATCCGCAAAAGCTTGTGTTTTATATATTTCTTTCCTGATCTTTAACCCTTTAATTTCTTCATTGTTTCTAATTTTCTGTAGCAGAACTTCTAGAGCCAAAATGAATAATAATGGTGATAGGGGGCATCCTTGACATACCCCCTTCCTAATCTGAAATGTTTTAGTCCTATCTCCATTTAATAGAATGCTCGCTCTTTGGTTGTCGTAAATAGTTTTAATCATTTTTTCAAAATTTAATCCGAATCCCATTATCTTAATTTGTATAAACATAAACTTCCAATTTAAATTATCGAATGCCTTTTGGGCATCTAAAAAGACTAAGGCCATCTGTTTGCAGGGGTGCTCTTCATAATATTCTAAGGTATCTAGCACAATTCTCAAGTTATCCCTAATTTGTCTCCCCGGGAGAAATCCATTCTGATCCTTATGTATCCAAGAATTTAATATTTTTTTGGTTCTTTCTGCTATTACACTCATAAACAGTTTATAATCGGTATTTAGAAGGGAAATTGGTCTATAATTTTGGATTTGTTTTTGGTCGGCACCTTCTTTCAGAAGTAGTGTGACATAAGCCTCCCTCCACGAATCTGGAATTTTAGATCCCGACAGTGCCTCATTATAGATTTCCACCAACTTTGGTAATAGAATTTCTTCTAGGGTTTTGTATATTTCCCCTGGGAATCCATCTGGGCCTGGCGATTTGTTGTTTTTAAGCTTAGAGAGAGCCACTTTTAATTTTTCAATCGTTATCTTTCTATTGAGCATCTCCCTTTCTTCTTCTGTTATCTGCGGAAGGCCTTCGCTTACTAAATATTGCTCTATTTTATCTTCTGGAATCTCCTCCTCTTTATATAGAGTTTCATAATATTTCCTAGCTATTTCTAATTTATCTTCTTCTTTATTTACCAAATCACCATTGGAGTCTTCTAATACGTGGATTGACCCTTTTTCATTTTCCTTTTTTAGTTTATAGGATAGCCATCTACCCGGCTTATTGGCATTCTTGAAATAATATTGTTTTGTTCTTTTTACTTTATATGCCAAATTTTCTTGATCAATAATATTCAATTTATGTCTCCACATTTGCCAATTTTCTTTTGCTACTTTATCCTCTGGGTTTTCTTGGAGTTTCCTTTCAGCTTCTTTTAACTGTTTTCAGTGCTCTTCCAAAGTCTTTCTTCTTTCTTTATTTTTATGTGCGCTATATGATATCATTACCCCTCTTAGGTAGGCCTCCATTGAATCCCAGATTACTACTCGAGGAGTTTCTTGATTTTCATTTTCTCTTTAGTTCTTTAGTTCTTCTTTAAGTTTTTCCACACATTCTGTATCCCTCAGTAATTTCATATTAAGCCTCCATCTCTGATGTTTCTTTCTCTGTTCACCCTTCCACTTCACTTCTAGGGGGTTATGGTCTGCCCATATATTCGGGCTAATTTCTGCTGTTTCTATTTCTAGCCCAAGATTTCTACTGGCCCATGCCATGTCAATTCTTGACCATGACATCTGCGGGTTGGAGTAAAATGTATACTGTCTGTCCTTTGGATGACGTCTGCCATACGTCAATTAAATTTAATTCCTCCAGTAAGTCAAAAAACATAATTTTGCCCTTTTGTTTTTTTTAACATTGTTGCTTTTTGTAATCTTTGTCTGCATATACTATTCCATTGAAGTCCCTATTATGGAAATTTCATCATACTCCATTTTTCCTAATTTCTCCTGGAGTTTTTTAAAGAATTCCCCTTGTTTTTTATTTGGGGCATATACACCTACCAATAAAACATTTGAATTTCCTCTCTTAATCTCAATCATTAAAATTCTGCCCTTTGTATCATTATATTTTAACTCAGCTTCGATTCCTTTTTTCACATACATTACCACCCACCTCTTTTTATTTTCTGCTAATGCACTAAAAGTTTTTCCAAACTTTTTGTATTCTAAACATTGGCCCTCTTCTTTTTTTATGTGCACCTCTTGGAGACAAATTATGTCTGCATTTTGTTTTGCCAGTTTTGTAAGTGTTGATTTCCTCTTTTTATTATCGTTTAATCCGTTAACATTTAAAGATATTAACTTCCAATCATTCATTTCGATGTCTCTTGTTGGGTTTTAGTTTCTGTTTGTTCGGACGGCTCTTTGTGGTCTTGTTTTCTTCCCTTTGACTTCTTTGTCTTCCCTTCTTGTCCCCCTGTCCCTTCAAGACAGGGGAGGTCCGAAGACCTGTCGGCGGCAGCTTGGCAGATGGGGTTTTGGCAAAGCTCCGCGGAGCTCACCATTTCCCCGTCTGTGTCCCTGCGCCGCCAACCGGAAGTCCCTGACCCACTCCCTTTTTAACTTCTATATTAACTCCCTGATTGATCTCTTACAGAACCCTGAACTACATCCTCCTAACATAGCACAACGCAAAATCCCAATTCTCCTTTATGCTGACAATGCTGCTATTATTTCACAAAGGCCCATAGGACTAAAGAGAGCAATTATGGCAACACTTGGCTTCTGTAGACAGAACAAGTTGGTCCTTAACTTTGATAAATTAAAATTTTTAGTTTTTGCTAAAAGACCCAGACAATACTCCTGGAAAATTGAAGGGCACAGATTGGAACAGGTTAGGACATTTAGATATCTTGAGGTGGTCTTCTACTTGCAAGGGACATGGAAGGCACACCTGGAGCAGACATTGCAAGCAGCCAATAGGTCCTCAAATGCAATTAAACATTTCTTTTATACAGGCAGAGGTCAATTAGTAGAAGCTGCCTTAAAACTTTTTGAGGCCAAAACATTGGCACAAATTCTTTATGGGGCACAAACAGGAATCCTTGCAAAGAAAAACTTCCTAGAAACTATACAAACCAAATTCCTGCGAGCCATCTTAGCTGCACCCAAAGAAACTCCAAATACCCAGTTAAGAATTGAGACAGGTATGCCTCAAATTCAGGTAAGAGCCTGGAAGATGATAATCATTTATTGGCTGAAAATTCATTACTTTCCAGAGGGACTGTCCCCACTAGTGCTGACTGACAACTTCCCCTCCCCCTGGAAACAGGCGATAGATCACAAGCTGGGCTCTTATGGGCTCTCATAGGTATTCTTAACGTCCCTCGGCTTTGACAAAGCAAAGCAAGTGGTAATTGATAGAATGAAGGACATGGATTTCCAAGAAGAACTAAATAGGTTGACTCTCCACAGTAGGGACAGAATCAAGCAGGGTGTGTGGGAATCAGCAGGATATCTAAATGATCTGATCTTCCCAAAACAAAGAATAGCTTTCTTCAGAGCCAGATTTAATATTCTCCCCTCAGCACTTCTCCAGGGTAGGTACAAGAGAACACCAATAGCAGAATGGGTATGCATATGTGGAAAGGGAGAAGTCGAAGATGTCTCACATGTGTTATTGTACTGTGAGTTTTACGGAGTATGTAGGTCATTATACATTCTCCCCTTACTAGAGAGATTGCCAGGGGGGACAGAAGACTTTTATGTAGGCTTTCTCCTCTAAGACTCAAATCCGGCTACCACACATGCAGTGGCAAAATTCTGTGCCGCTGCAATGTCCACAAGAAAAAAAATGGTTACTGAATTATAATGTCAACTGGTGCCATTTTTTTAGATATCTATAACAATACATTTACTCACATACTTATCGGCTCTACACACATGTAAATTAGGTTTAAGATCAGGTATTTTCATAACAGAGATGTTATTATTTACAATTTTTTAAAATATACTTTATTAAGTTTATATACATACATAAAATAACATTTCTATTAACATCGGATATGCAGTGCTTATATATATACACATACACATACACACACACACACACACACACACACACACACAATATTTACCTGGTGTCACTTATGCTGTTTGTTATTGTTTATTTAACACACCTTTTACTCCTGTTTTGATTTTATCATTCATCCATTCGTACCACCTTTCCCACACAGTATAATAATCTGAGTTTTCATCATTAATCATTTCATGAGTTAATTTACTCATCTCTGTGCACTCTAGTATTTTCCTAAATATAAGTTCTTCTGGTGGCAGGGCTTTCTCTTTCCAGTATTGGGCATAGGCCAACCTGGCAGCTGTAGTTATGTGTATTATTAAGTGGGTCTTTTTCTTTCCATATCTCTTCTTTACTATTCCCAGGAGAAATAATTCTGGTGTCAATTCTACCTCTTCTCTAGTTATTTCTTGTAACCATCTCCAAATTCTATTCCAATATTTTTTCGCTTCAGGGCATGTCCACCACATGTGAAAAAAGGTGCCCTGACCATAGCCACATTTCCAGCAGTTTGGGTGCATATTGGGGAACATCTGTCAGCTAGTCTAGCAGGAGCTAGGTACCACCTGTGGAGCATTTTGTATTGATTCTCCTTATACGTCGCAGCTCTGGTCAATTTGAAATTTTTAGTCCATGCCTCTTCCCATTCATTAAAATTTAAGCTATGTCCAATGTTTTTTTTCCCATACTCTCAATTGATTTTAGCTGTGGCCTCGGCTTTGTCTTCATCTAATAGGTAATTATAGAATTTAGCTAAAACTTTTTTTTCCTTTCCCATCAAAATTTTATCCAATCTGTTATATCCTAATTCTAAGCCAGGCTCTCCTAATTGCGCATGTCCAAGATGGCGGCGCCCGCTGAATTCGTGCTTCGACGATGGGGGCGCTGACCTATTTTTTGGTCCTTTTGGGGGTCTTTTGAAGACCTATGACCCCAGGACCAGTTAGGGGAGCTCTCTGCCGGCGCGGAGAGGGTTTTTTTCCCCTTCCGTGTCTGAGCAGAGCAGAGAGGAGCACGAAAATGAGAGCGGCGGGCTACTCAGCTGGGCGGCGGTGGGCGGCGGCATCTTCTAAAGCTGGAGGCCATCCGAATGCTGGAGTGACGCTGAGATGGGTGCTCCTGCCACGCAGCAAGGTTTTCAAGCCCGGGGGGGTTGCCCGAAGGTGGTAATAGGTGTCAGGCACCCCCGAAGATCTCTGGGGTGTTGCCAGGTTCCTTTGTGGGGCTGGTGAGGAGGGCGTGGTGATGATGAGGATGGCGATGAGAACTGCCTGGCTGTTCGGAGGCGCTGGAAATCCCCCCCACTTGAAGTCGGAGTTGGTGGGGTGGGGCAATGAACATATGAACTATTAAGACTGTGGAACTTGATGATTACGGCTGAGACAAGGGGATGGCAATGAGAGCTGCCTGGTGGTTGGAGGCACTGGAGACTCCCCCCCCATTGGAGTTGGAGTTGGTGTTGGGGGAGGGGCAAGGAACAACGAACTATCATGACATGAGGATATGGGAGGCCCCAATCTTTGACTTGTGGGGGCTGGGGCTCGAGACAACTGCCCCACTTTTTGCCCCATTTCCCTCTCTTTTTCCAGTGATCCCTTTCTCTTCTTCTTTAAAACTGGACCCACCTGGACCAGCTGATGGCCTGTTGGACTTTTGTGTTGCTGTGTTTAATGCTATCAGAACCCCCTAACGGGGGGAGAGGGCAATTTTCATCTGACTTGGAAACTGATACATGGCTTCATCCCATGGGCCGAGGGGGCGGGACACCAGTCTAACCACCGTGAGAGGGTGGTCTGGTGTCAGGGGCCCCTGAGGGCTTAACCGGGATGAGTTCACATATTGATGCACTTTATCAGTGGAAGGGACTGGACCATCTGACCAACCGCCGTGAGAGGGCGGTTTGAGGACTCAACTTCCCCGGAGACTGCTGTTTGCATTTCGTTTCATTACTGCTATCTCACCACAAGCGGGGGTGGAGCAGCCCACCTAACCACTGTGAGAGGGTGGTTGGATCCACCCCCCACCCTTGGATTGTGGTCGTGTTGGAACCAGACCTTGTCCTCTGTGGTGAGGGGACAGTGGACCTGGTCCTGTGAACATTTTTTAGATCTTCCATGTCTTTGTACTCTCCCTTGGACCTTTTATTATGGACCTTAAGAATATGGTTGTGCACACCTGCCTTGATCAAGATTTACTCAGCGGCGGAACTTCTTGGTCTGTGAGACTCCCCCCTCTCACAGGCTTGGCCCTCCACTCTATCGAGGGCCTACCTCGATGACGGGTTTTGGAACCCCGAGAGGTGGCATGCTGCAAAGAGGGGGATGCGGGGTTTTTAAAAATTGTCTCTGTCAAATCTTTTAGGGGGTCGGGGGAAGGGGGAGGGGGGAGAGTGTTATAGGCCGGGTTTGTCACAGGGGCCTGGAATAGAAGGCGGGGGACGGGGTGTGAAGGAGCTCGTTGCCAAGGGAAAGGAGGGTGATTTCATCAGAGCCGTAGTTGGGAGGGGCAGATATGGTGGGAGTAGGGGGCCGTACCATGTGAGGGGGGCATGTACCCACTGTCTTCAAGCAGTGGCATGCCCCGGGCCCCAGGACTCTTCTCGCTCCCCGGGCTGTCCAGAGTTACGGTGTCCAGGCCTGAGGCTGATGTTGTGCAATGCTAGGTCCGTGGTTAATAAGGCCCCCCTCGTTTGTGACCTGATTCAGGAGGGGGACGCGGATCTGGCAGGTATTATGGAGACCTGGTTGGGCCGAGAGGGGGGGTCCCCCTCATAAAGATGTGCCCACCAGGTTTCTGTGCATTTCATCAGCCAAGGGCCCGGGGTAGGGGTGGGGGGGTGGCGGTAGTTATAAAGGAGGGTCTAGATCCAAGGGAGGCCACTGTTCCTCAGATAGCCGGATGTGAGTCTCTTCTGGTGAAGTGGGGCCATGGGGTGCAGGTGGGCCTGCTGATCGCGTACCTGGCTCCCTGCCACATGACAGCGGCCCTGCCCGAGCTTCTCGACATTATTGCCGGGGTGGCGGTTGATACCCCCAGGCTTTTGGTCATGGGGGATTTCAACTTGCCATCTGCTGGTGAGACGTCTGGGTTGGCTCGAGAGTTCATGGCTTCCATGACAGCCATGGACCTGACACAAGTAATTCTTGGCCCTACTCATGTGGGAGGACACACTCTGGACTAGGTTTTTGTCTCTGGACAGTGGTTGGATCGTCTGGATGTTGGGGATATAGTCATCGAACCCCTGTCATGGTCGGACCATTTTCTCCTGAGGCTAGACTTTCTGATCGCCGAACCCCGCCACAGGGAGGTGGAGCCGGTTAGATGGTTCCACCCCAGGCGCCTGATGGATCCTGATAGGTTCCAGAGGAAGCTTGGGCCAATACCTGTAACTCTGGCTCACGACTCGGCTGAAGAGCCAGTGGCCGCCTGGGATAGGGCGGCCGCCAGCACTCTGGACCGAGTCATGCCTTTGCGGCCTCTGACCCAGCGTCGAACCTGCCCAGCTCCTTGGTTCTCTGAGGAGCTGAGAGAGACGAAACGCCGGAAAAGACACCTAGAGAGGGGTTGGAGGGCGAGTCGTTCTGAATCCGACCGAACACTAGTTAGGTCCCAACTTAGGACCTATTTAGTGGCGATAAAAGTGGTTCTCCTCCTATCTCTCCAACCGGTCGCAGTCCATGTTGGCAGGGGGGCAGAGGTCGACCTCGAGGCACCTCGTTTGCGGGGTGCCACAAGGGTCGGTCCTCTCGCCGCTCCTGTTCAACATTTATGTGAAGCCGCTGGGTGAGATCATCCGTGGTTTTGGGGTGTGATGCCAACTGTACGCTGATGACACTCAGCTGTACATCTCCACCCCTGACCACCCCAATGAGCCCTCAAAGTGATGTCCCAGTGTCTGGAGGCTGTGCGGGTCTGGATGGGGAGAAACAGGCTTTGACTCAACCCTTCCAAGACCGAGTGGCTGTGGACGCCGGCATCCCGATATAGTCAGCTGACACCATTGCTGGCTATTGGGGGTGAGTTTTTGGCACCCACAGAGGGGGCTCGCAACTTGGGTGTCCTCCTGGACACACGGCTGTCCTTGGAGGAGCATATGATGGCCGTGGCCAGGGGGACCTTCTATCAGGTTTGCCTGATATGACAGTTGCGCCCCTTTCTGGATCGGGACTCCCTATGCACAGTCACCCATGCCCTCGTCACGTCTCGTCTGGACTACTGTAACGCTCTCTACATCGGGCTCCCCTTGGGGTGCACTCGGAGACTCCAGCTGGTCCAGAATGCGGCCGCGTGGGTGATTATGGGAGCAACCTGGCGCTCCCACGTAACACCTCTCCTGTGTGAGCTGCACTGGCTCCTGGTGGTCTTCCGGGTGCGCTTCAAGGTGTTGGTTCTCACCTTTAAAGCGCTCCATGGCATAGGGCCAGGGTATTTGCAAGACCGCCTGCTGCTACCAATAACCTCCCACCGGCCAATACGCTCACACAGAGAGGGCCTCCTCAGGGTGCCTTCGGCCAAACAATGTCAGCTGACGGCCCCCAGGAGGAGAGCCTTCTCTGTGTGGGCACCCACCTTGTGGAATGAGCTGCCTCCTAGTATACGTTTGATCCCGGACCTTCGCACCTTCCATAAGGCCCTAAAGACTTACCTATTCCAACAAGCTGGCCTAGCCCAAAGGGTTTTTTAATAGGGTTTTTAAATTATATGGATTCGGGGTTTTAAATTGGAATTTTATGGATTTGGGGGTTTTAAATTGAGAAGCCAAGGATTTAAATTTATTCATTTTAGTTTCTTATAACTTTTGTATTTTATGTATTTTAATTTTCTGGCTGTTCACCGCCCTGAGTCCCTTTTTGGGAGAAAGGGCAGTATATAAATCCGAACTAAACTAAACTAAACTAAACATATTCTTCCTTATCTTTCTGGTATCTTGATTTTATTTGTAGATAGGTCCACCAGTCTAGGTTTATACCTTGGTCTCTCAGGTTGTCAATTGATTTGAGGTTTCCTCCTCCATCTAAAATGTATTTATATCTGTATATTTTCTCCATTCCCCATCTATTTGGGTGAATCAAGGCCTCCATCATGGATAGCCATTTTGGGACTTTGGTATAATATCTCCGCCTAATTCCATTCCATGTTTGTATTAAGGAGTCCCTAATTTTATGTCTACGGAAATATGTTTTCTTTTTCGTTTCTGTATCCCAAAGGTATGTGTGCCACCCTTTCTGTAGAAAGCCGCTCAGCCCCTCTCCTCTTCCTCCTCAACAATGGCGAGACCCATTCGGGGCTCGACACGTGACCTTCTAAAATTAAAATTCTTTTGTTTTCCAGGGTGGCCCACTCCCTTATCCATACTAACTTAACTGCCCTATAATATGTTTCCCAATCAGGGGGGCCAAATCCTCCCAGGTTCCTTTTTCCCTGTAGAACTTTAAGTGAAATCCTCGGCTTCTTCCCCTCCCATACAAATTCCCTAATGCTTTTATCTAATTCTGTGAAAAAATTTTTATCTAAATTTACTGGTATATTTTGATATAAAAATAAAATTTTGGGGAGGATATTCATCTTAATTGCAGCTATTTTGCCTATCAGTGACAGTTTAATTTTCTTCCATCTATCCAAATCTTGTTTTATTTTTTGTATTAAGGGGGTGCAATTATCTTCTTTTAGGGATGAACACCTTGCGGTTATCCAAATTCCAAGATATTTTATTTTTTTGACAACCTGTAATCCCAACGTTCATTCTATCTCTGTCTTCTGAACCTCAGTTACATTCTTAATTAATATTTTGGTTTTGGTTTTATTCAATTTGAAGCCTGCCACCTCTCCATATTTGCCCAATTCCTCTAATACTTTTGGTCCAGATTCTAATGGATCTTCTAATATTAGGGCCACATCATCCGCAAATGCTTGCAATTTGTAAACCTCTTTCCTGACCTTTAAACCTTTAATTTCCTCATTTTTCCTAATTTTTCGTAGCAGGACTTCTAGGGCCAAAATAAATAATAGCGGTGATAGGGGGCATCCCTGTCTTACCCCCTTCCTGATCTGAAATGTTCTTGTCCTATCTCCATTTACCAAAATACTCGCCCTTTGATTGTCATACATAGTTTTAATCATTTTTTAATAATTTGCTCCAAATCCCATTATTTTAATTTGTTCAATCATGAAATTCCAATTTAAGATATCGAATGCCTTTTGGGCATCCAAAAAACTAAGGCTATCTGCTTTTCTGGGTGTTCTTCATAATATTCTAATGTGTCCAATACAATTCTCAAATTATCCCTAATTTGCCTCCCCGGGAGGAATCCATTTTGGTCTTTGTGTATCCAAGCATTTAGTATTTTTTTGGTTTTTTCCGCCATTATGGTCATAAATAATTTATAATCAGTATTTAGAAGGCAAATTGGCCTATCATTCTGAATTTGTTTTAGGTCGGCACCTTCTTTTGGCAAGAGTGTAACATGCGCTTCCCTCCACGAGTCTGGGATTTTTGAACCCATCAGGGCCTCATTAAAAATTTCAACTAACTTTGGTTGTAATGTTTCTTCTAGTTTTTTATATATTTCCCCTGGGAATCCATCTGGGCCTGGCAATTTGTTATTTTTGAGTTTAGAGAGGGCTGTTTTAAGTTCTTCAATTGTTATTTTCCCATTGAGCATTTCCCTCTCTTCCTCAGTTATTTGTGGCAGCTCGGCATTTACCAGGTATTGCTCTACTTTTTCTTCTATTATTTACAATTAATGTTAACATTATTTTTAAATTTATTGTATGTCTATTGTTGGTCAATGACCGTAATAAAATGTTATTCTATTCTGTTATTCTATTCTGGCGTTATAACTGAGGTATTTGTTACATGGTTTTAACTTTATCCGCTCAGATAGTTCTACTGTCCTTCTCAACACCTTAAAATTCATATGTCCTAATCGCTGATGAAGTAAATGAATGCATTCATCATGTGGCTTCTTATTGTCATAAACCGAGTTAGCATTAGCTACAATTGCTGGATCATCCTTCAATATAAATTTTTTATCAGTTTCCCCTGGGAATCTGTCTGGTCTTGGCGATTTGTTATTTTTGAGTTTAGAAAGGGCTGTTTTAAGTTCTTCAATTGTTATTTTTCCATTGAGCATTTCCCTCTCTTCCTCAGTTATTTGTGGAAGCTCAGCATTTACCAGGTATTGCTCTACTTTTTCTTCTGGGACCTCCTCTGCTTTGTATAGGGCTTCATAATATCCCCTCGCTCGTTCTAATTTATCTTCTTATCAGTATCTTCTAATATTTGAATTGTCCCTTTTTCATTTTCCTTTTTTAATTTGTAGGCCAACCACCTGCCCGATTTATTGGCATTCTCAAATAATATTGTTTTGTTCTTTTTATTTTTTGTGCTAGCTCTTCCTGATCTAAAATGTTCAATTTATGCCTCCACATCAGCCAATTTTCTTTTGCTACATTATCTCCAGGGTTTTTTTGGAGTTTTCTTTCCGCTTCTCCTAAATGATTTAAAAGATCCTCCAAGGATTTTCTTTTTTCTTTATTTTTATATGCACTGTACGATATCACAACCCCTCTTAGATAAGCCTTCATTGCATCCCAAACTATTTCAGGAGATGTTCCTTGGTTTTCATTCTCTTTAAAAAAGAACTTCACTTCATCTTTCAATTTTTCTACACACTCTTTGTCACTCAATAGTTTCACATTAAATCTCCATCTCTGTTGTTTCCTTGATCCGCCCAGATATTCGGACTGATCTCTGCTACTCCTATTTCTAATCCAAGCTTCCTAGTAACCCATGCCATATCTAATCTCGACCATGACTTTTGCGGGTTAGAGTAAAATATATACTGTCTGTCATTTGGATGTAGTGTTCACCATATATCAATTAGGTTCAATTCATCAACTAAATCAAAAAAAGCTCTTGGTAGATTAGCTGTTTTATTTTTATTAGTTTTATTACTTTTGTAATCTTTAGCCAGGTCCACAATTCCATTAAAATCCCCTATTATGCAAATTTCATTGTATTCCATTTTCCCTAATTGCTCGCGGAATTTTTTTAAAGTATTCTCCCTGTTTTTTATTAGGAACATAGATGCCCACTAATAACATTTTGGAATTACCTCTCGTAACTTCGATCATCAGGGTTCTTCCCTTTGTATCATTATATTTTAATTCTGTTTCGATTCCTTTTTTAACATAGATTACTACCCCCCTGTTTTTTTTTCTGCTAGTGAGGTCGTTTAATCCATTAACGTTTACTGATATTAGTCTCAGGTCATTCATTCCTATTGATGTCAGTGTTCCAAGACTGACATAGAAGCAAGGAGGAGAAAAGTTTGACATTTCACCTAGAAAAACTTTCGGTGAATTCAGTCTCCTGGGAGATGTATGGGAGGGGTGACATTCCTGTGTGCTGAAGAGACAGATAAGAGAGAGTGATCTGGAAGGCAGCCAATGGAGAGCAGTTTCTGGGGAAGGAATAGGAGGGGTTTTGGATGGAGGGGCCAGTACTGTCTGCATAGTTGTCGGACTTGGATGCATCTCTCAATAAAGAGAATATTTCCTAAAGATGCTGCTTGGAAATTAATTTATTTCGAGGATGAAATCGAAAGCTTTGACAGACAGACAGTACTGATTTTTTTTTTCCTTTTCCCTTTCCCTCTCCGAGCCAATCTGGCCAGCCTCCAGAGCTCTGGTTCTTTGCCAGAAGTCTGGACACAGTGGAGAGAGAGCCCGGAAACCATGGCCGAAAGCCAACTCTCCAATGAAAGTCTACTTCAGGCAGCGGCACTAGAAGCAAACTTGGATATACAGAAGGCCGAACCCCTCCCTCCTCCAGCAAAGCTGCCAGCCGAGAAGAAGAAAAAAGAACCTTTGTGGGCTTTGCCGAAGTCGGCAGAAATGGAATTCCCCTTTCCAGCCGGGAAAGGTAAGAGCCAGCCTCTAAGTGAATTAGCGAGGGTGGATTGGATGTGGGACTGGCAACAGGCCAGACAGCCGAAAGCTTAAAAAAAACCCCTCGAAACTTCCATAGATAAGTTAAAGGAACAATTTGACCGGGCTGTCCAACTGGGGGAGGAGCCGTCCTGCAGGCCCAAGGAGAGGGGGAGGCCAGCCCAGCCCACTGAACTGAGTCACCATAAACAGGAGCGCAGTCCTCCCCCCTCCCACACCAAACGAAGAGATAGCCCCGGCAGGCATCCGTGGATTCCCCCTCCCCCCACCAAGCCCATCAGCCTGCATCGGGCATCTCCCCCCCGCCTCCGGAGGAGAGATGATGAAGAATTCCAACGACATTATGGACAGGCTGAGAGAGGCCCACAATGGGAGGAGGGGCCACCGAGGGGGGAGCCGCCCCGGTTTAGAGGGAAATTTGATGGGAATCCAGACCAGCTAGCACAATTCCTCGATGCGGCTGAGATTTACATTGAGCGCTACACACACCTTTACCCATTTCCCAGGGCCCTAGTCAGTGCCATCGCAGAAGGCCTGGAGGGAGAGGCAAGGAGCTGGTCAGGGGCCCTGTACAGAAACAGGGCCGCCCAACAACAAGATGCAGATGGTTTCTTACAACTGCTGCGAGCCCGTTTTGAAGAAACAGGGGAAGACCCCTATGTAGAAGATGAGCTTAGAAACCTAAGGCAGAGGGGAAAGCCCATCCAAGAGCACATTCATGAGTTCAGGAGAGTTGTTGGGACTTTACCTCCTTTGCCGGAACGACTGCTCGTGTACTTCTTTAGAACGATCTTAGATAAACAGATTGCCCAAGTGACCGCTTATCGTGATATTCCGAACCGACTCACTGACTGGTTCCTGATAGCGACACAAGTCGAGAGAGGGCTAAGGGCAAACGACATGCTAAAGCAACCACAGGCAAAGGAGAAAGCCCAACTGGACCAGGAACCGTATACCAGATGAGGAACTTCAGCACCACGGCCCACCCAAAGACCACCCACCACCCGGAGCCTGCTGAGATGCTACAGATGTGGAGGAGTTGGCCATTTGGCAGCGATGTGTGGAACCCCGGGACCGAGACCAGAGCCAACGGGCAAATCACGGCCAGGACAAGGACCCAGGCGTGCCACCAACACACCACGAAGGCCCCCCCCTCCGGTTCAGAAGTCTTCGCCCACTTGACCGAAGCAAGGGAGAGCCCAGATGATGCGAATCAGCCTCCCGAACTGTATGACAGCGATGACGATGGAGAAGACGACCCAATGGTGAGTGGACCCATCCACCCTTTTCTATTCCCTGTATGCTTAACGGCCCCAAAAACAGGGACTCAAGGGGTTTTCCAAGCCCTAATAGATTCAGGCTGCACGAGGTGCCTGATCAACTTACCCACGGTCCAAAAATTGGGAATACGAGCAAAAAAACTCAGCCACCCAATCCAATTTGAGCAAGTTGACGGATCCTTAGTGGGGGGGGGGGGGCGCAGGCCACACATTTAACCGAGCCAGTGAAACTGGAGCTAGCAGATCACTGGGAGATGATTCGGTTTATAATAGCCCCCAAGATGACTAACCCAGTTATACTTGGACTCTCCTGGCTTGACAAGTGGGGCCCAACTATCTGGTGGCAGGAGGGGACCCGCAGACTGAGAATAGCAAGGGGGCCTCACCCCCTGCTGCCCCAGCCACAGAGGACACCTCCCACACAGAGGGCCCGGCCCCACCCACCAAGAGGACAAAAGATGCCCTCAACCCCAGCGCCCCTGATCAAGAGTACAGCTAAACAACTGACGGCCTCATCCGACAGCCCCCATGACACAAAGCAGATCCCAAAAGAATATCAAGACCTTGCAGAAGTATTTAGCGAGACTGAGTGTAATGTTCTACCACCCCACCGTGAGACCGATTGCGCCATCGAAATCATCCCTGGGGCAAAACTACCTAAACCTAAACTGTATGCTATGACACCCCGGGAAATGCAAGAAATGCGAAAATACATAGACACTAACCTACAAAGGGGTTTCATTGAGCCAGCCAAACCCCGAATAGCGGCACCAGTCTTCTTCAGAGAGAAGAAAGACGGCTCTATGCGTTTAGTAGTTGACTTTCGAGGTGTCAACAGTGTCTGTGTACGCAATTTATACCCCCTTCCTCTCATGAAAGACATTTTAGCCCACCTGGCCAAAGGAAAGGTTTTCACCAAACTAGACCTCCGCGAAGCCTACTACCGGATACGCATCAAGGAAGGTGACGAGTGGAAGACAGCATTCAATTGCCCATTAGGAAGCTTCCAATTTAAAGTAATGCCTTTTGGACTACAGGGGGCGCCGGCGGTATTCATGCAACTTATAAATGAGGTGCTTCACGACCACCTTTACAAGGGGGTCCTCGTCTACCTGGATGACATTCTCATTTACATGGAAACCATCGACGAACACATACCCCTCGTCCGCAAAGTGCTTGAGAAACTGCTGAAGGCGGACCTTTATGTCAAACTGTCGAAATGCGAGTTCCACCAGTCATGGCTAGACTATTTAGGCTACCGAGTATCCAATGAAGGGATAGAAATGGACCCAGCCAAAGTACAATCAGTCCTTGACTGGCGACCCCCACGCACCCGCAGACAACTGCAAAGCTTCTTGGGTTTCGCGAACTTCTACAGACAATTTATCCCATCTTTTGCAAAAATTGCCAAACCTCTAACCGACCTCCTAAAAACAGGGAGCCCAGAAACAAAACCTCGCCCAGGACAGCCTCTACAGTGGGACCCAGCCTGCCAACACGCATTTGAGACACTGAAAGAAATGTTTGCAAAAGAACCGATCTTAAAGCACCCCAACCCCGACCAACCTTTCGTCATCCAAGCCGATGCCAGCGATGTGGCAGTGGGGGCGGTCCTACTCCAAAAAAATAGCCAAGGGAACTTACAACCCTGTGCCTACACATCCCGCAAACTCACTGACACCGAGAGACGATGGGCAGCGTGGGAAAAGGAAGCGTTCGCAGTGAGGTGGGCGCTGTTAACCTGGCGACATCTGCTGGAAGGAAGCCAAACACCCTTTGAAGTTTGGACTGACCATAAAAATTTGGAGGCCCTCAAAACTCCAAGGAAGTTATCACCCAGACAGGTCCGGTGGGCCCAATACTTCAATCGTTTCAACTTCGAGTTAAAGCACATCCCGGGGGGAAAAAACTTTCTGGCCGATGCCCTCTCCCGAATGCCTCAATACAACAGTGAACGAGAGCAGGTGGTGAATGCCATCATCCCCTCCACCCAAGGAGCAGGCCAGATAACTACCAGATGGCAGCATCGTGATCAGCAGGGCCAACCAGCGAGTGACCTAACGACAAAGCTCAAAGTAGAAACATTGACGGACCCCTGGTTCCGAGACAATCAACATCTCTTGATGAAAAGGGATGACCTAGCCTGGAAAGGAACAAAACTTTACATCCCAGAGACGCTACGCACCCTGGTCCTTAAGAGGAGCCATGACATTAAGCCAGCGGGACATTTTGGGTTCCTAAAAACTCTGCATTTAACACGGAGACAGTTTTGATGGCCACACATGAGAAAAGACGTAGACAGTTATGTAAAAAGTTGTACCATCTGTGCCACGATGAAAACCCGACCAGGAAGACCCCCCGGACTGCTGCAGCCAGTAGCTGAACCGTCAAGGCCATGGGAGGAGATTGCTATGGACTTCATAGTCGAACTACCCCGGAGCGGCGGAAACACGGTGATCTGGACTGTAATAGACTTATTTTCCAAACAGGCACATTTCATACCCTGTAGCGGACTACCCTCAGCCCGCCAATTGGCAAAGCTGTTTGTGAAACACATCTACCGCCTGCATGGAGTGCCCAGAAGAATCATCTCCGACCGAGGTGTCCAGTTCACAGCGAAATTTTGGAGAGAATTCCTACGATCCATAGGATCATCCCAAGGTCTCAGCTCAGCATTTCACCCGAGCACCAATGGGGGGGGCGGAGAGACTGAATGCTATGATAGAGCAGTATTTGAGGTGCTACGTAAACTACCAACAGTCGAACTGGGAAAACCTCCTATCTTTTGCTGAGGTCGCGTACAACAATGCTGTCCACAGTAGCACAAGACTAGCCCCATTCAAGGTAGTGAGCGGTATGGATTTTGTCCCCATGCCAGAGTATCCCAGGGACCCCCCTTCTTCCGTCAGCTTGAACGATTGGATGGCGATGTTAAGAGAATCCTGGGAGAACGTCAAGAAGGCATTAGACAAGGCGACACAAGCATATAAGAAGCAAGCAGATAAGCACCGAGCCCCTCAAAGACCATTCCGAGTAGGAGAGAAGGTCTACCTCTCCACCAAGTATTTGAGACTCAAGCTTCCGACTAGGAAATTGGGCCCAAAATTCATAGGACCATTTCCTATAGTAAAAATAATCAACCCTGTCACAGTACAATTGCAATTGCCCCGCTTACTAGGAAAGATACACCCCGTTTTTCACAGTAGTCTACTGAAGCCGGTGGTGGGGTCAACTTTAAGGCCAGTGCCACGTGACCCCCCAGGGCCTTTGATCATTGGGGGCCAAACTCACTATGAAGTACAGCGAATTCTCGATTCGAGGTGGCACAGAGGCCGTCTCCAATACTTAGTTAAGTGGAAGGGTTACCCTTTGTCAGAAGCTTCCTGGGTGAAGAGCAACAACATCCATGCTGACCGGCTTATAGCTAAGTTCCATGCAGATCACCCGGGCAAGGCGGGAGGGGGTGGTATGCCTCATCAGATGGGGTGACAGCACTAACCCTGTTGTTTCTCCTGCACAGGCCTCGCTGAGAGAATGAAGGGAGAGGGGCCGGATGTCAGTGTTCCAAGACTGACATAGAAGCAAGGAGGAGAAAAGTTTGACATTTCACCTAGAAAAACTTTCGGTGAATTCAGTCTCCTGGGAGATGTATGGGAGGGGTGACATTCCTGTGTGCTGAAGAGACAGATAAGAGAGAGTGATCTGGAAGGCAGCCAATGGAGAGCAGTTTCTGGGGAAGGAATAGGAGGGGTTTTGGATGGAGGGGCCAGTACTGTCTGCATAGTTGTCGGACTTGGATGCATCTCTCAATAAAGAGAATATTTCCTAAAGATGCTGCTATTTCTAATCCAAGCTTCCTAGTAACCCATGCCATATCTAATCTCGACCATGACTTTTGCGGGTTAGAGTAAAATATATACTGTCTGTCATTTGGATGTAGTGTTCACCATATATCAATTAGGTTCAATTCATCAACTAAATCAAAAAAAGCTCTTGGTAGATTAGCTGTTTTATTTTTATTAGTTTTATTACTTTTGTAATCTTTAGCCAGGTCCACAATTCCATTAAAATCCCCTATTATGCAAATTTCATTGTATTCCATTTTCCCTAATTGCTCGCGGAATTTTTTTAAAGTATTCTCCCTGTTTTTTATTAGGAACATAGATGCCCACTAATAACATTTTGGAATTACCTCTCGTAACTTCGATCATCAGGGTTCTTCCCTTTGTATCATTATATTTTAATTCTGTTTCGATTCCTTTTTTAACATAGATTACTACCCCCCTGTTTTTTTTTCTGCTAGTGAGGTATATGTTTTACCAAATTTTTTGTACTCTAGACATTTACCCTCATCCTTTTTTATGTGGACCTTTTGTAAACAAATTATGTCTGCATTTTGTTTTACTAATTTTGTAAGTGTTAATTTCCTTTTTTTGCAGTCGTTTAATCCATTAACGTTTACTGATATTAGTCTCAGGTCATTCATTCCTATTGATGTCAGTGTTCCAAGACTGACATAGAAGCAAGGAGGAGAAAAGTTTGACATTTCACCTAGAAAAACTTTCGGTGAATTCAGTCTCCTGGGAGATGTATGGGAGGGGTGACATTCCTGTGTGCTGAAGAGACAGATAAGAGAGAGTGATCTGGAAGGCAGCCAATGGAGAGCAGTTTCTGGGGAAGGAATAGGAGGGGTTTTGGATGGAGGGGCCAGTACTGTCTGCATAGTTGTCGGACTTGGATGCATCTCTCAATAAAGAGAATATTTCCTAAAGATGCTGCTTGGAAATTAATTTATTTCGAGGATGAAATCGAAAGCTTTGACAATTTTCATTAGCCGGTTCCTAGTTTCTATTTATTTCATACGGCTCTTACTGGTCTTGATTTTTTCTCCTTGGCTGTTTCTTCTTGTGTCTTCTTCTCCTCTGAATTTCCTTCCTTAGTATTCCGTTGATGTGAGGTCTCCTCTTCTAGATTTGTTGCCTCTATCTCCACTTTGCTGCTTTGTTCTTCTTCTGCACCTCTTAGTTGATCGAGGAAGTCTTGCGCTGTACTCAGACTATCTATTTTTGTTTTTCTTCCTTGCCAGGTGATTAGCATCCCTTCTGGAAGAAGCCATTTAAATAATATATTTCTTTTATTCAATTGCAGAGCTAGAAATCTATATTCCTTTCTCTCCTCTCTCACTCTTCTTAGGACCTGTTTTAAGATCATCACTTCTTTTCCTCTATATGTTATTTGTTCTTCTCTCACTATATTATATAGGATGTCTCTTTCTTTCTTGCAAACCTAACGTGAACTTCCCTAGGGAGTTTATTCCTTCTCGCATAGTTTGTTTGCACTTGATAAATATCATCCAATTCTCTGATAATCTCTTGTTTGTCCTGTTGTAATGTAATTTCCCATGCCACCCATCGTCTCTCTGTGTCGGTGAGTTTGCGGGATGTGTAGACACAAGGTTGTAGATTCCCTTGGCTGTTCTTTTGGAGCAGCACAGCCCCCACTGCCACATCGCTGGCATCTGCTTGGATGACAAAGTGTTGTTCGGGGTCAGGATGCTTCAGGACCGGTTCTTTTGCAAACATTTCTTTTAGTGTTTCAAACGCCTGTTGGCAGGCCAGGTCTCACTGCAGAGGTTGTCCTGGGTGGGGTTTTGTTGCTGGACTCCCTGTTTTTAGGAGGTCCATCAGAGGTTTGGCAATTCTTGCAAAAGAGGGGATGAATTGTCTGTAGAAGTTCGCAAACCCCAGGAAGCTTTGCAGTTGTCTGCGGGTGAGAGGGGGTCGCCAGTTTAGGAATGATTGTACTTTGGCTGGGTCCATTTCTATCCCTTCGTTTGACACTCAGTAGCCTAAATAGTCTAGCCGTGACTGGTGGAACTCACATTTTGATAGTTTGACATATAGGTTCACCTCCAGCAGTTTCTCCAGCACTTGGTGGACGAGGGGTATGTGTTCGTCTATGGTTTCTGTGTAAATGAGAATGTCATCTAGGTAGACGAGTACCCCCTTATAGAGGTGCTCATGTAGGACATCATTTATCAATTGCATGAACACCGCCAGGGCTCCCTGTAGTCCAAATGGCATCACCTTAAATTGGAAACTCCCTAGGGGGCAGTTGAATGCTGTTTTCCACTCATCTCCTTCCTTGATGCGTATCCGGTAGTAGGCTTCGCGGAGGTCTAGTTTGGTGAAAACTTTCCCTTTGGCCAGGTGGGCTAGCATGTCTTTCATGAGGAGAAGAGAATATAAGTTCTGTACGCAAACAGCATTGATACCCCTAAAATCAACTACCAGGTGCATAGAGCCATCTTTCCTCTCTTTGAAGAGGACCGGTGCCGCGACCCATGGTTTGACTGGCTCAATAAAACCCCTTTGTAGGTTCTTGTCTATGTAGTTTGGCATTTCTTGCATTTCACGGGGCGTCATGGCATACAGTTTAGGTTTAGGTAGTTTTGCCCCAGGGATGATCTCGATGGTGCAATCGGCCTCGTGGTGGGGGGGTAGAATGTCACACTCGGCTTTGCTAAATACCTCTGCAAGGTCTTGGTACTCTTTTGGGATCTGTTCCGTTTCATGGGAGCTATTGGATGCAGCCGCCAGTTGCTTTGCTGTACCCTTAGAGAGGGACCCTTGTGTTGGGGCCGTCTTCTTTTGCTCAGGTGGGAGGGATTGAGACCCCTGCGTGGGGGGGGGTGTCTCCTGGTTGGAGCGGCAGGGGTTGGGGCCCCTTTGCTATCCTCAATCTGTGGGTTCCCTCTTGCCACCAGATTCTATCAGGTCCACCTGATATGCCAGTTGCGGCCCTTTCTAGATCGGGACTCCCTACGCACAGTCACTCAGGCACTCGTCACGTCTCGCCTGGACTACTGCAATGCTTTCTACATGGGGCTCCCCTTGGGGTGCACCCGGAGGCTCCAACTGGTACAGAATGCGGCCGCACGGGGGATTATGGGAGCGATGGGGCGCTCCCACGTGACACCTCTCCTGCGTGAGCTGCATTGGTTGCCGGTGGACTTCCGGGTGCGTTTCAAGGTGTTGGTAATCACCTTTAAAGCGCTCCATGGCTTAGGACCAGGGTACTTACGGGACCGCCTTCTGCCACCAATTGCCTCCCACCGGCCGGTTCGCTCCCACAGAGGTGCCGTCAGCCAGACAATGCCGGCTGGCGACCCCCAGGGGGAGAGCCTTCTCTGTGGTAGCCCCCACCCTCTGGAACGATCTTCCGCCAGAACTGAGAACGATCGCCGACCTCCGGACTTTTCGTCGGGCTTTGAAAACTCATCTTTTCCAGCTTGCCGGTCTAGCCTGATCCCTTCTAATTTTAAAATCTTTTAGAGTTTTTAGACTTGATTTATTTTAATACTTATCTGTTTTAAATTTTCAGCCAAATTTATATTTGTTTTTATAATATTTTAACTTTTATGTACTGGTTTTTATTCGGCTGTTCACCGCCCTCAGTCCGAATGGAGAAGGGTGGTATATAAGTCTAATTAATAAATAAATTAATTAATAATGATTGGGTCCCACTTATCTAGCCAAGAAGGTCCCAGTATGACTGGATCTGTCATTTTGGGGGCTATTATGAATCAAATTGTTTCCCAGTGATCCGCTAGCTCCTGCTTCACTGGCTCGGTCAAGTGTGTGGCGTAAGTCCCCCCCACTAGGGATCCATCAACTTGCTCAAATCGAATTGGGTGGTTGAGCTTTTTAGCTCGGATGCCCAATTTTAGGACTGTGGGCAGGTTAATCAGGCACCTCGTGCAGCCTGAATCTATTAAGGCTTGGAAAGTCCCTTGGGTCCCTGTTTTTGGGGCCGTTAGTCGTATGGGGAAGAGAAAAGGGTGGATGGGTCCACTCACCATTGGGTCGGCTTCACCATCGTCTTCGCTGTCATACGATTTGGGGGATTGATTTCCATCATCTGGGATCTCCCTTGTTTCAGTCAGGTGGGTGAAGACCTATGTACCCGGGGGGAGTTTTCATGGCACGTTGGTGGTGCTCTTGGGCCCTCCTTCCGGTCGTGCCTTGGGTGGTGGGTCTGGCCTCGGCCTTGGGGTTCCACATGCTGGTGCCAGGTGGCCAGTTCCCCCACATCTGTAGCACCTCAGCAGGTTCCATGGGACGAATGGCCTCTGGGTAGGCCGTGGTGCTGTGGTTCCTCATCTACTGTGTGGTCCCTGGTCCGGTTGACCTCTGTCCTTGGCATCTGGTTGCTTTAACATGTCGTTGGCATGCAGCCCTCTCTCGACTTGCATCACTACCTGGAACCATTCGGAGAGTTAGTTCGGGATGTCCTGATAAGCGGTCACTTGGGCGATTCGCTTATCTAGGCTTGTTCTGAAGAAATATACCAGTAGTCGCTCTGGTAAGGGAGGTAAGGTCCCAATGACTCTCCTGAATTCATGGATATGCTCTTTGATGGGTCTCCTCTTCTGCATTAGGTTCCTAAGTTCATCTTCCACATAGGTGTCCTCCTCTGCCTCCTCGAAACGGGCTCGTAGTAGTTGTAAGAACCCATCTGCGTCTTGCAGTTGGGGGGCCCTGTTCTTGTAGAGGGTTGCTGACCAACTCCTTGCTTCTCCCTCCAACCCTTCTGAAATGGCACTGACTAGGGCTCTGGGGAATGGGTAGAGGTGTCCATAGCGCTCGATGTAGATCTCAGCTGTGTGGAGGAATTGCGCTAGCTGGTCTGGATCGCCATCAAACTTTCCCCTGAACCGGGGTGGGTCCTCCCTTGGTGCTCTCTCCTCCCACTGCAGGGCTCTGTGAGTCTGCCCTCGGTGCCCCCGGTTCTCTTCCTCATCTCTCATTTTAGGGCAGGGAGGTGATGCCCAGCCTAGGCTGCTCTGCTTGCTGTGGGGGGGGGGGAACCCATGGATGCACGTTTGGGCTTCCCCTCCTTCTGCTATGGGGGGGAAGGGCTGTGCTTCGGTCTATGGCCTCTCAGTTCAGCAGGCTCCCCCTTCTCCTTTGGCCTGCATGATGGCCCTTCCTCCCGAATAATGGCACGGTCAAATTCCTCCTTCAATTCATCTATGGGGCTGTCGAGTGGCTTCTCTGAAGCTTTTTGGCATCTGGCTTGCTGCCAGTCCCATAGCCAGTCTGCCCTCCCCAATTCACTCAGGGGTTTCCCCTTATCTTGAGCGTTCGGGAAGGGGAACTCAGCCTCTGCAGATTTTGGCAAAGCCCACCAATACTCATCTTTTTTTCCCTTGGTTTGTGGCATGATCATCTGACCTTGGTCATCTTGCAGCTTCACCGGAGGAGGGGGGGGTTGAGGCCCCGTAGCATCCAAACTGGCTGGAATCAAGATTGGCTCTTTTCCAGTTGCCTGAATTAAGCTCTCTTCGGATAACTTGCTTTCTGCCATGGCGTCTGGACTGTGTCTCCACTCACTCCATACATCTGGCAGGGAGCTGGAGATCTGGAGGTCAGCCAGTTTGGCTTGGAAAGGAGTATTGGCTGTCTGTCAGGTTTCGAGGTCATCTTCAAATAAATTGCATTTCAAACAGTCTGATGAAAAAACTTCCATTTATTAAGCACGGCATTCTAACACCAACTCATAGCAGCCAATACTGATTTCCTGACCCAAGACCATCCTCTTCCTTTCCCCGGTCCTCTGCAGTCATTGGCCATCTTCCAAATCACTCTACTTCTAATCTACTGCTCCAACTCAAAGGAATTTCCCCCCTCCCATCCCATCTCCTAGGGGATATTATCTCCAGAGAAAATAAGTAGGTAAAAAGTCAAATGTCCCATTCCAGACGCCTTTGCTTCTCCTTCTTATGTCAGCATTAGAGTAAGTGCAGTGTGAAATGCTGACACATGCTTTATTGGGGTCACAATGGGGGTCTCCCATGTCGCATGATCGATCAGTTCCAATACGCCCTGGGTAATTAATTTGTCCAGCTGGGCATCTACTTTGGGCCGCAAGGCGAATGGAACCCTGTGAGGCTTGAGTCTAATTGGGGTAATTGTCTTATCTAAATTGAAGGAAATGGGCTTTCCCAAGAATTCCCCTAGCTTACCATCGAAGACTTCCTTGAATTCTTCGATGATCTTGTTGAGTTCATCTTGTCTAATTTGGTGGATTCGTCCAATTGAGAGCCCTAAGGGTTTGAACCACTCCACTCCCAGAAGGTTCTGGTGGCTGTGCTCGACGACGGTGATGGGGAGGTCGCCGTGGAAGTTGTGGTAGGTGACCTGGAGTGAGGTTCTTCCCAGGACTCCGATGGGATTTCCTCTGAAATCGACCAGCCTTGACCACAGGGGCTTCAGGTCCTTCTTACTGCAACCTGGCTTAAGACGCTTCAGATGCCAGTCCTTGATGGAGTAGATCGAGCCCGAATCTACTTCCATGGAGCATGGTGTTCCTTCCATGTGCACCGTCACATGGAACTTGGTGGTGCTGTTGTCGTCGGTATGGGCAATGGTGGTCTGATGGACTGCCCTGCTCCTGGGAAATTTGTCTTCCCTGGTTGGAAAAAGGACCGTCTAGATGACCTCTGGTTATCTTTGCGAATTTCGCGATTCCGGTGCTTGGGCGGTTCTGGGGCTGGATCCGCAGCTCTGCAGGCTTCAGCGATGTGACCCCTCTTCAGACAATGTCTGCAGGCCGCATCTCTCCACCGGCAATTGGCCCGCGCATGGTCTCCTCTGCAGCTGCTGCAGCGGTCCCCCCGGTTGCCATTTTCAGCAGTTTCCCACCTTGAGGGTCTGGAGACCTTGTGGACAGCCATTTCCTCCCCAGAGTCAGATCCAGCGGTGGACTCGTTGGTGGAGCTTTGGGGAGCCTTTTGGATTTTGTGGACTGCCTTGGCTTTCATCATTCCTTTCTGGGGTTGAATGCAGCAAACGAGACCAGCGGGGCTTGCGGTGTTGCCATGCTTTCGGTGGCTTTGGTTCTGTGACTTCAGCTCAGATGGTCACTTGGCGATGTGCCATGAGGTTTGTCGCTGTGGTTCTTTGTGTCCTTCGTCTCCAGTGTTAGATCAGGTGCAGGGAAAGAAGACGCGACCAGCGTTGGTCCATTCAGCACTTTATTCAGTACAGAACAAGACTAGCGGCTGCGCTGCTGGAGCTCTCCTTTTAAACGCTCCTGGCAAATCGCGCCACCCATAGACAGCATTTCAAATTTCCCGCCAGTGGATTAGCCAATCCCCGGCGGATGTCCTTATAAGGACATAACACTTGTTACTTGCATTGAGTTGATACTGAGAAAAGACTTAGAGACCTTGGTTTCTGATACATAATATGTTCACTGGAGGATTTATGGAAGAGTTGAAAGAAGAAATTAAATGGAATAATGGAAACTGAACTAAATAAAAGTGATTATAAGAGAAGGGCATGGCAACAAAAGGAAGACATGATGATACCATATATGGAATAGTTCCAGAATTAACTTTGGAGAACTTATAACTTTGATGACATTGAAAGGGAGAAGAAATACATTTGGACAGATTGGAGAAAAAAAACAATGGAATAAATCAAGTAACAAGATAACAAAATATCACATTTTGATTCAAATGGATGTAATGGTTATTGGGTGAATGATTAATGTTAGGAGATACTTTTCTTTCTTCTCCATGCTTTCTTTTTATTTCTTATCTTTCTTTTTTCTCTTTGTTTTATTCTTTTCTCATCTGCTTTTTTTCTTCCCTCTCTATTTTTTTCTTTTTTTCTCTCTAATATAATTGTTTAATTCTTTTTTTGTTATTTTTAAACTCCCTTTTCCCTTTTTACTGATGTCCCTATTACTTCCTTATTTTTTCTATTGTAATTACTATTGTTATTATTTTCCGTGTTATTACTATCACCACCTTGTTTTAATATATATATATATAAATATACAGATAATTTGATTAAGAAATAAGAGCACAAATGATTTAAGAAAAATACGATCTCTGGAGGCTTTAACTTTTTCTTAAACTTTGAACTTTCCGTAGATTCAACAATTTAGAAGAAAAGGTTTTTTAAGACATTGGAAGATATTTGTTAAAATATATATTTATTTTAAATTAGAAACATGGAGGAGAATAAATGGAAAAACAATATGGGTAATACATTGTGAATTAATTTGAAGCTAACAGATTGAATAAGAGAAGTTGGAAGGGAGGAAAATGTGAGATAATAAAACAAAATGTTATCAATCAATTAAATATGTGAAACTAGGAGTAATGTGAAATATGATTTTGGAAATTAGCTAAAATAAAGTTTTGCTTCCGGTTAATAAATATGGTAGGAGTGGAGGAAGGTACTATATTAGAAAACAGTTGAAACAAAGCTTGGAATTAGTTAAAAATTAAAATAAGAGTTAGGAGTGGAGGAAAGCATACGCTGGGTAACAGTTTATATGAACTGTGAACCAGTTAAAAATAAAAAGGTAGGAGTGGAGGAGACTATACCTGGGGATCAATTGAAATATAATTGTGAACCAGTTAAAAATAGGGGTAGGAGTGGAGGAAAATATGCACTAGAAGACAGTTAAAGTAAAGCTGTGAACCAATTAATATACAGATTAAGAGTGGAGGAAAGCATATACTGGGTAACAGCTAAAGCTAAACTGTGAACTAGCCAAAAAATATAAAGTTAGGAGTGGAGGAGACTATACCTGGGGAACAATTGAAATATAGTTGTGAACCAGTTAAAAGTAAAGGTGGGAGTGGAGGAAAGCACTGCTGGAAAGCAACTATTTAAGTTGCAAACCAGTTATAAAATAAATATAGGAGGAGTAAAGGACATATGGTTGGTGTGTAGTTAAAATCATACTGTGAACCAGCCAAAATAATTTAAGGTCAGGAGTGGAGGTAAACCTTGCTGGAAAGCAGCAGATCAAGATGTGAACCAGCTAAAAAATAAAATTAGGAGGAAGTGGAAGAAACTTTACAGGAGAATAATAATATAACTATGAACCAGTTAAATAATCAGATTGGAGTTATATAAACTATGAATTAGCCAAAATAATTTTAATAGTACAAGAGAATAACTATGGAGTAACTAAATCAAAATAAAATATTTTGGAAGTAATAAACTACAGAGCAAAATGTTGATTGATTTTGTAAAAATTCTAAGAGAAAAGGGAAATAAATTTTTGATAAGATTTGGATATTAGTTGTGATCAAGAAGAGGTGAAATATAGATTTGGTGTAATGGGTCTTAAATTGAGAAATGTATATGAAATATTGATTGTTAAAATGATAGAGATTTAGAATGGTGTTTATAGTCTAGAATGTTGGGCAAAATAATTGAATGATAAATGTTTAGAATAAGATTTTCTTTCTTTTTTCTTTTCCTTTTTTTTTAAAAAAGTTGTTAATTGGATAAAAATGGGAACAAAATTGATTGTGGGAATCTTAATAATTGTACTTATTATATGACAGAACAAGCACCTGCTCTAAAAATATGTATTTTATGTTTTGTGTTTTGAAAAATAAAAAAAAAATTTGGGGGGGGAAGGGAGGGGGTCAGGATGCAGCCTTGCCGTACCCCTTTTTTAACCCTTACTGGGCCAGTTAAAGTCCCTTGAGGATTACACCTCACTTTCAAGGTGGAATTGGCATACAATTTTTGTATGAGGAAAAGGAGGCGTTTATTGATTGTAGTGCATTTTAATTTCTCCCATAGGGTGTTCCTGGATATTGAATCAAAGGCCTGCTTAAAATCAAGGAAGGCCACATAGAGAGAGGATTTTTTTTGTATGTATATTTTTGCACCAGATGGTGAAGTATCAGGATATGATCCACCGTAGATCTTCCTTCTCTAAAACCGGCTTGTTCATCCTTGATTATCCCCCCTGAAATTATCCAATCCTGGAGTTTATAGTTTAGGTGTTTAGCATACAATTTACTAATAACACTCAAAAGACTAATGGGTCTATAATTTCCTGGATCATTTCTATTACCCTTTTTTATAGATTGGTATAATAATTGCTAATCCCCAATCTCTTGGCATACGGCCCGTTTTATCTATAAATGTAAACAGCGATGCTAAAAGTGGGGCCCACCAACTGGTGTTCTTTTTGATTATTTTTGGGAGGACATTATCAGCACCAGGAGTCTTATTAGCCTTAAGGGATTCGATCAGCCGGGATACCTCTTCTGGTGTGACAGGGGGCCAGTAAGCAGTTTGGTCCAAACTACTTTGGTTCTCCGTAGTTACGTAGTCAGAGTCTGTATATAGCTCTCTAAAATATTCTTCCCAGGCCTGAATCGGTACCTGATTAGTTGGGGGTAGGGGTGATTTCCCCAATCCTCTGGTGATGTACCAAAAAAGGGATGTATTTTTTGTCCTGACTGATGTAATTAATCTCTGCCAAGACTCCTTCAAAGCCGCACTTTTCTTTCTTTTTTTTTTTTTAATTTGATTTATATGCCGCCCTTCTCCGGAGACTCAGGGCGGCTTACAATGTGTTAAGCAATAGCCTAATAGCAATAGCCTCTTTTCTTTTAGGAGGGTCTTATATTGTGCTTTCAACTGTTTTAGGAAGTGAGTGTGATCCTCAGAAGGGTCATTTTTACTTCTTCTGTACTCCTTATTGTTAGGGGTAAATGCCATCGCTGCCCTTCACCTCTCTCCCAACCTGGCATCACAGGGGTTAAACCACACACTCCAGTTCCCCTCCCCTTCCCATGAACACCTCTTACCTGTAGCCACGCCTCCAGGGTACTTAAGCCCGATCCAGGATGCTCCTCTTGTTGTTGATCCAGAAGCCTGTAAAGAGAAACAACACTAAATAAACAATGCTATAATTAAACAACAAGGTGTCTTCGTAGTTATTGGGTCCTCCATTACTTCTCTCTTAACACTTATTATATATCCTTTTAAATTGCATGCAATCTCTATCAAACCATTTTTTGTTCTTTAAAACTGGCTTTTTGGAATGAGCTAGTATTCCCTTAGTGAGAACCAACTTCAAATTTGAAATTAAAGTTTCAAACTCCTCTAAGTATGGTCCTTCAAACTTATTTCTTAGTAGAGATGTATGTAATTCTATGGTTTCTGGAACTAACATCCATTTAGTAACTTCCTTTGCATTTTTCTTGGTCCATTTAATTTTTACCTGGGTATTTTGGCTCTCTAATCTGGGTAGGTAGTTTGAACCAACTCTTAGTAATTTCTGGTGTAATGTAAGACTAAGGATAAGTGAATTGTGATCGCTTTCTAGACGTGAGTCTACCTCCATCTTCTGCAAGAACTTCAGGAGGTCATATGATATTATCCAGTAATCAACTGTGGATTTTCTTTCTGCTCCTCAATAAGTATAGCCTGCTGGGTAGTCACCCCAAGTGGAACCGTTCAGGATACAAAGGTCCAAGTGTACAGTCATCTGTTTTACACACAGTCCTGCCCGATTTGCCTTAGTGTCTTTAAATTGTCTGGATGCAGGCTTTCTCCTGGTACATTCTCATCATAATGGATCTTAAATTGATTAAATAATGCTTGATCGTTTGGGCCCATCCTAGCGTTTAAGTCCCCCACCCCAATAATTATTGCTGCTGTAGGGTATTTATCTAAGCAGCCCAGGATAAAATCTTCTATGCCATCCCAAATCTTGTTCATCAAATTATTCTTATTGAGTGGGGAGATATAGATATTGAAAAGCAAAATCTCCACCTGTTTAAATAAGAGTAAGGTAGTCATAACCCATGGCTGCAAAGGTGGCAGTGATACACATTTAAATTGCAAGGATGTATTCACTAATGTCACAATACCCCCTTTAGCTCTCCCACCCACCTTACTTGGGACAGCTGGGATAGAGTTAACCCAATAACCATCTAATTGTATCTCTGCGGAGGCCCAGGTTTCCTGTAAGAAGAGAATGTCAAATTGTGATTTATAGTAAAAAAAAAAGTTGGTCTTTTGATGGAACAGTCCAACCCGCTATATTCCAGGTTATGATGGAGAGGGGATCCTCTTTTGCAGCTCATCAGGAAATTTGATTTATACAAAGGGAAGTTGTATGGTTGTTGCAATGACTTGAGGTGTCATCACGCACGAAATTGGCCTTCTCTAAAAGGAGGGGTGCCCCATCTAAATTCTGTGTCGACTCCTGGTAAAATTGTTCAGGGTAAGAGGATTTAGCACCAGCTAACAAGGCTTGCCATTCTGATGCCTCTTCTCTAGGTGTAGAGCAGGGGGTTATTCGGTCGTGCTCCATTCGGCTTTGAGCTGATGACACTGACGTGGGTCCTCTCTTGATTTCTTGATGTGGTGCTAAAGGTATCATAGGATCATCACATAAGGATGCTAATATCTCCTTCTCTACTGGGGCCTCTAATGGCCCCTGTGTGTCTTGGCTTCTGTTTTCCATGATCTCATTTTCATGCAAATCCTTGCCCCCTGGGGGAGAAGTAAGAGGCTCAATTATAAGGGAAATCAGATCAACAACCGGTTCAGCTGTGTTGATTATGTCCAATAAGGATTTCTTTACATTTTCTAGTTTGAATAGAATGTTATCTTGTTCTTTCCTTGGGAGAGCGCCAAAAGCATTAATGAGACCAGTTTCTGTGCTGTTAAGTACATTTTCGCTGGACAAGGCTGGCTTACTCCCACTTTCTTCCTCTCTTTTCCAAGGTTGAGAATGCGGAAGAGACAGCAACTTTGGGAGCTCGCATGTTAACAATTAAGGGCTTAACCTTTCCTCACAGAAAACTCTGATGGGAAAGATTTGAAAGGAGGCTAGATGTGCCTTCATCTTGAATAGCATCAGTGGTATGGTTGGCTGTTTGAAAGACAGAAGAATTCATTTCCAATTTGGGGCCTCCGGAAGCCACTCTGCAGCACGGAGATCAATCTGCCCCCAGTGACAGTGAAGAAGCTGGCTTAGGGAATTTAGTATAGCACTCTTGGTAATCCAGCATCCATGATTAATTCTGTTCATATGGATTCTAAGCGCAACCTGATGTGTTTGTAGTGAGCGATGTCATTGCTGTAATTGTAGGGGAGATGCTTTACTGTCTTCCAATGAAACTTCTCTATTAATACGTCTATTAATATCTCCTCCTCTTGATGCCTTCTTAATGCTTTCTTAATTTGAAATGTATTCATCATATCCCCATTTAATATTATTTTTGCCCTTTTTGATTTGTAAATTGTTTCTATCATTTTCTCAAAGTTGGTTCCGAATTTCATTATTTTAATTTGCTCAATCATAAATTGCCAATTAAGATTGTCAAATGCTTTTTGAGCATCCAGGAACACAAGGGCCATTTGTTTCTCCGGAGGGGCTTCATAGTACTCTAGGGTGTCCACAACTATTCTTGCGTTAGTATAAGTATAAGCAAATACTTAGCCTCTATGGAGAGGGAATACATGGTAAGGGTGTGGCTAACTGATGAGGACCAATCAGTCCGAAATAGATCTATATTAGTCTCCCAATAGGCAGCAAAATGCTTGCTTGCTGTCTGAAGAAGCCTAGGATAGTGGATGTGATTTCACTGAGCTATGGCTGCAAACTTGGTTACGTAGGAAAATACCCGGTTGAAGAAAAATACACACAAAACCTACAATAAAAGAAGAAAGCATGTATAAATATACTGCTCAAAAAAATAAAGGGAACACAAGCAGAAGACATCTGAGATCTGAATGAATGAAATAGCCTTATTAAATACTTTGTTCTTTACATACAGTAGTTTATACACTGCTCAAACAACTAAATTTAATATTTAATATTTATTAATTAATTAATAATTAATTAATTATTATTATTATTAATAATTATTAATATTAATTTTATTAATATTTAATATTTAATATGGCTATTTCATTCATTCAGATCTCGGATGTCTTCTGCTTGTGCTCCCTTTATTTTTTTGAGCAGAGTGTGTGTGTGTGTGTGTGTGTGTGTGTGTGTGTGTGTGTGTGTATTCTGAGGTTTTCGCGGGTGTTTGTATGTAGGTCTTTGTTTATTTGGGTCTTCTAACGCGTAAAATTGGAAGTGTCTTGGCGATGTTTCAACGAAGTCTCATTCGTCATCTTCAGGCTGGTGTTTTGGGCTTCGTGCTTCTAGGAGCAATGTGAGATCGCAGCTGTTTCTTCCTTTTAACTGCTGGTGGGGGTGTGAACTGATTGGGTGGGAGCTTGGCTGTGTTCTGATTGGGTGGAGGTGTGTTCTGATTGGTTGGGGGCTTGGCTGTGCTCTGATTGGATGGGGGGATTGACTGTGCTCTGATTGGATGGAGGGGTGTTCTGTTTGGGTGGGAGCTTGGTTGTGCTCGGGTTAGTCTGAGTTGCAGGGAGATTTGAGCTGGTGAGCTGCGTTGCTGTTGTTTGGCTTCGTGTTCGTGGCCGTGCTACCTCTTCAGGGTGGGTGTCAGTCTGCTTCAGGTATGGATTGGAGGGGTTTAGAGTGGTTAATGATGCAGCTGTGGTCTGGCTTCTGGTCCGTGGTCATGCTTCATCATCAGTGTGGGTTTGAGTCTGCTTTCTGTGTGGATGTGTGGTGGTGACATCCTGTGTGGCTCTTGTGAGTGTGGGTCTGGTGTCATTCCTCATGTTAGGGACTCGTTTGTCAATACGGGTGGGTTTCCAAATGGCTGGTAGGCGGGAAGTATCATCTCGTTTATTCATGCTGTGTGGGCATTTTTCTATCTCGATGGCTTCTCTGATTATTCTGTTGTTGAAGTGTTCAGTTTTGGTGATAGTTCTGGTCTTTTTAAAGTCAATTTCCTGTGTCCTGTGGCTTTGAGGTGTTGGATCAGGGAAGAAGTTGGTTCATCTTTTCTGACTGAGTTCTTGTGTTCTTCAATGTGTGCACTTATTCTTCTGTTGGTTTGTCCGATGTATGTGGTGGGGCAGGCAGTGCATGGGATTTCATATACTCCTTGATTTTCTAACTCAATTTTGTCTTTGGGGTTCCTTAGGATGGTGGATATTTTTTGGTTTGTGAAGAATGCTGTCTTGAAGTTGTGTTTGTGGAGAATTTTGCTGATTCTGTCTGTGGTGCCTTTTATGTATGGGATGAGGGCTTTGCCGTTTTCTTGTTCTCTGTCTTGGATTTTAGTGGGGGTTTCTTTTTGGATTAGGTTGGTAATCTTATTTCTTTGGAATCCATTGGATGTTAGTACGTTAGTGAGAGTGTGTAGTTCGGTTTTTAGGTGTTGTTTGTCAGCTAAGCGTTTTGTTCTGGAGATGAGTGTCTTGGCTACGGAGTTGATCTGGGCTGGATGGTGGTGTGAGAGTGCATGCAGATAGCGGTTAGTGTGTGTTTTCTTCTGGTAGATGGTGTGTCCTAGGGAGCCATTGGATTTCCTGTAGACTAAGACATCCGGTTGGAGGGGTTAGGTATAGGGGGCACCATGTTGCGGTGGTTCTCCTCCTTCCTCTCTGACCGTATGCAGTCTGTGTTGGCAGGTGGTCAGAGGTCAACCTCGAGGTGCCTTGTTTGTGGGGTGCCGCAAGGGTCAGTCCTCTCACCCCTTTTGTTCAACATTTAAGCCGCTGGGTGAGATCATCCGTGGTTTCGGGGTGAAGTTCCATCAGTACACTGATGATACTCAGCTGTACATCTCCACCCCGGACCACCCCAATGATGCACTTGACGTGATGTCCCGGTGTCTGGAGGCCGTGCAGATCTGAATGGGGAGAAACAGGCTCAGACTCAACCGCTCCAAGACTGAGTGGCTGTGGTTCCCGGCATCCCGGTATAGCCTGCTGGTTCCATTGCTGACTATTGGGGGTGAGACCTTGGCCCCCACAGAGAGGGCCCACAGCTTGGGTGTCCTCCTGGATGCATGGCTATCACTAGAAGAGCATGTGATGGCTGTGGCCAGGGGGGCATTTTATCAGGTTCTCCTGATTCACCAGTTATGTCCCTTTCTGGACCGGGACTCCTTGCGCATGGTCACTTGTGACACGGCGCACCCATGTAACACCCTTCCTGCGCAAGCTGTACTGGCTTCCGGTGGTCTTCCGGGTGCAATTCAAGGTGTTGGTGACCATCTTTAAAGCGCTCCATGGCTTAGGACCTGGGTATTTACGAGACTGCCTTCTGCTGCCGATAGCCTCCCACTAGCCAATACGCTCCCACAGAGAGGGACTCCTCAGGGTGCCGTCGGTCAAACAATGTTGACTGGTGACCCCCAGGGGGAGAACCTTCTCTGTGGGGGCACCTGCCCTCTGGAACGAATTGCCCTCGGAGATACAGATTGTCCCTGACCTACGCACCTTTCACCGTGCCCTCAAGATGTTATTGTTCCAACAAGATGGGCTGGCCTAAACATGAATTTTAATTGGGGTTTATTTTTAATGATATTAGGGCCAAATTATTTAATATGTTTTTAAACTGCTTTTAAATTTTGTATTTGGGTGTGTTTTACTGTTGGCTGTGCACCGCCCTGAGTCCTCTGGGAGAAGGGTGGTATAAAAATAAAAATAAAAATAAATAAAAATAAAATAAATAATAAATAAAGCAACTAAACCAAAGAAAACAAATGAAGAATCAAGAGCAAGATTAGGGAGACAGGAAGTATCCATGTTACAAAACATACATGTTGATTTACAGGAATAAAATTGATAAAAAGGAAAAGGGAGGATTGAGAGAAAAAGAATTATTCTTGTAAAGAATATAGCCTAAGTGACTCCATATTTACCCTTTACATAACCTGAGCTAACCCTCAGCTATTAAGCTAAGATATGAAGAAAAGGGAGGTGTGTATGAGGCCTGTTTTGAGGAAACAGATGTTTTGGTACACTCTAAGTTGGGTCAGGCTGACCCAAGCTCCATTGAAATAGGAGGAAAAGACTAAGTGTCCAATTAATAAGAACAATAAGAAACAATTATGAATACATTTTTAGAGGGTATTTTTGGAGGAAAACTCCAGGGTGGAACATCTGAGAAAGCGAAAATGTTATGTAACAACTGAAAACAATATCTGGTGGGGGCGTTCTAATTGTTTTGCTGATCGTCTGAAACTGTATTTAAACCATGTAATCGGAGTGATTAGACGTTCTCTCTCTTTCATGGGAGAACCGTTTTGTAAAAGCTTAAGATATGTGTGTGTGCGCCGTGTCGCAAGTGACCGTGCGCAAGGAGTCCCGGTCCAGAAAGGGACATAACTGGTGAATCAGGAGAACCTTATAAAATGTCCCCCTGGCCACAGCCATCACATGCTCTTCTAGTGACAGCCATGCATCCAGGAGGACACCCAAGCTGTGGGCCCTCTCTGTGGGGGCCAAGGTCTCACCCCCAATAGTCAGAGATGGAACCAGCTGGCTATACCGGGATGCCGGGAACCACAGCCACTCAGTCTTGGAGCAGTTGAGTCTGAGCCGTCAAGTGCATCATTGGGGTGGTCCAGGGTGGAGATGTATAGCTGAGTATCATCAGTGTACTGATGGAACTTCACCCCGAAACCACGGATGATCTCACCCAGCGGCTTCACATAAATGTTGAACAAAAGAGGTGAGAGGACTGACCCTTGCGGCACCCCACAAACAAGGCACCTCGAGGTCGACCTCTGACCACCTGCCAACACAGACTGCGTACGGTCAGAGAGGAAGGAGGAGAACCACCGCAACATGGTGCCCCCTATACCTAACCCCTCCAACCGGCACAGCATGATACCATGGTCAATGGTATCAAAAGCCACTGAGAGGTCTAATAGGACCAGGGCAGAGGAACAACCCCTGTCCCGGGCCCTCCAAAGATCATCAACCACAGTGCCGTTTCCATGCTGTACCCCGGTCTGAAGCCCGACTGGAATGGATCCAGATAGACAGCTTCATCCAGGTACTGGGGAAGTTGTCGCGCCACCACACTCTCAACAACATTCGTCACGAAGCGAAGGTTGGAGACTGGACGATAGCTCACTAATACAGCTGGGTCCAAGGAAGGCTTCTTGAGGAGGGGCCTCACCACCGCCTCTTTCAAGGCGGAGGGGAAGAAACCCTCACTCAAAGAAGCATTAATAATCTGCTGGAGCCAGCCTCGTGTAACCGCCCGGGAGGCCAGCACCAACCAGGAGGGACACGGGTCCAATAAACATGTGGCAGCGCTAAGTCTACCCAGAATCCTGTCCACATCCTTGGGAGTCACAGGGTCAAACTCCTCCCAGATAACACTCTCAAGACCCACCTCCATCACTCCATCTGAACCTACCCAGTCGGAGTCCAGGCCTTCCCTAATCTGAGCGATTTTGTCATGCAGGTATTGCACAAAATCCTCAGCCCTACCCTGCAAGGGATCCTCCCATGCTCCCAAATGAAGTAGGGAGGGAGTCACCCTAAACAGGGCGGCTGGGCGGTTATCTGCAGACGCAACAATAGCGGAAAAATAGTTAGATTTTGCTGCTCTTATTGCCACTAGGTAGGTCTTGATATGAGACCTCACCAGTGTCCGGTCAGGTTCGGAACGGCTTGCCCGCCAATCGCTCTCCAGGCATCTTTTCTGGTGCTTCATCTCCCTCAGCTCCTCGGAGAACCAGGGAGCCAATTGAGTTCGGCACTGGGTCAGAGGCCACAAAGGCACGATACGATCTAAAGCTCCAGCGGCTGCCCTGTCACAGGCAGCCGCTAGTTCTTCAGTCGAGTTGTGAGCCAGAGCCTCAGGGAATGGCCCAAGCTCCGTCAGGAACCTATCAGGATCCATCAGGCACCTGGAACAGAACCACCTGATCGGTTTCGTCTTCCTGCGGCGGAGGGTAGCGGCTCGAAAGTCTAGTCGAAGGAGTGAGTGATCTGACCATGACAAGGGCTTGATGACTATATCCTCTATTTCTAGATCATTCAGCCACTGACCAGAGACAAAAATCAAGTCCAGAGTTTGTCCCCCCGTGTGAGTAGGGCCTTGAACTAACTGGGTCAGGTCCATGGCCGTCATGGAAGCCATGAACTCCCGGGCTGCCTCTGACGTTTCACCGACAGATGGCAGGTTAAAATCCCCCATGACCATAAGTCTAGAGGTCTCAACTTCCACCCCAGCTATTACGTTGAGCAGCTCGGGCAGGGCCACCGCTACGTGGCAGGGAGCCAGGTATGCAGTCACCAAGCCCATCTGCACCCTCCGACCCCACTTCACAAGGAGGGACTCCCATCTGGCTATCTGAGGTACAGTGGCCTCCTTCGGACAAAGATCTTCCTTTATAATAGCCGCCACCCCCCACCCCCCACCCCTACCCTGGGCCCTCGGCTGATGGAATGCACAGCATCCTGGTGGGCACATTTCAATGAAGGGAAACCCCCCCCCTCACAGCCCAACCAGGTCTCTGAAATACCCACCAGGTCAACTTCCCCCTCTTCAATAAGGTCGCAAATGAGGGGGGCTTTAGTTATCACGGACCTGACATTGTATAACATCAGCCGAAGGCCCAGGCCCTGAGGATCTGTACAACCCATTGAACGAGAAACACATTGGGGACCGGAGTGTGTAATTGCTCACAAACAGCGAGTGCGCACTCCCACAACATGATATGGACCCCTGCTACCACCATATCTGCCCCTCCCACCCACTATACTAATTAAGCAGCCCTCATTAGTATGGAATCTAGCCCCCTCCCTGACATCCAACCCCACACCCCCAATGCTGCAGCCCCCCGTCCGGACCGGCCCCGACCCTGGTGGGTTGCCTCCCCAAACCCACCCTGGTCATACAAATACCACCCTCCCCCTTAGACAACAAATAAAAAGACTCTCTAAAAAACACCTAATTTTCTGCTGCCTTCGATGCCACCTCTCAGAATTCCAAAATCCGTCATCAAAGAAATTCATTGATAGTCCGGATGGCCAGCCTTGAGAGAGGAGGGACCCCCTCAGGGCATATAGTTCAACAGCCGTGTAAGTTGGCATAGTTTGAGAGAACCCAAAGGGAAGGATTTAACAGCTGATGACAGGGTCCAGGGAGACAGTACCGAAGTGATGAAGCAATAGCCCTCCCCCATTACCGTCTCACTGCAATGGGGGGAATCCATAGGTTGAGGTCCTCATGAGCCGCTCTCTCACACCAGCCATTTTGGGAGCTCTAGTATCCCAGTCCTTCCGCCAGGACAGGCAAGTTCCATCAATCCGGCAACATCATCCCTGGTACCTCCTGGAGGAGGGCAAAGTGGAGTGCCCAAGGGCAGTGAAGCGCAATCCCACATCAGAAAACGCATCCAGATAGAACAAGGTGAGGAGCCAACCTCTCCAACCCCAGCCAACCCCATCCCCATCTCAAGAGAACTCCTGGGAAGGGGTGGGGCGGGGACCCTATTATCCAGCCTCCTCAACTTCCCCGGCTGCCAGTAGATCACACATAGAGTCGGTGGTGGTCTAGGAATGAGAGGAAGCTGCGAGGCCTCCCAGTGTGGCCCAGCAGGAGTCCAGCGTCGTCTGCGGCAGCAGCTGCAGCAACTTCAGCGGCAGCCTCGGAGACACCCCACCAATACAGCAAGGCATCCCACCAGCACCACAGAGTCCTGGGGCAGCCCATATCTCATTCGGCCACCCTCCGAGGCCACAGCTTCCTCGGTGCATCCCTGTCTTCCCTGCTGGCGTCTTCCCGGCAGCACCGGCTGCGCCGGCCATGCCCTTGCCTCCATTCCTGTGCCCGCTGATCAGCTGGCCCCCGCATCTCCCTCCAGCGTTTACCACGTCTCCCTCCGGCAACGGCAAATGCTCCCAGGCAGCCCCATTGAGCCCTTGGTAGTTCCGACAGCCAAATCAGGGCCCAGAGTTAAACCACGGGGCCCTGAACCCCTCCAGGGAAGCCAAAAGCCTCCCCCATGGGTAAGCTCAGCAGCGTTTTGCGGCCATCTTCAGGCATGCGCAGTTACTTGATAACAATACTTCCAACAGTTACAACATACAGGTGCACATTTGATACAGATACAGGAGATAAGGCATATAATTATAATAATACCAACAAACAGATCTTTTAACCAAGCAAAGCTAGGTAACCAAGTGGTTAACAAATCCCAGATTCCTTTAAAAGCAGTGTTTTCTGTTATATGTGTTAAATGTGTAGTGATATTTTCAGTTTAGACTCTATAAATTGTGAGTTATCTGATATGTTAAAGCAACACATACCATGGAATTCCTCACATCCATATCCCATCCTTAACAACATATAGTCTATAGCCATATGATTTTGTAATAAAGATTTTCTTATTTCTCCCATCTCATCAGCCAGTGCAGCAATAACAGATGATGTTTCATTTATGCTTTTTGCTAAAGCACAGGCAAGATGTCCAAGTTGCAACTGGTTATATTGTGTAGTCATCCAGGAAAACATTCCCAAAAGCCCTGCTTGGACTTTATTCAATATCACTACCACATCATTACATCCTGCATCAAATGCTTCATGTAATTCATCACTCTTACCCCTATATATTCCCCTAAATCCGTGATGGCGAACCTATGTCACGCATGCCAGACGTGGCACACAGCGCCCTCTCTGTGGGCATGCGAGCCATCGCCCCAGTTCAGCTCTGCTGTGCATGCGTACACACCTCCCACCTGCTAACTGGTCTTTGAGTCTCTGCCATGCATGCGGGGGGAGGGGCACATGCAGGGGGCATGTGCATGCACGGGGGTGGGGTGCGTGCAGGGGGCATGCACGCATTGCATTTTGGGGGTTTGGGCACAGGTGTATGCATTCATGGGCACCTGCGTGCACACTTTGAGCACTCGGTCCAGAAAAGATTAGCCATCACTGCCCTATATGCTCCATCTTCCATATGATCATAAGATTCTATTGCTGTTGTATGCCATTTTATAGGTTTTACAGGAGCATATATAATTAAATGTGGTTCTTTTTCTGGCTTCGGTATTTTCACATGTCCATGTTCTTGCACATGTGATTCATTCGCTGTTTCCAATGTACCATCATGTAGCGGTCATTATTAAGGAAGGTCTGGGTCCGAGGGAGGCCACTGTACCTCAGACAGCCGGGTGTGAGTCCGCCTTTGTGAGATGGGGTCCCGGTGGGCAGATGGGTCTGTTAGTCACGTACCTGGCTCCCTGCCACGTGGCAACGACCCTGCCCGAGCTTCTCAATGTTATAGCCGAGGTGGCGGTTGATACCCCCAAGCTAATAGTTATGGGGGATTTCAACCTGCCATCTGTCGGCGAGACATCTGAGGTGGCTCGGGAGTTCATGGCTTCCATGACGGCCATGGACCTGACCCAGGTAATTCAGGGCCCGACTCACATTGGTGGACACACCCTGGACTTGGTTTTTGTCTCTGGTCAGTGGTTGAGTGGTCTTGATATTGGGGATATATGTGTTGCACCCTTGTCATGGACTGACCACTCACTCCTTCGTCTTGACTTTCTGACCGTTACACCCCATCGCAGGGAGGCGGAAGCAACTAGGTGGTTCCGCCCCAGGCGCCTGATGGATCCTGATAGGTTCCAGACGGAGCTTGGGCCATTTCCTGAGACACTGACACGCGACTCGGCTGAGGACCTGGTGGCTGCCTGGGATAGGGCAGCCGGTGGGGCCTTGGACCGGGTCGCGCCTTTGCGGCCTCTGACCCGGCGCCGAACTCACTTATCTCCTTGGTTCACCGAGGAGCTGAGGGAGATGAAGCGCCGGAAAAGACGCCTAGAGAGTGGTTGGAGGGCTAGTCGCTCTGAATCCGACTTAACACTAGTAAGAGCTCACATTAAGACTTACTTAGTGGCAATAAAAGTGGCGAAATCTAATTATTTCACCACTCTTATTGCATCATCAGATAATCGCCCAGCCACCCTGTTTAGGGTGACCCGCTCCCTCCTCCATCTGGGAGCGCGGGAGGATCCCTTGCAGGGTCGTGCTGAGGATTTTGTTCAATATCTGGATGATAAAATAACTCAGATTCGGGATGAGCTGGCCTCTGACTGGGTTAGTTCGGGCGAGGTGACGGAGCCCAGTCTTGAGAGTGTTATCTGGGCTGAGTTCGATCCTGTGGCTCCTGAGGACGTGGACAGGATCCTGGGGAGACTGAACGCTACCACATGTTTATTGGACCCGTGTCCCTCCTGGTTGGTGCTGGCCTCCCGGGAGGTTACACGAGGCTGGCTCCAGGAGATTATAAATGCTTCTCTGAGTGAGGGTGTCCTTCCGCCTGCCTTGAAAGAGGCGGTGGTGAGGCCCCTCCTCAAGAAGCCCTCCCTGGACCCAGCTGTTTTAGCTAATTACCGTCCTGTCTCCAACCTTCCCTTTTTAGCGAAGGTTGTTGAGAGTGTGGTGGCGCGGCAGCTCCCCCGGTACCTGGATGAAGCTGTCTATTTAGACCCGCTCCAGTCCGGCTTCAGGTCTGGTTACAGCACTGAAACGGCACTGGTCGCGTTGGTGGATGATCTCTGGAGGGCCCGGGGTAGGGGGTACTCCTCTATCCTGGTGCTGTTAGACCTCTCAGCGGCTTTTGATACCATCGACCATGGTATCATGTTGCGCCGGTTGGAGGGATTGGGGGTGGGGGGCACCGTTTCGCGGTGGTTCTCCTCCTACCTCTCCGACCGGTCGCAATCGGTGTTGACAGGGGGGCAGCGGTCGACCCCGAGGCGCCTAGCGTGCGGGGTGCCACAAGGGTCGGTCCTCTCGCCCCTTCTGTTCAACATTTATGTAAAGCCGCTGGGCGAGATCATCCGTGGTTTTGGGGTGGAATTCCATCAGTACGCTGATGACACTCAGCTGTACATTTCCACCCCAGACCACCCCAACGATGCCGTGGAAGTGATGTCCCAGTGCCTTGAAGCTGTGCGGGTCTGGATGGGGAGAAACAGGCTTCGACTCAACCCCTCCAAGACTGAGTGGCTGTGGCTGCCGGCGTCCCGATATAGCCAACTGACTCCATCGTTGGTTATTGGGGGCGAATCATTGGCCCCCACGGAAAGGGTGCGCAACTTGGGCGTCCTTCTGGACCCACGGCTGTCATTAGAGGATCATACGACAGCTGTGGCCAGGGGGGCTTTTTATCAGGTCCGCCTGATACGCCAGTTGCGCCCCTTTCTAGATCGGGACTCCCTGCGCACAGTCACTCAGGCGCTCGTCACGTCTCGCTTGGACTACTGTAATGCTCTCTACATGGGGCTCCCCTTGGGATGCATCCGGAGGCTTCAACTGGTACAGAATGCGGCCGCGCGGGGGATTATGGGAGCGACAGGGCGCTCCCATGTGACACCTCTCCTGCGTGAGCTGCATTGGTTGCCGGTTGATTTCCGGGTGCGTTTCAAGGTGTTGGTAATTACCTTTAAAGCGCTCCATGGCTTAGGACCAGGGTACTTACGGGACCGCCTTCTGCCACCTATTGCCTCCCACCGGCCGGTTCGCTCCCACAGAGAGGGCCTCCTCAGGGTGCCGTCAGCCAGACAATGCCGGCTGGCGACCCCCAGGGGGAGAGCCTTCTCTGTGGTAGCCCCCACCCTCTGGAACGATCTCCCTCCAGATCTAAGAACTATCACTGACCTCCGGACCTTTCGTCGGGCGTTGAAGACTTATTTCTTCCAACTTGCCGGACTTGCCTGATCCCTCCTATTTTTAAAAATATTTTTACAAATTTTTAAATATTTAAATTTTAAATCATTTTAAATTATTTAATTTTTAATGTTTTAGTGTTTTATTGATATATCAGCTGAAATTTATATAGATTTTTAATATGTTTTAATTTATTGTATTGTTATTGGTTTTAATTGGCTGTTCACCGCCCTGAGTCCGGAAGGAGAAGGGCGGTATAGAAATTTGATAAATAAATAAATAAATAAATAAATAAATGTGTAGTTACCTTTGTAGCAACCCTATGGGGCACTCAGTTACTGTGATAGAGACTAGTATTCATTGTTGCGGGTAAAACTTCCCTCTGCACAGTAGGCAACAGACCGGACAGCAAAGAGATATGTTGCTGGGTAAACACACAGATACTCACAGACTCTGAACGGTGAAAAATGAAAAACAGTCTTTAATCTTAGTGAAAAAACAAAACTTGGTTTCTCAAAAACAATGATAACACGTCTTCGAATAATTACTTTCCAACAGAAAACATAGTTTGCTTACAGTTCTCTTCAGTCACACACAGTCCCTCTTCAGGAAACCAATCATCAAAAACAGGAGCAGGAGCTCCCGGGCTTCCTGTCTACTTTTATGGCTGCCTGCTAATAGTACAGCCAATCAGTCTTCTTATATCATTTAAAGACATAAACATAGTTTTTCAATATATTAACTACCCAATCGTGGGATGAATATCCAACATTCATCATTTCATAATAGAATTCTGTGTTCTGATTAATGTCTTAAAATGTGCAACTGCCATAAAGGTAGTCAAATGCCCAATTGTACAAGAGCCTCCTACTGCATTAGCAGGTACATATGCATAAGCATATAACCCACAAAATAGAAACCATCCTCTAGGCAGATATAACACCTGTCCTATAGCATCTATGTCTTCCACCTCAGAACAGGTAAACACATGCTCAGTAGGCACAGGAACATATATTACTTTCTCCTGTTTTTTCTCAGGATGTTTATATACCACACAATCATAAGCTGGTAATATAGTTTTCACTTTAATTACCAATTTCCTCTGGTTAGTCCATTTATTAGGCTTTTGCAGACTCCCAAATCACTTGTGATAAATTATAATAGGTTCTATGGTAATTTGTGCCTCCTCAAATAAGAATTTACCAGGGACTGGCACCCAAACAAAACATGTCAACATTATATCAGAGATTGTAGTCTCCCCTTTTATACAAAAGGACAAACTGTTGAGAGCTACTTTCATCAGGTCCAAGAAAATATTCCCTTCCTTTTTATTTGGATTAGATTCTCCCACTTGTCTAGTATACCTTGTTGGTGCTTTAAGATATCCAATAGTACATCTACCCTTCCACATAAAAGGTAATTTAGCCAATGCTATATTTTCACATAAAAATGTAAATTTGGAGGGAGCTTTCAACTTGATATATGGCAAATGTAGCCATTCCTCTATAATCCTAAACTTTTTATAAGAAGGAGTATAATTACCATATTGAGCAGTGCATTGATTGTATAAGAATTCCATTTTGTTTGAGAGATCTTTGTACTGGTAAACTATTTCATATGTAAAGTTGCACCTGGGGTATTTCCCCAAAGGTACACCATCATCAAAAGAAGATTTAATCCCAGGGTCAGCTGTAGTTTCTATCAGGATTAGTGGTGTCTGAATCAGGGAATATTGTTGCTCAGATTCGGTATGAAACACAGCTGCTGCCATGTTATAGGATAACTAGGCAATACAGCCAAAGTTCCCATTCCTACCGGCACATGTTGCATAATTTCCCATAAGGTAATGACTATCACCACCGCAAACCCCATCTTCCTAGTGAACTAGGCCCCTGTTGTGGCTCCAACTCTCGAGCCTGTATTATCAGCAGGAGAGGACTCTGAAAGTGAAGGAGAGGAGTTGGCCAGGCCTCCCTCTCCAGGACTTTCCTCTGTGGCAATGCCTCAGGTGTCCTCCGAAGGCCAAGAGATAGGCCAGGGGCCAAGCGCTTCCGAGCTGCCGCAGGTGGACAGTGATGATGATGATGAGACTTGGCTGGACCCTTGACAGTGTCGCAGAGATAAGCACACGCAGCAGAGGAAGAGGCGTGCCAGGGATTAAGTTGAGTCACTGGACCACACCCCACAGGGGATAAAAGGGGTGTGGTGGCTGTTCAAGCTCTGTGACGAGCAAAAACTGACAGTTAACAAACCTCTCTGCGTTGCTGGACTTTTTGTATTCTCCTGACTTTTTGGACTGAATCTGACTATTCTCTTATCTGTTGTGTTTTGGTTTTGATGTTCCGGATGGAGGGAAAAACTTTCTCTTCGTAAGTAAAAGACTCTTGGCAGCCAGCCACTGGGTTGCTGCCAATTCTGCTATCAAAGAAACTCTTGTCGGCTGGTTTATTTAACCCTTGGCTGTCTGTGGGGGTGCGTGTGTGAGACAGGGACAGAACAGCCCCCTGTTTAGAGTATGTTTTAGATGTGTAAAAGCTCAAAAGCTTACCATTAGACTTTAAGTCTTTCAGCCAATCGTAGGGAACTTACATCCACCAGATACCACAGCATTGATTTACACCATTCAATTGTCTCCTTTCTTAATACAATCAATAACACAATAAAAATGTTTATGACTCCCAACCAAATATTTAAATCAACCACCCAAAGTTCCATCAGTCATTGGAAAGCTCCATCAATCGTCGGATATCTGTCTTCTGAAGGTTAATTTAAGCAGGTTTGTTGCATCTGTTGATACAGTCCATCCATAAGGCGAATCCACTGGTCCTTTAAATCTGGAATAATGAATAATGAATCCAGCCTTTTTCCTTGATCCTCACAGCCGACTTAGTGGTTAACAACACCTGGAACAGTCCTTCCCACACTGGCTGTAATGTCTTTTCCTTTATTAATTTTATCAGGACCCAGTCACCACTTTTGTCGTCATGTACTTGGGAATCAAAAGGTGGAGTTTGTGTCCGTAGTCCTTTAGACCTTAAACGAGAAAAACACTGGGACAGTCCCTGTATATTTTTTCTAAGAAAGACATCTTTAAGCTTTATTCTAGGCAGTCCCATACTCCCAGTATAGGGTAATCCAAACATCATATCATATGATGAAACATCTTTTCTTTAGATGAAAAAGAGATAAAGGCAAACATTTAATCCAAAGAACCTGGAGCTCCAACATGAACCTTATCACTGAATGTTTCTATTGCCAATATTTTATTGCCAATCAATCCCCAATTACTCCATTACCCTTATCACCTGGACAGTGAAATGTGTACCTCTATCACTATCAATAATTTCAACCAATCCATATTTGGGTATTATTTGCTCCAATATGATTTTAACAGTCATCTGAGCATTTGCCTTTGCACAAGGAAAGGCTTCAAGCCATCCAGTAAGATAATCCACTATTACCAGCAAATATTTCAGTGTTCCCACCGCTGGCATCTCAGTTCAGTCTGAAGCGGGGAGTTGGGCTGGTCGGAGGGACTCTTTGTTTCTCCCAGCCCAGCCAATGGAACCTCCTCTATTATTTTGGGGGCATTGTTTTCCTCGGTTGGGACTGGCTTCTCGAGAAGGCAGCGCTGGACACCAAAGTCTTCAGATAAGTCCTCTGGCCACCTCGGGGTTGAGTTAGCTGTCAAGGGAAGGTTTTGTGAGTCAGGGACTGGTATTGTGGATTGGTATTCTGGCTTGTGTGTTATTCGTTTTCTAAATTGCTCTATGTGTCTGTGCCAGATTTTTCCATCTCCCATGTCTACGGTATATGATTTGGGACCCGTGACTTCAGAGATTTTCCCAGCTAACCATAAGGGCCCATTTGCATAGTTTCTTGTGAACACCAGCATCCCTATTAAGAACCCCCTCATTTTCCTGTCGGTCTCCCTGTACCCATCAGGAGAATAATTGGGGTGTAAGCGATCCAAAATACAGCGAAGTTTTCGGCCCATTAATAATTTGGCTGGACTTCGCCCTGTGTGGCTGTGCATGGAGTGACATGTTGGGCAGCTAAGAATGTGTCGATTCTGGCTTGCCAATCCCCCGGGCCTAGTCTCGATAATGCCTCTTTGGCAGTTCTTACGAATCTCTCAGCTTGTCCATTACCAGATGGATGAAAAGGTGCAGTGAGTACATGCCTGACCCCCATTTCTGCTAAGTACCCTTCGAACTGTGTGGCCGTGAACTGAGGCCTGTTGTCAGACACCAGTGTGTCCGGTAGCCCGTGCATGGCAAAGACTTTTCTCAGTGTCTTGGTTACAGCTTCTGCAGTGGTTGAACGCATTAATACAATTTCTAGCCATTTTGAATAGGCATCTACAATTATCAGAAAGGTTTGCCTGTGAAAGGGGCCTGCGAAGTCAATATGAATTCGAGCCCTGGGGTTGTTCCCATTCTCTGACAGGGGCTGTGCGGGGAGCAGGCCTCAACTCCTGGCAGGGTTGACACTTGCCCACCCACTCAGTGATATTGTCATCCATTTTAGGCCACCACACGTAGCTCCTTGCCAGCCCCTTCATTCTTACGATCCATGGGTGCCCCACATGCAAGACACTCAATACTTTTTCCCATAAGCATAGAGGTACAACGATACAATCACCCTACAATAGGCAACCCCCTTGCATAGTCAATTCAGTTCGTATGGTTACAAAAGGTTTAAATTCCCCGCTTACAGATTCAACTGGCCACCCCCTTTTCACCCAACCAATCACAGTTCTCAACACTTGGTCTTTAGCAGAGGCTCTCACCACTTCAGTGGAAGTGAGAGGCCCTGAGTCCAAAACATCGATGAGCAGGACAGGAACTCCTGGGGTTGGGTCTTCTAAAAGTTCTGGTAGTGGGCATCTGCTGAGGGCATCTGCATGCTCGAGGCTCTGGCTGGGGCGGTGGACAAGGCGGTAGGAGTAGGCTGCCAGGAAAATGGTCCACCTACAGTCAGGTCCAGAAATATTGGGACATCGACACAATTCTAACATCTTTGGCTCTATACACCACCACAATGGAGTTGGAATGAAACAAACACAATGTGCTTTAACTGCAGACTGTCAGCTTTATTTTGAGGGTATGTACATCCAACTCAGGTGAACAGTGTAGAACTTACAGCAGTTTGCATATGTGCCTCCCACTTGTTAAGGGACCAAAGGTAATGGGACAATTGGCTTCTCAGCTATTCCATGGCCAGGTGTGTGATATTCCCTCATTACTCCAATTTCAATGTGCAGGTAAAAGGCCAAGAGTTCATTTCAAGTGTGCTATTTGCATTTGGAATCTGTTGCTGTCAAAACTCAAGATGAGATCCAAAGAGCTGTCACTATCTGTGAAGCAAGCCATCATTAGGCTGAAGAAACAAAACAAACCCATCAGCGAGACAGCAAGAACATTAGGCGTGGCCAAAACAACTGTTTGGAACATTCTCAACAAGAAGGAACGCACCAGTGAGATCAGCAACACCAATAGACCCGGGAGACCACGGAAAACAACTGTGGTGGATGACCAAAGAATTCTTTCCCTGGTGAAGAAAACACCCTTCACAACAGTTGGCCAGATCAAGAACACTCTCCAGGAGATAGGTGTATGTGTGTCAAAGTCAACAATCAAGAGAAGACTTCACCAGAGTGAATACAGAGGGTTCACCACAAGATGTAAGCCATTGGTGAGCCTCAAAAACAGGAAGGCCAGATTAGAGTTTGCCAAACAACATCTAACAAAGCCTTCACAGTTCTGGAACAGAATCCTATGGACAGATGTGACCAAGATCAACTTGTACCAGTGTGATGGGAAGAGAAGAGTATGGAGAAGGAAAGGAACTGCTCATGATCCTAAGCATACCACCTCCTCAGTGAAGCATTGTGGTGGTAGTGTCATGGAGTGGGCATGTATGGCTGCCAATGGAACTGATTCTCTTGTATTTATTGATGATATGACTGCTGACAAAAGCAGCAGGATGAATTCTGAAGTGTTTCAGGCAATATTATCCGCTCACATTCAGCCAAATGCTGCAGAACTCATTGGACGGCGCTTCACAGTGCAGATGGACAATGACCCAAAGCATACTGCAAAAGCAACCAAAGAGTTTTTGAAGGGACAGAAGTGGAATGTTATGCAATGGCCAAATCAATCAGCTGACCTGAATCCCATTGAGCATGCATTTCACTTGCTGAAGACAAAACTGAAGGGAAAATGCCCCAAGAACAAGCAGGAACTGAAGACAGTTGCAGTAGAGGCCTGGCAGAGCATCACCAGGGATGAAACCCAGCATCTGGTGATGTCTATGCGTTCCAGACTTCAGGCTGTGATTGACTGCAAAGGATTTGCAACCAAGTATTAAGAAGGGAAAGTTTGATTTATGATTATTATTCTGTCCCATTACCTTTGGTCCCTTAACAAGTGGGAGGCACATGTGCAAACTTCTGTAAATCCTATACCGTTCACCTGAGTTGGATGTACATACCCTCAAATTAAAGATGACAGTCTGCAGTTAAAGCACATTGTGTTTGTTTCATTCCAACTCCATTGTGGTGGTGTATAGAGCCAAAGATGTTACAATTGTGTTGATGTCCCAATATTTCTGGACCTGACTGTAGTCATGCGAGGGGACAAGGCTGCAGGGGTGGCCCGATCCCCTGCCAAGAGACCCAGGAGGGGTCGATGGTCCGTAACTAGTTCGAATGTCCACCCAAACAAGTATTCGTGAATTTTTTTTACTCCCGATACGGCTGCCAGGGCCTCCCTGTCCAGTTGGCTGTAGTTCCACTCAGCGCTGGACAGGGTGCAGGAAAAGTAAGCAATGGGCGCCTCTAGCCCATTCGGTAGTCTGTGGCTCAAAACAGCCCCGACGCCAAAGGGGGACACGTCACAGACTATCACAAGAGGAAGCGTTCCGTTGTATTGAATTAGGAGGCTATCAGCAGACAGAAGTTTTTTCACAGTGGTGAATGCTTCAGGCTCAGCTTTGCCCCAGACCCATAGGGATTTCTTAGCAAGCAATCGGTGGAGGGGCTCAGCTACCGTTGGCTTGTCTCTCAGGAAAATTGAGTAAAAGTTCAAAAGTCCTAGGAATGCTTGTAGCTCTGCCTTGTTTTTAGGGGTTGGCGCATTCCTAATGGCCCTTATCTTGCTTTTAGTGGGGTGTATGCCAGTTCCATCTACTTTGTACCCCAAGAATTCAACGGCAGGCACTGCTATCTTACATTTGCTTTGCTTTACTCACAGTCCCACATTTCTAAACCTCTCTAGCACCCTTCGTAACTGGTCCCCAAGTTGTTGTTCATCTGCTGCAGTAACAAGGACATCATCAAAATAGGGAACTACCCCTGGAAGTCCCTGCAGCAGACACTCCATCACTCTCTGAAATAGTCCAGGGGCTACGCTGACTCCGAACTGCAATCTTGTACACTTGAAGGCACCTCTGTGAGTTACGATAGTCTGTGCCTCAGCAGTAGCGCCATCTACCAGCAGTTGTTGGTATGCCTGCGCAAGATCGAGTTTAGCAAAAATCTTGCCAGGACCTAGGGAATGGAGCAAGTGTTGTACAATGGGGACCGGATAGGCACTTTGTTGGAGAGCCTTATTGATTGTGCATTTATAATCAGCACAGATGCGCACTGATCCACCTGGCTTAATTGGGGTGACTATCGGTGTCTCCCATCCGGGGTTTGTGAACCAACTACTGTTTGTTTGTTTGGAGTTTGTTTGGAGTTAACTGGTAAAGACTTGGACTGTTTAGAAGACTACGAGATTGTTTATTTCCCATTATAAAGAAAACTTTTGATAACACCAGTTTGTATGTATCTCTATCTCATTGCTCTCAGCAACGTTTCTCTGTGCACTTTACTCTGCTAGTTGTTACACAACAACAATATCCTTAACATTGGTTATGGGCCCAGGGCCAACCAGGACCAACCGGAACTAACTAGGATTTTTTCAGAGTTAAACTGAGAGCTAGTTTTTTTATTTTATTTATTTATTTTAATTTGATTTATATGCCGCCCTTCTCCGGAGACTCAGGGCGGCTTACAATGCGTTAAGCAATAGCCTTCATACTTTTGTATATTTATACAAAGTCAGCTTATTGCCCCCACAAACTGCGTCCTCAATTTACCCACCTTAGAAAGGATGGAAGGCTGAGTCGACCTTGAGCCTGGCTAGGATTGAACTCAGAGAAATTACAGGCAGCTGGTGTTAATTGCTGCCTTTAGTAGGAGGCATTAGCCCCCTACGCTACACAGGCTCCTTTGAGTTTGTGAGTAGTACAAATTGTGTTTGTTATAAACAATCTAAGTGAAGATGGCACTAGAACAAGCAGCAAATTCTTCCATGATAACCCGGCTGGACGGAACGAACTATGTATCCTGGTCTACAAAATGTAGTCTACTTTTGCGTAGAGAAGGCCTGTGGGACATAGTTAATAATCCACCGGATGTACCAGCATGGGATCCTGCTGATGAGGAAGATGCCAAGAAAGTAGCCAAGTTTAACAGAGACAATGAACGAGCTCTTTGTATTATTGGACTGACACTGGGTGACCAGCAGCTTGTCCATATCCGTGGCGAAGAGTCTGCTGCTAGGTGTTGGCCCAAGTTGAAGAGACTATATGTTCGTGACTCTGTGGGTGCTCATATATATCTCACACGAAAATTATTTAGACAACATCTTCTTAAAGGGGGAGATATGATGACTCATTTGGAATCCATGACCAGAAGTTTCCAGGAGCTACATGAAAAGGAACTTGTTTTCTCTGAACTACAACAAGTGTACATAATTCTTTCTTCTTTGGACGATAGTTATGACAACTTTGTTTCTTTGTTAGAGGTTTTGTCCAGAGATGAACTGACATTGGCTGGCATAACCGGTAGGTTGTTGGAAGAATCCAAAAGAAGACAAGAAAGGGATCAGTTGAGAGTGCAACAACCAAAAGAAGATAAAATGTACTCAACTGCTTATTTTGTAAAACATTGTTTTGCTTGTGGGGCTAAAGGGCATATAGCTAAATATTGTAAAAATAAGAAACTGCCTGTTAGGGACAATAATAGACCCAAGAAGGGTTGTAATTTAGCTATATCTAGTTCAACTACTGATGTTAACCAGGATTGTTGGGTTGTTGATAGTGGTGCTTCTCAATCTATTACTAGAAATAGAAAATGTTTTGTTAAAATGGAGAAGAGTAACCAACATGTTAAACTAGCGAATGGCTGGAAGGTTAAGGTAGCTGGAAAGGGTGTTGCTCGTTGGTCATTTAGTAATGAACCATTGCCTATGTTATATATTCCTGGTTTAAAATGCAATTTATTATCTGTTAAATCTTTGGTACAATTTGGGTTTACAGTAACATTTAAAAATGATAAGTGTCTTATAGAGAAAGATGGCAGGGTTGTTACTGCAAGTTTAGAAAATGATTTATTCATTTTAAGGGAGAACCCAGTATTGGTGGCTAAGTCTAAGTCTGTTTATGAGAATGTTAAACCACATGATGAATGTATTCATCTGTTACATCGGAGACTTGGGCACTTGAATTTCAGGACGTTAAAGAAGACTGTGCAATTATTGGAAGGGATAAAACTACAAGCATGTAGTAAATATCTGAACTGTAATGCCTGTAGTCAGCAAAAAAGTAGGGTTACACCAGCAAACCGTGTTAATGGTTTTAAAACTACAAAGCCGTTAGAGGTCATGTTTATAGACCTAATTGGACCCAAGAAACCCAGTATAGGAGGTGCCTGCTATATTCTAAGCATAGTAGACCATTATTCAAGATATGGATTCTGTTATCTTATGAAAACAAAATGTGAAACATTCCAGCATATAAAAAACTGGCTGCGTTTTGTGGAAAGGAAGCAGAACTTTAAAGTGAAATGCTTAGTGACCGATAACGGTACAGAATTTACTAACCAAAGGTTAGAAAAGTTTTTGCAGGATGCAGGGATACAGCATAAACGATCTGCTCCTTACAGACCACAGCATAATTCCTATATTGAGAGGCGAGGTCAAACATTACAAGCAATGATTAGAACTATGTTGGCAGATTCTGGTTTGCCTGAAAATTTATGGGGCGAGGCTGTTATGTGTGCTAACCATGTGCTAAACAACGTGGTTCATTCCTCTACAGGTGAGATACCATTCACCTTATGGCATGGGAGGAAACCAAATCTTAGTTATTTACACACATTTGGAGCCCCAGCTTGGGTACATATTCCATCTAGTGTTAGGAGAAAAGATCAACAAAGAGCCAGAAAAATGTTTTTTGTTGGCTATGAATCAAATCATAGATCTTTTAGATTTTGGGCACAGGGTACTACTAGTGTTTACTGTAGTGCAAGTGCTAAATTTCTAGAGCACGAAGGATGGGATAAACTAGAGCGTACAGATTTCAGACATGATAATAATACTGTTAGTATAGAGCATCATATCCCTGATGAGAGTCCTGAGGATATAGATACTGTAGAATCCTCTATTAAGGTTGACGAAAAGGAAGTAGGTTTAGGGGAGGATGAAACTGAAACATCTGAAATGAGTCCTGTATTGCCTAGAAGATCTACTAGGTAAGGCATCCACCGGATCGATATAAGGCAACTGTAGTTTGCCAAGTTAACATCGAACCTTCAAGTTATGATGATATCAGGCTTTATCCTGAAAAAGAGCAGAAGGCTTGGAAGGAGGCAATGAGTAAGGAAATTAAGTCATTGACTGATCTAGATGTTTATGAAAATGTGAAATTGCCACCTGGTGAGAAAGTAATAGGTTGTAGATGGGTTTACAAAATTAAGAAAGGTATTGATGGGACAGTAACCCATAAAGCTCGCCTTGTAGCTCAGGGTTTTTCTCAGACTGAAAAAGATTTTGATGAGGTTTTTGCTCCTAGTTTACGTGCTAGTACTTTAAGAACAATGCTGGTATGGGCGGCTAAGAACAAATATAGTATTAACCATATAGATGTGGAGACGGCATACTTGCATGCTCCATTAAGGCACACCATCTATATGAGGAAGCCTTTAGGAGTTGAAACACAAAACCAAACTGATTGTTGGAAGCTCAAGAAAAGCCTTTATGGTTTGAAACAATCAAGGTTTGAGTGGAACCAATGTATTGTTAAAGAGCTAAATAGGATTGGTTTTCATGAAGGTATAGCGGATAAATGTCTCTTTAAGAGAGAAAGTAATGGGTTAGTTTCATTTTTGTTATTGTTTACAGATGACATAGCTATAATAATGAAAACTGACAAGGAAGCCATAGATATCGTTCACCAGTTACAAACTAAATTTAAGATCAGAAATTTAGGAAATATCAGGCATTATTTGGGACTAGATATTAGTCAAACAGCTAGAGGTTATAAAATATCTCAATCTAGCAAAATTAGCCAGATGTTGAAGCGTTATGGCATGGAGCTATGTAAACCGGCCAAGACACCTATGGCACAGGGTTTTAACCATGAGGAAATCCAAAGCCCTAACTTTAGTAAGGAGATCTACCAGTCTCTTATAGGTAGTCTATCTTATATCAGCAATTGGTCGAGACCGGATATCTCATTTAGCGTAAACCAATTAGCAAGATATAATGCAGAGCCAACTGATAGGCATTGGCAGGCCGCAAAGCGTATACTAAGATATCTGAAAATGACGATGCATTATGCATTGTATCTAGAACCTAACCAAGATTTAGTACTGAGCGCATATGCTGATGCCAGTTTCGCTACTGATGTGACCACTAGAAAGTCTACATCGGGTATAGCTATAATGTTAGGCAATTGTTTGATTGGCTGGAAATCAATTCGTCAAAAACATATTAGTCTATCTACAATGGAGGCAGAATTTTCATGTCTATCACTGGTATGCACTGATCTGATATATTACAAACAACTAATGATGGATATTGGTTTAAAAATGGATTATCCAATTGTAATACATGAGGACAATCAAGCTGCTATAAACATGGCAACTAATTTAGCAGTTAAAACTAGATCCAAGTATACTGACATTCGGTATCTGAATGTTCGCCAAAGTATCCAAAGCAATATGGTTAAACTGGAATATTGCATGTCGGAAGACAATATCACGGATAACTTTACCAAAGCTCAAGGTACTGTCAAACATAAAGCTTGTTGTGAAAGCTATGGATTGAGGATCTAAACTGTATACATTGTATCTAAACTGTATATATTGTATTTAAACTGTATATATTGGCCTGTCCAAAGGGGAGCATGTTAGGATATGATTTGGGCTTAACAGTTGTCCAGGCAATATATGTGTTCTGTGACTTTAAGTTGTAATGCTGCATCATGCTGTAATGCTGAGTCATGCTATAATTACTTGTAATTTAACAATGTATTTAAGAAAGGTACTGTAAGGTATTCAGTTGATGATAAGCTGCTATCATCACGTGCGTGTGTGGGTGGATCTGCTACCATCCGGGGTTTGTGAACCAACTACTGTTTGTTTGTTTGTTTGGAGTTTGTTTGGAGTTAACCGGTAAAGACTTGGACTGTTTAGAAGACTACGAGATTGTTTATTTCCCATTATAAAGAAAACTTTTGATAACACCAGTTTGTATGTATCTCTATCTCATTGCTCTCAGCAATGTTTCTCTGTGCACTTTACTCTGCTAGTTGTTACACAACAACAATATCCTTAACAATGGTCTACAGGAATTAAAACTCCTTGTTTTATGAGCTTGTCTAGCTCTTGATCAATTTTTGGTTTCAGGGCAAAAGGCACTCTCCTAGCCTTAAGCCTGATGGGGGCTATGTTTAGGTCTAGGTTAAAGGAAATAAGGGTCCCCACATACTTGCCCAGACGATCGGAGAACACGTCCTGGAATTCTTGTAGTAGGTTGTCCCGTAGGTTGCTTCAGGTAGTGTTGATTCTGGTGACCCCCATTCTCAAAACATTAAACCAGTCTAGGCTGAGGAGGCTTGGGAGGCTTCCGCTGTCATACTGGCCGAACTTGACCTGGAACATGCCGTAGCCTTCTACAGGGATGAGATTTCCCTGATAGTCGCATAGTTTCAGGCGTTGGTGTTTCAGTTGGTGTTGTTTAAGGTTGGGCATGGCTGTGTGGAAATTGGCCCAAGACATGATCGTTATGGATGATCCTGTGTCAATCTCCATCTTGCATGGAGTGCCTTCGATCTGGACGGTGATGTGCAGCTTCTTTTCTGGCAAGGTGGTTGCTTGGCTGATGTGTGTTTGAAAAGCCTCTGGAGTTTTGAAATATGTGCCTTTCTTGGGCTGGCTGCTTCGGTCTCTTCTGAAGGGCTGCTGCTGCTGGCCGGCAGGGTTAGTGACAGCTCTTTTGTGGCTGGATGGCAGGGTTGCCCTGCACACCTGTGCCAAATGTCCTTTGCGGCTGCAGCGCCAGCAGATAGCTTCTCGGAACCGACATGTTTGTCGCTGGTGGGGTCCCCCACAACTAGTGCAAGTGTCTTTTCGGTCGACCTCATCGTGTTTGTGTTTCTCAGTTTTGAAGACATCTGTCTCGTCTTCACTGTCAGTCTGGGCCGCCTCTCGGTGCATGGGGAGCGATTTTGTTGTCGCCTGGGGCTGTCCTGGCTGCTGCAGGGTCTCGACGGTTTTATTGGATGACTCGTGAGCTCTAGCCTCGTCTAATGCAATGTGCAGGGTCAGATTGGTTTTGGCTAGCAGGCGTCTCTGTAGACGAATATCTCTAACACCGCAGATGAGTTGCTGTAGGTGCGCATCATCGAGGTCTCGGTATTCACAGTGTGTTGTGGCCTTGCGCAGAGTGGCCATGTAAGCACTGATCGGCTCTCCCTCTCGCTGTAGTCTCTGCCGTAACTCATACCGTTGCACAAATTTAGATGGTACCGGGGCATAATGTGACTTCAGCGTGGTCTATAAGACCTGCCACGGTACCGATTGAACCGGTGTCGGTTCAGAAAGCGACTCCACCATATCAAAGACTTCTGGGCCGCAGTGTCTCAGGAAAAGAGCTCACTTCCGATTATCGGAAAGCCCTTGTAGGTCGTTGGCTTCAAGGAAGCACTCGAATCTGGTCATGTACAATTCCCATTTCTCCTTCGCTGGATCGAAGGGGGTTGGCGGAGCAAAGGCGACCATTGTGGTTGTCAGCTCTTTCTGGTGCTACCTGTCTACCTCAATCCCACCTTCGTCGCCAGTGTTATGTTGGGCAAGTGAGGAGCCAGGAGCCAGGTCTATGTGGACAACAGCTCTTTATTTCACAGTGACAAATCCAGTGAATGTGCAACAAGACAGCTCCCTTTATATAGTATGTTGGCCAGGGGGCCAGCCAATCAGCATCATGTGTTTTCCCTCCTAAAATTCCCTCCAAAACTGGATACATTACAGTCTCTATTCCGAAAAATATTTGTTTCAAACTTTAATGTCACTTCTCTATTATATAAGTTTATTTAAACACTTCAAACATTTCACAAAAAGAATAAAATCGAAATCGCAATTCAGAGCAGGACAGGAAATATATCTGTGTAGCTGCCATATGCAGTCAAAAGCAATGCTGCAGGATCAAGTCACCCATTCGCCCCGCCTCTCTCTCTCTCTCTCTCTCTCTCTCTCTCTCTCTCTCTCTCTCTCTCTCTCAGACAGACTCGGCAAAGGAAAAAAAATGTGTAAAAGGGAAAAAAAACCACACCTCCCCCCCCCCTTTCCTACTTCTCTCTTCCAAGACAAAAAGAAAGGGGAAATACAGGGAGGAAAAATACTTCTCCTTTCTCCATTCAACATCGCAAATACCTCTTTCTAATTCTCCCACTTCTCCATGGGATCTCTTTCATCTCTCTTTCTCATTCGAACACTTGATATTACTTTCAAACACTTGCTATTACCTTCACAACAACAACAACAACAACAACAACAACAAACCCTTGCCACTTACTGTTTCTTTATACAAAAGGAGATCTCTCGGGGGGGGGGGTAGCGCACAGGCATTCACAAGTGTCAGGATCACCTTATCACTCCTATGTGAGGGCTTCCCACGCACACTCACATTTGTACTGCAATCAGACTTTTTAGTGTACACTAACATACACACATGCTTTCTTCCTGCCAACTGGTCAGTATAATTATTTCAGGGAGCTTTATTATTATTATTATTTTACAAGCCAATAAACTCTATTGCCTAAACAACTTTTTATTACACACAGATGCCTTCACACATACAGACCATTAAACAACATTTGCAGACCTGGAATAACACCTGGGAAGGTTTTAGATTCCCATTTTGTTTCCATCCTTGACATCTTGTAGCTTATTCTTCAAGCAGTGGGAAACCTTAGGATGTGGTTTCTAATCAAAAACATGATTTCGGGCCCTAACCACCACCTGTTTCCCACAGCTCCAAGCTCAAGCCAAGAAGTTCACTTAATTTGCCAGCACACACATATCACTATCACTTCAAGTATAAATATGCATTCAAGAATGGTTAACAAAAAGCACATCACATTAATCAAAGACAAATTATTCCCATTTAACCTCAGGTAGGAAGAACAATAAACCTTTTCTGCCTCTTTCAAGAATGATAAAGATCTGTATACCACTGCAGTATTTCTACTCCTTCCACCCATAACAGCATAAAGTAAAATCATCCTTGGTCAGCCCCAACATCTGAATCTTCCCATTGGATAGAGGGGCTTCCCAACCTCTAATTATTTCTTTTCCTAATTGTTTTAGTGAGCTTCTCACTCCTACTTAAAGTAATGACCCCTATTATACCATCCCCTTAAGCACCGGACTACCTGTTTCTGCCCTGGGGATGTTCTATCTCTTCAAACAATAATTATAATTATCACATTATTATCCTGCGCAGTGTATGAACTCAACCAAACTGCCCTCCATCAACATAGTAAAGGGGATAGCTAGTAAAGGGGATAGGAGGGACATAGAAGGATTTTCCTTATGTTTCCTTCAGTAAATTTCTCAGGATCCTTAACAAATATTCCATGTCAGGGCCCCATAGTTACTTATCTATTTATAGCTAAAGCCGATACTTCCCTCCTTGAACTCCTTTTCCCTTAAAAAATCCACTCAACACGCTTAGCCTCTGGCCACTCCAGTCGCCCAGAAAATGGAACCTCAGAGGAAAGCTCAGGTTAGCATGTTCAACGTGAGTATTAATCATGTCTAATGCATCTCAACATGCACACAGCACCAGACATTCAAGGAGTCAGACCACCCCAGTGAGACACCCTATAAGTACCCCGTACTTATACTCACTCTGGGTCAGTGCACCGTATTCCTGGTCTCTCGTGGCTCAGACTTCCCTGCTCAGTTGTTCAGGGCCCCATCACATCAGGTTAAAGAAGAGCAGTCCCTCTGGAAAAGAATTACCCTTAGTTCTTAGTTCTTCAATTGTAATTTCTTTGTTTAACATTTCTCTCTCCTCCTCTCCTACTGGTGGGATCTTTTCCTCCTTTAAATATTCTTCAATTTTTTCTATTAATATGTCTTCCTTATTATAGAGATCTGTGTAATATTCTTGGGCTATTTTCATTTTGTCCTCTTCTTTGTTCTGTAGGTTTCCCTTTATGTCTTCCAATTGTTGAATGATCCACATTTCATATTCTTTCTTTAATTTATAGGCCAACCATCTGCCTGTCTTGTTTGCGTTCTTGAAATAATATTGTTTAGATTGTCTAAGTTTATTTGCCATTTCCTCCTGGTCTAATATATTCATTTTATGCTTCAATACTGTCAGTTTGTCTCCTGGACATAGTTGGAGTTTCTTTTCCGTGTTTCTGATAAACGTTATCATCAGCTGAAAGGAACTATGCCCAGATAGACAAGGAATCCCTAGTCATAGTAGCTGGCATTAAGAAGTTCCATGATTTCTTATATGGCTAGCCGGTATGAGTATGCAGCTTCAACATGGGGTGCAGCATATCCTGATGGGTTATCTTCAATTTTCATTCAGACCAAGGATTTAGGGGGGGCTTGACTGAACCCTGGTCCCCTTCAGCCTTTAGGCCTCTCATCTACTGCAGCCAGGCCTATGGCTTCCTTTCTTTACAGAATGCTTTTGCAGCTTTTCTTCAAATGCAGATTGAGCTCACTAGGCTGAGAAGCAAATTGTCTAAAACAGCATATGCACAAACCTCACAAGGATGATTCAACATGCTGCCCTGGGACTTTTTATTACAGGCAGTCTTCTTAGTCAACACAAGAACTGTCTTTCCTCTTTCTGTCCCTCTACTGCTGAGCAGAATACTTTCACTCAATTAAATCCAAATGGAATTTAGGATGCAAAGAGAAGGAAAACAAGCTTTGTCACTTTTGTGGCTAAGCAAAGGTCTCAATTAGATACAGTCTTTTTATAAGTTGTGTGCAGAGAAGAGATGCATTTTCACTCAACAGAATGTCCAGCAATGCTCCAAGAGAAAGAAAGGGAGGGTTCCTTCTTGGAAACTGTTGGTCTATTATAGCCTGGAGGTTTCCCTCGTCTGTGGGTTTTAAATCTTACCAATGGCACTACTTAATCTCTCTCTTTCTTCACCTTTAAGGAGAGTGGTCATCAATTGTTCCAAGTTCTGCCAGGTAGGATTGTGGGTCTTTATAATGACTTGTTGGAAGGAAAAAAGGAGCCTTTCCCTTTAAGGGTTGTTGGAAGGCAGAGCTTCCCTTTCTTCTTGCTTGAGAGCAAAATTAGTTTATTGTTTATAGGAAGGCAGGCAAGAAACAAATACAAGCACAGCGTTCCGAGGCTAGCCTGGAGTTTAGTTTTATTCTTACCTTTGCCTTCTTCTAATCCAATTTTTACTTTTAAAAGGGAAGTATAATTTTTCTTGGAGTTCTTGGTAATTATGATTAAAAATTATTTCAACAAGTGAAAAGGAGTTTTTCAGTGTATCAATCTCTTCTTTTTATTTGATGTCTTCTTGTACAAGTTTTTCATTTTCAGCTATTAATTTGTCTCTTCTATCTCTTCCTTGAGGTTATTTACCAGAAGCACCATTTCTTTGGAGATAGTAACTGCTGTAGGTAATCTTTTAGTCTTGCTATTTCTAATGCAAGTTGATTCTGATATTATTATTATTATTATTATTATTATTATTATTATTATTAATTCAGCTGTCATTTTTGAATGCCTAGCTTGTAATTTTTCTTGTTCATTTCATTTTGCAAATCATCTAATTGCTGTTTAGCTTGCATATTCATATTATCTTTAAGATTTTCAATATTTATTTTGTGTCCTTTTTGTAAATCATCTTTCACTTTTGATAATTCTTCATAACTGAATAAAAGTTGATTCCTCAATCTCTCTAGTTCTGCTTTTACAGAACTAAATCATCCTTGCAGGGCTAAAGACATGAGAACGAGGTCCCTCCGCCCTTTGTTGGTGAGGAAGGCATTGCAGAAGTAGAAGAAAGGGAGTTTGAAGGACAGCAACCACACATCAGTATTGTAGTTAGTGAACTTAAAACATTTACTTATAAATTCGAGTTTATCTTGAAGCATAGAGAAGGAAAGTTGAATTTTGTTCTTTATCTGTTTAGACGGCCAGAGCAAACTGGATGAGATATTTTCCTTCCTCTCAATACTTTCAATTCTTTTCTAACAATTTAAAATTCATATCTCTAGAGATCAGGCAGTTGCAGTTACCTTGAAGGTACACAAGACTTTAGACATACACACTAGTCATTCCCGCCTTAAATTTTAGTTGAATTAGGGAATGCACAGATCGTAACAATTAATTTTTAACAGAATCATATCAAATTAATCAATTCAATTATCTGAGTTTTCCCATTTTCTTTTTATTACCTGCTAAACCCCGTGTGGGAAGAACAATAACAATTTTCTTCTCTATTCTTAGTTCTTTCAGAGTTCTCTGGTTCTTTTAAGAATGGTAATTTATCAGAATCTTTATAACACTGCAGTAGTTCTTTTCTCCTACCACACATAACAGCATAAATCTTTTTTGGTCAGCCCCAACGTCTGAATCATCTTACTGTATGGTGGGGCTTCTCAACTTCTAATTATTTTTCCTTTAAGGATTAGTCAGGTCTATTTGCAGTTTGGGATTCTTTCTAATTGTTTTTTGTGAACTTCTCACTTTTTTTTTACTCTGCCCTGGGATATTCTGTCTAGCTCTCTCTATTTTAGATCTCCCAGCAGGCGCTGGCTTAAATTTTTAAAGTTCCAAAATGTATAGAGACCTTTATTCACACATCATTGCACTTAGCCAGGGCTCTCATGAGCAAGTTTGAACTTCACTTTTCTTTTAAGGACCTTTATTTAGCCAAATCTCTCTTCTTCAGGCTGGCCAGGACAGGCATCTGCCTCTCATCCCATGCCTCAAACAAATTTCCTGAAGGGGGGTATCTACCATCCTCAGGCTGCAATTTCCCATGTTTCCCTTTTTCGATGTGGGGTTTTACACTTTGGTTCAGCCGGGCTACACAACATCAGTTCTGCCACTGATTTTCAGACCCCTCTTATAACGGAAATCTGGGAGGACCTGGTGCCCACAACACAGACAACGGACACCTCCCACACTTCACAGCTTCACAATTTCCTAAAATCCTGGGGTTTGCTTTTGGGATTTTCACAGGACTTCTTTAAGTCACCTGGATTGGCCTTGGGGTCTTCAGAATCCCCACTAAAACCTTTCTTAAAATTCTTCAACATACATTGAAGAGAAGTTTGTGGAACACTGTCTTTTCCACCCATTTTCTAAAACACTGCCACTGACCCAAGGCATCGAACATTCCACAGTCATCAATGGGAACTGCAATGGCTTAACCACCCACACAGTTCTGGAGTCTCATTAGGATACACCAATTCCATTAGGAAGAGACATTTTCCTGGACCCAGGGAGGTGATCAATCTCCCTCTTCTACTCTCAAGGAGTAGGTCTACTATTCCCACAATACTTGCCTGCAGGCGTCTTCTTCCTTTTCTTTCTCAGCTGGCGTTTATCTATTAGCTTGTTCTGATTTCGTAAGGTTCTTGGGTCGGTTGGAGCCATCGAGTACCCAGAGGGGCCGTCTGCTTCCTTCCAGAGAAAAACTCTCAGAGGCACCTGAAGTTTGGCAAGACAGTCTCACCTGGCACTAACTGGTCCGTTCCGTCCCTTAGCGAAATCTCGCTTCATCTCCTGGCTGGCTCACCAAAATGTCATAGAAAAATAAAAGATGAATTTCGAAATCAGAAAAAGCTTTATTTTGGCCAAAAGGTTCAGATAGCTTAATATAAATTCTAACATCTGAACAAAAGTCCTTCTTTAAGACATGTATCTATATAGTAACAAAAACAGGAAGTATCTGAGATCTGTCTCTTTAGCTAGCCCCCCTCCCCTATTGCTTTAGGCAGGAAACTCCATGTGGGTTAGTTCTGCATTTTAACATAGTACCTCTGCAGTTTGACTTCTTGAACTCTCCAACTGTAGAAAGTGTGTTAATTCTGCGGTTTAACTTTTTGAACCCAGCATTTGTCTTCTTTATTTATTAGTTAAAGGGGTCCTTCAGAGATCCTCTAGGCTGACCCCGTATTATTTCACTTTTATATCCAATTTCATTTTACGTTCTGCCTTAGCCTTGTTTCTCACACAGGCAGCCTCTCAGCTTAATTACAATTCAGTCTTCTGTGTGCTCTGGGCCCATAACCTGTCAGAGTTTCTTGAAAAAATCAAATCCAGAAGCACACACAGATAAACTGATTCAGCAGGATTCATTAACTTCTTTATATACAAGAATAATACATGAAATAAGTTTATAATACCAACAGCAGATTCACAGTTTCATTTCAGCAGAGCAGACAGCATGCACAGACACAGGTTCACAGCTCAGAGCTTAACACACACACTGTGCTGGTTTCAGTTTCGTTTCTCTGCACAGAATCAGAAGTTGCAGACTAAGACACGTCCTAGCTCCAGTCTGTCTCAGCTCCAGTTGGCTGACTTAGCTGCTATGCCTATTCATTGGCTGACCTTGTTACCATGTCTTCCCAGTCATGAATAGTCTGACAGAATCCCACACCCAAATGTAGATGCAGTGTAAGAAGTGTTTTGTAGGCTGTAGCAGGTGAGAAAACAGTTAAATGTTGCCCCACCATGTACTGTATGCAGTTATAATATACATCCTTGTTGCAATTTATGAACAAAAAACCCTGCATGTTGTTTGCAAGGAGTCAGTGAAAGTCAAATCTAGTTTCTCCTGAGTTCCTTGCACATTGGGATAAGCCCTGACCTATATAAATGGATAGAATTTTATTGAACTCTGACCACGTGAGACGAATGCTTTCCATTCAGTAAATAATCACAACTAGGTTTGAAGGATAATATGCTTCAGATGGCATTGTGGTTCATATTAGAAATTGCATGTATGTTGAGGTGAATTGGAGATTGGACACTTTGTATAGTGTGAAAATAGGTAGCCCTCGATTTACAACCACAATTGGGATTGGAATTTTTCTGCTAGGTTGGCAGAAGCTGGAACAAATAACAGGAGCTCACCCCATTACACGGCACTAGGGATTTGAACCACTGAACTGCTGACCTTTCAATCGACAAGCTCAGCATCATAGCCACTGAGCCACCGCGTCCCTTATTATATATATAATAAATAATAAATAAATAAAACTATATATATATATATACATAAATAAATAAATAAATACATACATACATACATACATACATACATACATACATACAGTTATAGTAGTGGCATTTTAATCAACTTCCCTGGGCAAAAGGAATTTTCAAGGCAATGCAGAGAACTGATGCTGGTAGAGACCAAAAGTAACAGCTAAACCTTTCCCTGGCAGCAGCACAAGAGGGGAATCAAAAATCCAGGAACTGCATATGGAGATAAAAGTTTAAATAAACACTCTTTCAATTGCAGCAGGTTAAAAAGAATGAAGAAATAAATAATAGGCCTTAATTATAAGGAATTGCTAAAACTCTTGCCTAATCAAACAAAAATAGGGAGAGAAGGGTTTAATCTCCTTTAGGGAAGGATTTCATACTTTGAAAGTGTTCTAGATCCATGGTTCTTAAATGTAGGTCTTTCCTCAGTACAAGGAAAACCATCTATCCCTTTATAAGGAAAAAGTAATAATTTAGGATGGAAGCAAATCTGGTCCCTATCTGTTCTTTTCTGATTGGGATCTCTTTGCATTCTACTTTGGACATATATTGGAAACCAATTTTTGCTATGCAAAGACATATAGGGCAGTGGTGGGTTTCAAATTTATTTACTACTGGTTCTGTGGGTGTGGCTTGGTGGGCATGGCATGGCTTGGTGGGCATGGCAGGGGAAGGATACTATAAAATCTCCATTCCCTCCCCACTCCAGGGGAAGGTTACTGCAAAATCCCCATTTCCTCCCAATCAGCTGGGACTTGGGAGGCAGAGAATAGATGGGGGTGGGGCCAGTCAGAATTTTTACTACCGGTTCTCTGAACTATTCAAAATTTCCACTACTGGTTCTCCAGAACTGGTCAGAACCTGCTGAAACCCACCTCTGATATATGGGCATAATTTTACCTGGTAAATCTTTTAAAATAAACATGCTTCAGCCATGCAAGTGATTCAGTCATTTGAAGTAAAATGCACTGAGCTGACTAATGAATGCTTGGCACTTATATATAACAGTGCATTTATGTTTTTACATTTTTAATTAAAATGCTCCCCAGAATCTTTCTGGCTACTGGCTAATGCAAGCTTTTAAGTATATGGGGGGAAATCTGAGAGAACTATACTGATAAAATATACTGATCAAAATGACGCTATGGAGCACTGCACACCAGAACAACTAGACACAAGAACAGTTTTTTCCCGAATGCCATCGCTCTGCTAAACAACTAATTCCCTCAACACTGTCAAACAGTGGTGGGTTGCTCCCGGTTTGGCCCGGTTCAGCTGAACCAGTACCGGTGATGATGTGACATCACCGAACCGGTTCTGTGGGACTGGGAGCTGGGCCCTTCCGCCCGCCCCTGCTTTATTCCTACCTTTATTCCTTGGTTTTTAGCCCACCTGATAGGCACGGCAGAGTGGATTGCCGCACCTCAGCTGGCCAGAAACCTAATGTGCTTGCGTGGAGTGCAAGTATGGCGATCGCGTGCAAAGCACGTGCGTGAAGAGAACCAGTAGTAACACCAGTTGGAACCCACCGCTGCTGTCAAACTATTTACTAAGTCTGCACTACTATTAATCTTCTCATCGTTCCCATCACCCATCTCCTTCCACTTATGACTGTAACTTTGTTGCTTGTATCCTTACGATTTATACTGATATTGTTTCCTGATTGCTTACTTGTACCCTATGACGATCATTAATTGTTGTACCTTATGATTCTTGATGAACGTATCCTTTCTTTTATGTACATTGAGAGCATATGCACCAAGACAAATTCCTTGTGTGTCCAATCACACTTGGCCAATAAAAAAATTCTATTCTGTTCTGTTCTGTTCTGTTCTGTTCTGTTCTGTTCTATTCTATTCTATTCTATTCTATTCTATTCTATTCTATTCTATTCTATTCTATTCTATTCTATTCTATTCTATTCTATTCTATTCTATTCTATTCTATTCTATTCCTGTTTATTCCCAATCAAAATGTGGTTGTTTTTCTTTTTCTTTTTAATTTGGGAAGGGGAAATGCTGATGTTTGTTCTTTGTTTTTTCTCCGGGAAGCTCAGAATGGTGTAGGTGGCTTTTTTCCTTTTTTATATATATTTTTATTGATTTTTTAAACATAAATATAAACATAAACAATACATACGTAACAATTCACCCACCACCACCTCACCCATCCCACCACCAACAATAATACTAACATATAATGTTTTTACTGTCAACAGGTTGTATAATTCTTTATATATACATTATAAGGATGTATAACATTATTAGAAGTAATATTGCACTTCACGTGTTTTATATGTATGTTAATTCTTCTATGCCCTCATTCTTATCCTCTGTTTTTGTTTCAGTTCTTCTTTCAAGCCATTTATGCCATTTGTGCCATACTGTGTAAAATTCACTGTCCTTATCTCGGAGTTCTAGAGTTAATTTGTCCATTTCAGCACATTCATTTACTTTTGCGATGATTTTGTCTTCAGTTGGGATTTGATCGCATTTCCAATTTTGTGCGAACAGTAACCTCGCTGCTGTTAAAATATGTGTTATGAGGTATCTTGTCTCTTTGGTGCATTTGGTTTCAATCATGCCTAATAGAAACAACTCTGGACTGTTACCTAATTGTATATCTGTTACTTCCTCAATTATTTTTTTTATGGTTTTCCAAAACTGCTGAGTTCTTTTACATTTCCACCAAATGTGGAAGTAAGTCCCTTTCTGTATTTTGCATTTCCAGCAGGTATCAGGGGCGTTCGGGTGCATTTTGGCTATTCTGGCCGGTGGTAAATGCCATCTATAAAACATCTTTATTAGATTTTCTTTATAGGCTGTAGCTTTTGTCATTTTGAAATTCTGTGACCATAATTTCTCCCATTTTGCCAATTCAATGCTATGTCCTATATCCCTTGCCCACCGGATCATATTGTCCTTTATTGTTTCTTCTGATAATTTATATCTGAGTAAAAAGTTGTATATTTTAGTTATCATTTTTTGATGTGGTCCATGTAAAATCTTGTCTAATTCATTTGGGTTATTTGCAATTCCAGATTGTTTTTTGTCCGATAGATATCTTGAAAGGATTTGATTATAAGGCCACCATTCGATATTTATACCGTGGTTTTGTAGTTGTTGTCTAGAAATGATTTGATTTTCATTATTTAATAAATCTTGGTAACATATCGCTTTCCCTGATTCTAGAGTGTTTGGAGAATCTGTGCCTCCATCGGGGACCACCATCTTGGGATTTTCGAATATTGATCTTTCTTAATTTCTTGCCAAATCTTGAGAAGTGATGCTCTGATAATATGGCGTTGAAAGTATGTGTGTCGTTTATCCGGCCCATCCCATACAAACGCGTGCCATCCGCATGTAAGTTCAAATCCTTCTAAATATAATAATCTTTTATTTTCTAATTTTATCCAATCTATAATCCAGGTTAATGCGGCCGCTTTATAGTATAATTCCCAATCTGGTAACGCCAGACCTCCCTTGTCTTTTGTATCTTGCAATGCCTTTCTTTTTATCCTGGCCTTCTTCCCTTGCCATATATATGTCATAGTTAATTTGTTCAGTTTTTTGAAGAATTCCCTTCCTGGGTTTATTGGAATTACTTGATACAGGTACATAATTCTTGGAAGTATATTCATTTTGATAGACGCGATTCTGCCCATAAATGATAATTGTAGTCTGTTCCAAGTTTCCAGATCCTTTCCAATTTGTGCTAGTAATTTTGTGTAATTGTCATCTTTAATTGTTGTTGTTTTTGTCATCAACCAAATACCTAAATATTTTATCTTTTTTACTACCTGAATTCCCAATTCCTCTTCTAATTTCAATTTTTGATTCTGCGTCATGTTTTTAGTTAATATTTTAGTTTTTTGTCTATTAATTTTAAGACCTGCGACTTCCCCGTATTCTTCAATTCTTGTCAACAGTTTGGGTCCAGATATAATTGGATCTTCTAGAATAAAAATTATGTCATCGGCAAATGCAAGTAATTTATATTGCTCCCCTCTAATTTTTAGACTTTTAATTTCTTCATCTTTTCTTATAACATTTAATAGTACTTCTGAAGCTATTATAAATAATAATGGGGACATAGGGCAGCCTTGCCGTACTCCTTTTTGGATGCTAAATGGTTGGGTCATATCGCCGTTTATTCTTGCTGACTGGTGCGAGTAAATTCTTTTTATCAGTGAGAGGAATTTTTCTCCGCAGTTCATCTTTTCTAATTGGGTTGTAAGGAAGGACCAGTTTACATTATCGAATGGCTTCTGAGCATCGAGTGAGATTATGGCAATTTCTTTGTTTATCTTCTGGTCGTAATACTCTAATACATTTATAATCGTTCTTAAGTTATTTTTAATTTGCCTTCTAGGTATGAAACCGTTTTGATCTGGGTGTATGTAGTTATGTATTATTGTTTTGAGTCTTGCTGCCATTATTGTCATAAGTAATTTATAGTCTACGTTAAGCAATGAGATGGGTCTATAATTTCGAATTTGTGTTGGGTCGGTGTCTTCTTTATGAATTAGCGTAATAATAGTTTCTGTCCAAGAGTGTGGTATTTTTGCTGTTAGTAGGGCCTCATTGCAAACTTGCAACATAATTTGATCTATTGCTTGCTGACAATATTTGTAGAATTCAGTGGGGATTCCATCTGGTCCCGGTGTTTTGTTGTTCTTCTGCGTTTTACATGCTTCCACTAATTCAAACATTGTTATGGGGCGATTTAAGGTTTCTCTGTGTTCTTCCTCAAGCTGTTTGGTTGTAGTCTTATGTAAATATTTTCTAATTTGTTCTGCCGGTATTTCTTCTTTTCTGTAAAGATCATGGAAGAATGCTTTTACTATATTTTTCTTTTCTAACTGTGTATGCTGTAGAGTTCCTAGGTGGTCTTGGAGTTGATATATAGATCTATTTTCTGCCAATTTTTTAAATTTATACGCTAGCCAACGTCCAGTTTTATTAGCATGCTCAAAATTCGTCTGTTTTGCCATTCTAATTCTCTGTGCCAATTCTGTCTTTGTGTTTAGATTCAATTTATGTTTAGCTAAATTAAGTTTTTGCTGTGTCGTTTTGTTGTTCGGTTGTTGTTGCAGTTTGGCCTCAAGTATCTTAATTTCTTCCGTTATATCGTTCCTGACTTGTTGTTTTTCTTTTTTCCTTTTTGCTGTATATGCTATAGTTAGGCCTCTAATGAAAGCTTTCGATGTATCCCATAGGTTCTGTAACGATGTTTGCTCTTTTTTATTATTTTGAAAAAATATCTTCATTTCTTTTTCTATCATCTCTGCATAGCCCTTTTCCTTTATAATGTTTATATCCATTTTCCACCATCTCTGTTTTCGGGAGCCCTTCCAAATTACTTTGAGGGGATTGTGATCAGCCCATATGCCTGGCATAATCTCAATATCTTGTATTTCTTTATGTAGTTGTGGCGTCATCCAGGCCATATCCAGTCTGGACCATGATTGGTATGGGTTAGAGAAATATGTATATTGTTTTGTTTTTGGGTTAATTTCTCACCAGGAATCATGTAAGCTTAATTCTTCAGCCAGATTTTGAAATGTTTGTGGCAATACTTTCCTTTTGAGTTTATTTCCTCTATTATTATGATAATCTTGTTGTGTATTTGATATCGAATTGAAGTCACCAATAATGCATATATTTTCATAATCAAATTCTTTTAATTTATCATGTAATTTTTTATAAAAGTCTATTTGATTTCCATTTGGGGCATATATCGATACTAGCAAAATTATTTTTGTTTCTAATTTAATTTCTATTATCAGCACCCGGCCTTCCATATCTATATAAATTAGCTTCGATCTTAAATGTTCTTTTACATATATTACCACTCCTCTTTTCTTAGATTCAGCTAAAGATGTGTATAATATTCCTAATTTCTTACTTTCTAATAATGTTTTCTGTTGTTTTTTGATATGTACTTCTTGTAGAGTGATTATATCTGATTCTAGTTGCCTCAATTTAGTAAATGTCTGTTGTCTTTTGTTGGGTGAATTTAAGCCGTTAATGTTTATAGACGTGAGTGTTAGTTCTTTTTCCATTACTGTCCTTATTTACTTGTCAGCTGCTTTGGCTTTGGTTGTGTTTCTTGTTACTCTTTGAGTGATCTCCACTGCTCCTTCTCTTCCTTATCCCCCTTTTCCTCGTTCTTTGTCTCCGTTTTTTGTTGTTCGTATATCGAGATCAATAGAGCTTTGGTCCTCTTTACTCTCTCTATTTTCCTGCTCTTCTTCGTATCCCAGGTGTTGGTCTATGAAATCTTGGGCCTTTTCTATGTTGTCTACTCTAAATTTCCTTCCTTCCCACGTTATGAGGATCCCTTCTGGGATCAGCCATCTGAACTTTATCTTCTGTTTGTTCAATCATCTAGTTAATTATAGTCTTTCCTTCTATCTCTGGCCCATTTAGGTACTTGCTTCAGTGTTAATACATCCCTTCCTTTGTACATAACTGTTTCCTCCCTCATTTTCCTGTAGATTTCTTCTTTTATTGTTTTATTTTTTATTTTTTTTTGTGAATCTTACGTGGACTTCCTTGGGAAGCTTATTTCTTCTTGCGTAATTTGTGTATGATCTATATATTTCATCTATGCCATTCCTTATTTCACTTTTTTCTTTATGAGTTGCCTTTGAGATTAATTCAACCATAATTTCACCCAGTTCTTCCTCCCTTTGTTCCTCTATGTTTTGGAATCTCAGGTAAAAGGATGCCTTCTCCATCTCAAGATACGTTAATGCATCCTCATTTTCTCGATTTTTTATCGTTTGCATGTTTTCCATCCTCTCCAACCTCATATTTGTGGCTTCTGTCCTTTCTTCTACTTTATGGATTCTTTTTTCGTTTTCTGTAATATTTTGTTGGATTGTGTCTATCCTCTCATCAATGTTTTTAATATCTTCTTTTATTTCTCCCACATCTTTTTGCATTTGTTCTTGATTTTTCTTCATTTCATCATGATTATGGGTCATCTTCTCCTCCATCCTTTTCATTCCCTCTTGGATCATAGCGAGGGCTGCCTGGATATTTTGCATTCCTATTATGGTATCTGCTTTTTCTTTTTCTATTGCATCTCCTGTCTTCTGATATGCTGGGGATGATATCTGTACTGTCTGTGTTGGGGATTTCTTTTTGGTCGTTTTGCTAGTAGCCCATGAGCTTGATGTTGCCATCTTTAATATACTAGTTATTTTCAGCCACAATATCTTGAGATTATCGGCCACTTTTTTTTTAGTGTTTATATCTTCTGCCTTATAGTGTTATTGCGTACTTGTTTATCAATATTTGTAGGATATGGCTTAATATAGTAAATCAACTTATTTAGCAATTAATATATAAGTGGGGGTGACAGATCAGATATAGGAACAGTGGAGAGTAATCAAATCTTTAGCAATTCATTGGTTTTCTTTTAAGTTCATTAAAACCTAAAATATATATTTATCTAACACATTTATCATAATAACTATATTATCAAGCCTTATTGTGATTCTGTACGATTATTCCAATTAATTAACTTCAAATATATAAACTTATCCAAGATACTCTAATATTCTTCAATTGATTTACAATTATTCCGTAATTAATCTATAGGTTACCTTCAAATTTGTAAATTCATTCAATTCTATAAACTTATCCAATATGATATACTATTCTTTAATTAATTATCAATTTTTCTATAAATTCTTCAAACTGTTTAAATTCAATGACAATGAGAAAAACAAAAAAGAAAGAAAAAGAAAAATAAGAATTTAATATTAGTATCTGATATATTATAATAAACTCGATTCAAACCAGTCTGCTTTGTTAAAATTAATGTTATTATTCGTTAGTCCTTTTCTTTCAAATCATGGGTTTTCTTCCAAGTCATCTCCGTAACAACTTAACGAACTTCAGTGATAGGTGGCTTTTTTCCATTTTACATTGACAGCAGCTTAATGAAGCTACATATTAAGTACAGGTAGTCTTTGATTTACAACCATTTGTTTATCAACTGTTCAAAGTTACAATGGCACTGAAAAAAGTGACTTACCACTGGTCCTCGCACTTACAAGTATCACAGCATATTCACTGTCATATGATCAAATTCAGGTGCTTGGCAGCCAGCGTGTATTTACAAGAGTTGCAAACTCCCAAGGACACGTGATTGCCATTTGCAACTTTCCCAACTTACCTCCAACAAGCAAAGTTAATAGGGCAAGCTGGATTGGCTTAACAACTGCATGTTTCAGCAACTACAGTGATTCACTGTTGGAAGAAATGTCCGTCTGGGTTCAGTTCCAAGTGGGGAGAAAGACACTGGAAACATGAAGACTGCTTTGAAAGATAGTTTAATGGTGGACAGGACCACATGGTTTGAGGTCCTGGGCAAAAAAGCACATGGATGAGAGAGAGAGAGAGAGAGAGAGAGAGAGAGAGAGAGAGAGAGATTTATACCCTCTGTTGGGCTTTGAATTTGAGCTTGTATTCTGATTGGTTGTCAGACTCCTGAAGGAAATGAATAATAAGTTACTCTTTTATAAAAGTGTTCCATGTAATAAAAATCTATGATGTTCTTACTGTTGCAAACTGACCACAAATAGTAATCAGTAGAGACAATGTGTTATGACTTGCTAAATGCTCCCTTGGAGACAGGAACCTACACCTTGGGCAAAACCATTATCAGTAAAAAAAGGAACAGCCGCCCAAGGTGAAGTTAAAAGTAACGTTGTTAGACAGGAATTGTCAAGATGATCCTTTTAAAGAAGAACTCACTGTCCTTCTGTTGCAGGAAAAGGAACGGGACCAGGCCAAGCTCTTCAATGCAGGAAAGGGTTTATTGTGCACAGTTCAAACAGCCCAAAGGCAAACAAAAGTTTGAACCCTGAGGGGTCCTTTGAGACAAGTATTTATACAATCCAACTACATACGCATATCAGGGAGCATTACATTTAACATGTAGGAACTATCCTCCATCAGTTTGCAAGGATCAAAGAGGAGAGGAAATAATAAACACCCACTAACACATTCATGTTCTCTAGTCAGTGTCTCAAGACAAAACATAAGAAGATAAGGGACAAGAAGACGCCTAAAGGGTAATAAAGGAAGCAGCATTTGTTATCTGGGGATATACATGACATTTGGGGAGCAATGAACAGTGAATGAATAAACAGGATGCATTTGTTTTGGGTCATTTCACTCTTTTACAGATAAGTACCTTCGTCAAATACCTTCGTCAATCCAGCAACCTTTTATCGGCACAGAAGAGGAAAGTTAGCATTGGCCAAAGTTTTGGGCCTTTAATATTTGATGTTTAACCAATATCAGAATTTGGTCTGCCTCATTTCCCCCCTTTGTGACTCCTCTGATTTATCCAGAAGAGACACACATTCAGGTTCCTCTCCTGGCTGGAGCCGTTCATATTCCCACATAGCCATCACCCGAGCAGTTGTCTTTCGCTCCACCAGCAAGGATAGACTTCTGGAAATGGTTTTAACAAAAATAGGCAGGACACAGGGGAGAAAAATACATCCTGCGGCTATTAAGCCAACAAGGCCAACGATGGCTTGAAGACCGGGTAATTTTGGCCACCATCTGGAAAACATGTTTTCCACATTAAGACCCCTCCAAGTTTGGATGGGTACATGAGCGATTTTAACCATTTTATCCGTAATTTCCTTAATAACCTTCCCACTTTCATCGATTTCTATGCTGCAATTAGTCAAATTAAACTTTCCACATACCCCTCCTGTCAGTGTTCCAGAGCTGACATAGAAGCAATGAGACAAAAGTTTGACATTTCACCTAGAAAAGCCTTTCGGTGAATTCAGTCTCCTGGGAGACGCATGGGAGGGGGTGACATTCCTGTGAGCTGAAGAGATAGATAAGAGGAGAATGATCTGGAAGACAGCCAATGGGGAGCAGAGAATGGGAAAGGAAAAGGAGGGTTTTGGATAGAGGGGCCAGTACTGTCTGCATGGTTGCCAGGCACGGGTGCATTGCTCAATAAAGAGAATATTTCCTAAACTTTGATGCTTGGAAATCAACTTTATTCTAGAGAATGAAACCGAAATCCTGACAGACAGACAGTACTGTTTTGTTTTTTTTCTCTCTCCGAGCCAACCTGGCTGGCCTCCAGAGCTCCGGTTCTTTGCCAGAAGTCTGGACAAAGTGGAGAGACAGCCCGGAAACCATGGCTGAAAGCCAACTCTCCACTGAAAGTGGAGGGGGTGGAGGCCCCTTTGCATCTGCACTAGAAGCAAACTTGGATGCAAAGGGGCCTCCACCCCCCCCCCTCCTCCAGCAAAGCTGCAAGCCAAGAAGAAGAAAAATGAACCTTTGTGGGCTTTGCCAAAGTCGGCAGAAGTGGAATTCCCTTTTCCAGGCGGGAAAGGTAAGGGAAAGCCTCTAAGTGAATTAGCGAGGGTAGATTGGCTGTGGGACTGGCAGCAAGCCAGACAGCAGAAAGCTTCAAAGCAGCCACTCGAAAGCCCCATGGATAAGTTGAAGGAAGAGTTTGACCATGCTGTTGGACTGGGGGAGGAGCCGTCCTGCAGGCCCAAGGAGAGGGGGTGGCCAGCCCAGCCCACTGAACTGAGTCACCATAGACAGGAGCGCAGCCCTCCCACACCAGAAGGAGAGATAGCCCCAGTGTGCATCCATGGCTTCCCCCTCCCCCCAGCAAGCACACCAGTCTGCGTAGGACATCACCCCCCGCCCCCAAATGAGAGATGAGGAAGAATTCCAACGACATTATGGGCAGGCTCAGAGAGCCCCGCAATGGGAGGAGGGGCCACCGAGGGTGGAGCCACCCCAGTTTAGAGGGAAATTTGATGGGGATCCAGACCAGCTAGCGCAATTCCTCGACGCAGCTGAGATTTACATCGAGCGCTACGCACACCTTTCCCCTTTCCCCAGGGCCCTAGTCAGTGCCATCGCAGAAGGCCTGGAGGGAGAAGCAATGAGCTGGTCAGTGGCCCTGTACAAAAACAGGGCCCCCCAACTGCAAGATGCAGATGGCTTCTTACAACTGCTGCGAGCCCGTTTCGAAGAAACAGGGGAGGACCCCTATGTAGAAGACGAGCTCAGAAACCTAATACAGAGGGGGAAGCCCATCCAAGAGCATATCCATGAGTTCAGGAGAGTTGTTGGGACTTTACCTCCTTTGCCGGAACGACTGCTAGTATACTTCTTTAGAACAAGCTTAGATGAGCAAATAGCCCAAGTGACTGCTTATCGAGATATTCCGAACCGACTTACCGACTGGTTCCGGATAGCGACACAAGTCGAGAGGGCTACGGGCCAACGACATGCTAAAGCAACCACAGGCAAAGGAGAAAGCCCAGCTGGACCAGGAACCGTCTACCAGACGAGGAACTACAGCACCACGGGCCACCCAGAGGCCACCCACCCCCCAGAGTCTGCTGAGATGCTACAGATGTAGAGGAGTTGGCCATTTGGCAGCGGCGTGTGGAACCCCGGGACTGAGACCAGAGCCAACGGGCAAGACACGGCCAGAACGAGGACCCAGGCGCGCCACCAATGCACCACGAAGACTCCCCCCTGGTACGGAAGGTTTCGCCCACTTGACCGAAGCAAGGGAGAGCCCAGATGATGCGAATCAGCCCCCCGAAACGTATGACAGCGATGACGATGGAGAAGATGACCCAATGGTGAGTGGACCCATCCATCCTTTTCTCTTCCCCGTATGCCTAACAGCCCCAATACAACAGTGAACGGGAGCAGGTGGTGAATGCCATCATCCCCTCTGCCCAAGGAGTGGGCCAGGTAACCACCAGACAGCAGCATCGTGATCAGCAGGGCCAGCCAGCGAGTGACCTAACGAAAAAGCTCAAAGCAGAAACATTGGCGGACCCCTGGTTCTGAGACAATCAACATCTCTTGACAAAAAGGGATGGCCTAGCCTGGAAAGGGACAAAACTTTACGTCCCAGAGTCGCTAAGCACCCTGGTCCTCAAAAGCAGCCACGACGTTAAACCAGCAGGACATTTTGGGTTCCTAAAGACTCTGCATTTAGCATGGAGACAGTTTTGGTGGCCCCACATGAGGAAAGACGTAGACAGTTATGTAAAAAGTTGTACCATCTGTGCCACGATGAAAACCCGACCAGGAAGACCCCCCGGACTGCTGCAGCCAGTAGCTGAACCGTCAAGGCCATGGGAGGAGATTGCTATGGACTTCATAGTTGAGCTGCCGAGAAGCGGCAGAAACACGGTGATCTGGACTGTAATAGACTTATTCTCCAAACAGGCACACTTCATACCCTGCAGTGGATTACCTTCAGCCTGCCAATTGGCGAAACTGTTCGTGAAACACATCTACCGCCTGCACCTAATACCCAGAAGAATCATCTCCGATCGGGGTGTCCAATTTACAGCGAAGTTCCTTCGAAATTCCTTCGATCCATAGGATCATCCCAAGGCCTCAGCTCAGCGTTTCAACCGAGTATCAATGGGGGGGGCGGGCGGAGAGATTGAATGCCATGATAGAGCAGTACCTGAGGTGCTACGTTGACTGCCAACAATCGAACTGGGTGGACCTCTTATCTTTTGCAGAGGTTGCATATAACAATGCTGTTCACAGTAGCACAGGACTAACCCCATTTAAGATAGTAAGCGGCATGGATTTCGTCCCCATGCCTGAGTACCCAAGGGAACCTCCTTCTTCAGTTAGTTTGACCGATTGGATGGCAATGCTGAGAGAATCTTGGGCGAATGTCAAGAAAGCATTAGACAAGGCGGTGCGGGCTTATAAGAAACAAGCAGATAAGCACCAAGTCCCCCAAAAGCCGTTCCGAGTAGGGGAGAAGGTCCACCTCTCCACCAAGTATTTAAAATTCAGACTCCCGACTAGGAAACTCGGCCTGAAATGTATAGGTCCTTTTCCTATAGTTAAGATAATAAACCCGGTTACAGTACAGTTGCCCCCAGGACCCTTGATCGTCGGAGGCCAGGCTCACTATGAAGTGCAGAAAATTCTTGATTCGAGGTGGCGTAGAGGGCGCCTCCAATACTTAGTTAAGTGGAAGGGTTACCCTTTGTCAGAAGCTTCCTGGGTGAAGAGCACCAACATCCAAGCTGACCGGCTCATAGCTAAGTTCCATGCAGATCACCTGGGCAACACCCCCTTGGATGGGGTAACAGCACTAATCCTGTTGTTTCTCTTGCACAGGCCTCGCTGAGAGAATGAAGGGAGAGGGGCCGGATGTCAGTGTTCCAGAGCTGACATAGAAGCAATGAGACAAAAGTTTGACATTTCACCTAGAAAAGCCTTTCGGTGAATTCAGTCTCCTGGGAGACGCATGGGAGGGGGTGACATTCTTGTGAGCTGAAGAGACAGATAAGAGGAGAATGATCTGGAAGACAGCCAATGGGGAGCAGAGAATGGGAAAGGAAAAGGAGGGTTTTGGATAGAGGGGCCAGTACTGTCTGCATGGTTGCCAGGCACGGGTGCATTGCTCAATAAAGAGAATATTTCCTAAACTTTGATGCTTGGAAATCAACTTTATTCTAGAGAATGAAACCGAAATCCTGACACCTCCTTCTTTGGCTAATAGGTAGTCCAAGGCTAATCTATTCTGCATAATATATGTTCTTGATTTAACACTTTCCCTGGCTAATTGAGTAAGACCCTTCACAGTTTCATTGGTAATTATTTCAACCACTGCTTGCAGACGAATTAAACGATTCAGAATGTACATGGGGGTCCGATAGCCATACATGCCATCTTCCGCCCATGTAGCTGGTCCATAAACTTCTATAATTCATTCTGCAGGCCATTCTTCATCTCCCCAACTGTGTTGGTTACCTCCTATTCTAACCTTACCTATTGCAGATGTATCAACATGCCTTTTCTGTCGTTGATTACCTACATCATCATATACTGGCACACCTAAAATCTGTCGAGTTTTAAGGGGGAGCAAAAAGAATCCTGGCCTAATTATTCCCAGGACACAAGCTCCACACCAATTCTTAGGTAGATACCCATATGCCATTTTACCACAAATCCAGTACAATCCATCAGGAGCAAGCCATCCAAGGGTTGGATTATCTGGATCCCTTAAGAAGGCTAATCTGTTTACCTCAAACAGAGCCGTTTCATCAATACCCTCTGTGACATTACTTCCTGGCCACCATATCTTGCTTTCCCATATTCCTGTGCATATGAGGTTTCCTACCTGTTTACAGCCAGTCTGAGTCTTCCTTTGGAAGCATACATTCCCTACCAAACTGGTGGTAAGTGTCCAATCCCCATCTTTTCCTTGATTATATGAAAGATTACCCTTCTGTTCCATTTCTAGTACTTTGGAATAGTTCAATTCCTGGGCTTCCCATGGCCATTTTTCTCCCATGTTAGTTCCTCCACATACAAAACAATTCGATACATTCAGAGTGTGGGCTATGTCTTCTGCCAATTTGACAAAGGTATTTGTTACATGGCTAGGAATTTCAGGTACATTTAGCTTTTCCATTTCCAGATAATATGACCAGAACAATCCTTTTGTATCCTGGGTTGTCCTAGTAATTTTGGTTATGTTAGGATATGATTTGGGCCTAACAGTTGTCCAGGCAATATATGTGTTCTGTGACTTTAAGTTTTAATGCTGAGTCATGCTATAATTAGTTGTAATTTAAAAATGTATTTAAGAAAAGTACTGTAATGTATTCAGTTGATGATAAGCTGCCATTGTGCTATCATCGCGTGCGTGTGTGTGTGGATCTGCTACCATCCAGGGTTTGTGAACCAGAGTGAACCAACTACTGTTTGTTTGGTAAGAAGCTTTTTGGATTTAACCGGTAAAGACTTGGACTGTTTAGAAGACTACGAGATTGTTTATTTTCCACTATAAAGAAAACTTTTGATAACACCAGTTTGCACGTATCTTTATCTCATTGCTCTCAGCAACGTTTCTCTGTGCACTTTACTCTGCTAGCTGTAAACACAGCAACAATATCCTTAACAGGTTACATACCATCTAAGGGTTACAAGGGGATCTCTGCCCTTAGCATATATTCCTAATCCATACTCCTCCCTCCATATTCTTGTAGGGGTGCAGGTAATCTTTACAGGATTGCATTCATTCAGTTGACAGTTACTACTAGCTGCCCCATTTCCCAACCTGCATTTCTGTGTACCTCCAGGCTGATCTTCAGACCACATAACTGCACAAGACCAATACGGGCAATAACTGTACGTGTCCCGATCACTGCATTCTCCCTGATTTCGACACATGTATTTCTTTTCTAACATATAACTCCTTTCCCAATCTAAGGTTCCACACGTAGCTTTCCACACATCACAATTGCGATTAATAGCTAAACAAGCATCAAACGTTAGTTCTACTTGACTGCCTAACTTTCTAAATTCTGTTTTGTTCAAAAGTTCCTCCCGCCCACATCCGGTTGTATATATTGCCATTTCGTAAGTAGTTATCTGTTTGGCCTCTGCCGGGTTATAACATTGAACCTTATTATTCCACTTACACATGGTATATGGTGGTGTTTACTTGACATGTTGAAGGAGTGTATTCCTGACAACCCTCAGGTTTTTGAGTATGATAGACCAAAGTATTGGAGACCTGCACTCCCTGCAATGTTGTGTGGATGCATGGGCTACAGGCTTCCTGACTTGTTGACCGCAGCATTGGAATTTCTAAGTTACCTTGTATTCCTATTACCCACACACTTATCCATAACCACCCAACTCCAACAATTACCATTCTTAACATCCTCACGGTCCCTTTGGTTCCTGAACCAGTTTTCCTGCAATACAGTTTCAATAGTGGGGCTGGTTTTGAGAGTATAATAGGACTCCTCTGTATCTATTACCAGATAATGTACTAACACGTCCTCTATAATGTTCACGTCACACTCTACCTTACAGCTTATACATAAAACACAAGCAATACAGTGATTACAACAACAACACTCACAACCACAATTACAGAACCAGCACATGTAAAGAAAATTCTCTTTTCTGTTCCTTTGCATCAAAAGGCATTTTCCAGTGTGACCAAAGCAGGGACTTCTTTCATCTGTAAGAGATTCACACTACGCAGCCAGTTGGGAAATGTAGGGACAATTAGGGATTGGAACGACTGAAAAATCTAATGTCCTTGGCTGTCCACAAAACCACTGCTTATATCTGTAAAACACAATAATCAATAAAGCCAATCCCACAATTACCCAAAGTGCCCACACCTACTTTTCCTCCCACATGGATCCACAACTATCTTCAGTCTCTTGTCCGATTCTGGGTTCTGGAACAATTCAAGAAGGTAGGTGTTCCCTCCTCTTTTTAGCTTGCAGAGGGTTACATCAGCAGATACACATCAAAGTAACCTATATAGAAAATACAAAAGCTTTCTTTAAGCATGTTTAAATGTCAATTTTGTTGGATGTTGTTTGTCCACGGACACTTTCCAGCCGGTGTCAGCTGCCGCCTTGACTTGTGTCCAATGGATCCATGATTTTGATTCTGCAATCTTAATAGCAAGTGGAGAAGTCATAATAACAACAAAAGGTCCTTTCCATCTTCCTTCTAGCAGCTCTTTCTTCCAGTGCTTCACCCACACTTGGTCCCCCGGTTTAAATGGGTGACAATGAGTGACTAGTCTAGGGGGTACTTGTTCCATCACATATCGTTGGAGTCTCTCAACTTGCTTATTAAGTTCTTGTACCATCTCCATATTCCAACCCCCCCCCCCTTTATGACCCAAATCAGGCCACCCAGCTAAGTTCCTCCTCAGCAACCCTGGTGGACGTCCAAACATTAACTCATATGGGGATAGTTTGTGTTGGCCTCTAGGCGAGTTTCTGATCGCATATAAGGCCAATGGTAAAGCATCCAACTACTTTAAATGGCTATCTATACAGATCTTAGTTATTCTTTCTTTTAAAGTTTGGTTCATTCTCTTTACACAACCTCCCGATTCCGGATGAAAAGAACTATGAAATCTCCATTTGATCCCCACTGCTGTGGCTACCGCCTGATTAATATGATGAATACACTCAGGACCATTGTCAGAAGATATTTGACTGGGAATTCCAAACCTGGGGATTATCTCTTTCAATAACAATCTGGCCACTTCCCGAGCCTGCTTGGTCTTAGTTGGAAAGGCTTCAGGCCACCCAGTATACATATCTACTATAACTAACATAGCCTTAAACAGACGACATCTAGGCATATCAGTAAAATCTATCATGACATATTCCATGGGGATATATGATTGTGGTATTGCACCAGGGGGCAGTAGCGGCCCTTGTCTTGGATTGACCTTTGCACGAGTGGCACATCTTGCAACCGTTCCTGTTACAACACCCACAAGTCCATTGATGTAATAATCCCTCCCTAGGGCTTGCTCCAAAGCTGTCTTTCCCATATGTGTGGTTTCATGGGCTAGCCAAGCTAGCGTCCCTGCTACGGAGGATGGTACAAAAACCCTTCCGTCCGGTAACACGTACCACCCCTCTTCAATTTGAGATTCCAAATCTGTCACTACTTTCACACTTTCCTGCTGTGAATATGTTGGTTTGAGCTTGGGGGGCAAATCCATGACTACACAAATAGATAAATCTGGCAATGGTTCATTCCGTTTCGCCGCTTCCCTGGCCTCTATATCGGCTGCTGTATTCCCCTATGCCACCTTATCATCACCCCTTTGATGTCCCTTACAATGCATCACTGCCACTGCCTTTGGATTATTGACAGCCTCAATTAAGCGACTGATGAGATGTCCATGCAAAATATATTTCCCTGCCGAATCTCTAAACCCCCTTTCTTTGTATACAGCCCCATGTGCATGCAGTGTGAGAAATGCATATTTACTATCTGTCCAGACATTCAATGTTTCTCCCTTGGCCCTTTCTAAAGCCCGTATCGATGCCCATAATTCAGCCACCTGTGCACTATGTCCACCCCCCAAAGGACTACTTTCCACCACTGTTTCATCATCCACAATAGCATATAACATAACTTGACCCATCCATATACCAATTAAGCTGCGCATTTGGCAACGGAATATCCGTTAAATATGGTCGGGTGGAATAAACCTTCTCCAATACTTGTAAACAGTCATGCTCGAAAACAGACTCTGTAGGCAGCAATGTTGCCGGATTCAACCGGTTAGACACCACCAGACGCACCTGTGGATTCTCAATCATAATTGCCTGATATTTCACCAACCTTTGTCCACTAATCCACAAATGTCCCTTAATATCCAACACAGATTGAACCGCATGAGGGGAGTGCACGATTATAGGACAAGAAAAAGTAAGTTTATTACAATCCTGAATCAATTCTGCAATTGCAGCCAGCACCTTCAAACAGTGGGGCCAGCCTTTGGCCACTCCATCCAATTGTTTTGACAAATAGGCTACAGGTTGTCGCCAACTTCCCAAAGGCTGAGTGAGTACCCCCAAAGCAATGTTTGTTGTGGCTCCGTTGCCTGAGCCTGCGTCATCAGCAGGGGAGGACTCTGAGAGTGAGGGAGAGGAATTGGCAAGGCCTCCTTCTCCAGGACTCTCCTCTCTGGCAATGCCTCCGGAGGACACCGAAGGGCAGGAGATAGGCCCAGAGCCAAGCTCGTCCCCGCAGCCACAGGAGGACATTGACGAGGGGAGCGAGTTTTGGTTGGACCCTCGCCAGCGTCGGAGAGACAGGAGAGCCCAGCAGAGGAAAAGGCGTGGTCGTGATTAGCTGGTGGACCACGCCTCTTACCAGACTATATAAGTGAGGGATCGTAGTCATATCTTTGTGACGAACAAAAACAAAGATTTGTGGATCCCGGCTTTGAATCGGCCCTGCGTCTCAGTTTTGGTGTGTATGTGACGGACCTTTTAATAAATACGTTGGCAAGCAGCTGCGGAGTGCTGCCGACCTTCGTTATTATCTTATTTGGTTGCCTGCCAGTTGATTAGCCTCTGGTTGTCTGAGGGGCGGTTCATTCTGGGCCCGGGGCCAGAACATCTTGTTCGTCACCAGCAAAAAAGTTAACCCATCGTTACCACGATGGATCCACAGCTGCAGCAAATTATCCAACAGTTGCAAGCTGACAACCAGCTCCTGCAGCAGCAGGTCAGCCAGTTGACTGCGCAACTGGCTGGGGGAAATGTGCCTGCAGCTGTTCCTCCTCCCCCTCCTCCTCGTCGGAAAAGCCCTATCAATGTGCCTGATAAATTCTCTGGGCAGCAGGAGATGTTCCCGGCTTTCATGGGACAATGCCAGCTGTTTATGGCAATGAGGCCGGAGGATTTTCCAGATGACCGGGCTCGGGTGGCGTTTGTTATCAACCTCCTCTCCGGCAATGCCGCCCGATGGGCCACGCCTCTGTTGCTGCAGAATAGCCCCTTGTTTGCAGACTATCAGGGCTTTTGGCAACATCTGAAGGTGATGTATGAGGACCCCCTGAAGACCCAGACAGCAGCCAGGCGCATCAAAGATCTCCGTCAAGGGAAGCGCCCCCTGCAGGAATATGTGGCTGAATTTCGGCTTCTGGGCCAGGACTCAGATTGGAATGATGCAGCGCTCAGGGACGCTTTCCAGGATGGCCTGTCCGATGACCTGCAGGATGAGCTGGTTCGTATGGAGGCGCCTCAGACCCTCGACGCCCTTGTCGTGCAGTGCTTGCGCATTGATGCCTGTTTCCAACGGCGCAAGACCCGTCAGCCCATCCAAGTACCCCCGCGTCCTGCACCGACAGCGTCCCGGGTCACCCCGTGCTTTGTGGCGCCCGCGGAGGAGCCCATGGAGCTGGGAGCGGCCTGACCTCGCCTGACAGCCCCGGAGCGGATGCGGAGACGCCAAGGGGGATTATGCCTCTATTGCGGGGAGGCTGGACACTTTGCCGCTTCATGCCCCAAGAAGCGTAGTGGGACGCTCACGCCTGTTCCTGAATCTCGGCGGGACCAGCCGGGAAACGGGGCAGGCCCGGCCTGGGGGAAACCTTAGGTCGGGTACGTATCACTGCCCCGCTTGATTCAGCGGAGGTGGACTCGGGGCCCCCTCGACACCTAATCCTGGACACCCGGGTGTTGTTGGCCGACCGGTCGGAGGGGCTTCCGGCACATGCGCTGGTGGACTCGGGGGCCACCACGAACTTTATGGACCAGGCCTTTGTGGCCCATTTTGCGGTCCCCTTGGTTCCAGTGGACCCTCCGTTGAGAGTCGAGACGATCGATGGGCGGGAACTTGTTGCGGGGCCCATTAAGTTCGCGACTCAGCCCTTGCGCCTCACCATTGGGGCCCACGAGGAGGCGATCCGTTTTTACATGACAGCGGACCTGCATTTCCCGCTGGTCCTGGGGATGGCCTGGCTTCAGGCGCACGATCCGCAGGTGGCCTGGTCGAGGAACGCCATCTCCTTCCCGAGCCTGCAGTGCGTCGACCACATCCGCCACACCTGTGCCGGCCAGGACGTCTCCACCCCTGCCGTCTCTTTACCTCCTGAGCTGACGTCCTTCGCTGACGTGTTCAGTGAAAAGGAGGCGGACCGCTTACCCCTGCATCGACCCTATGACTGCCCAGTGGATCTGGTGCCCAACGCGCCCCTGCCCACGGGACGTCTGTACGCGATGTCGGAGCCTGAATTGGCCGCCCTATGGGACTTCCTGGACAAAAACTTGGCCTGAGGGTTCATCCGACCTTCATCCTCCCCTCTCTCGGCCCCAGTCCTCTTTGTGAAAAAGAAGACGGGGGACCTACGCCTTTGTTGCGACTACCGGCGGTTAAACGCCATCACCGTACGGAATCGCTACCCCCTGCCGCTCATCCCGGAGCTGATGGAGAGGTTGCGGGAGGCCTCGATTTTCACCAAGCTCGACCTCCGGGGAGCCTACAACCTGGTGCAGATGCGAGAGGGGGACGAGTGGAAGACGGCATTTGGCACCCGATACGGACACTTTGAATATACTGTCATGCCGTTCGGGTTGACCAACGCCCCTGCGGTCTTCCAGCATCTGATGAACGACATGTTCCAGGACATGTTGGATCGGTTCGTGGTCATTTATCTCGATGACATCCTGATCTACTCCCGGTCCCCGGAGAACCACGTCCAGCACGTCCGCCAGGTTCTGCAGCGCCTGCGGGAGCACCAACTCTATGCGAAGTTGGAGAAATGTCTCTTCTTCCAGACTTCCATAGAGTTCCTTGGGCACATCATCTCCCCGGAAGGCATCGCGATGGACCCGCGTAAGGTGGAGGCCTTGCTTAGTTGGGAACCCCCTCGTCGGGTGAAGGACATCCAGCGTCTGTTGGGGTTCGCCAACTACTATCGAACCTTCATCCCGGGCTTTGCCACCCTGACCTTGCCGATGACCCAGCTCCTTCGGAAGAAGGTTCCGTTTCAATGGGGTCCCCCGCAGCAGCAGGCCTTCGAGGCTCTGAAGCAGGCCTTCGTTACGGAACCTGTCCTGAGGCACCCCAATCCACATCGTCTGTTTGTGGTCGAAACGGATGCGTCCAATGTGGCGATTGGGGCGGTGCTGTTACAGGCCCCGGCGGATGGCGGCACTCTTTTTCCCTGCGCCTATTACTCCCGGAAACTCAATCCTTCCGAGCGCAACTACACCATCTGGGAGAAAGAGTTGCTGGCTATCAAGGCTGCGTTCGAGGCTTGGCGGCATCATCTCGAGGGGGCCTGACACCAGGTGGAGGTGCGGACGGACCATCGGAACCTGGAGCACCTCACGACGGCCAGGAAGTTGAACCAGCGGCAGATCCGGTGGTCATTGTTTTTCGCCCGGTTCAACTTCCACGTGACCTACATCCCGAGTGGCCACAACGTGCGGGCGGACGCCTTGTCCCGCAAGCCGGAGTACTTCTCTCCGAAGGTCTCCCTGCCTCCGCGGACGGTGCTGCCAGCTGAATCCTTGGCAGCAGCCCAGGAACCCATGGACTTGCGGGCTCAGGTGCAGGAAGCGCAGCGCCAGGACGCCTGGTCACAACAGCAGCAGGCGGAAGTCGGCCCTGCCTCCCCTTGGACTTTGGAGGAGGGCTTGTTAAAACACCGAGGCCAGCTGTACGTGCCCACGAGTCCGCTCCGAGCCATCGTTATGAATCAGTGCCATGACAACCCCGCGGCAGGACATTTTGGGTTCTTTAAGACACTGAACTTGGTGACGCGGACTTTTTGGTGGCCTCGGGTACGGCATGACGTGCACGCGTACGTGACGTCCTGTGTGCCGTGCCGACAGGCCAAAGCCGCGTCAGGCCCACCGCCTGGACTTCTCCAGCCGCTGCCGACACCGGAGAGATCCTGGGGAGCCATCTCTATGGACTTCCTGACGGACCTGCCGTTCTCGTGGTGGTGGACATGCTCACAAAGATGGCACATTTTATTCCGTGCCGTGGACTGCCATCGGCCCGCACCACAGCCCGATTGTTCCTGCAGCACGTTTTCCGCCTCCACGGCCTGCCGGACAGAGTGGTTTCCGACCGTGGGGCCCAGTTCACGGCCCGCTTCTGGAAAAGCCTGATGGCCGCGTTGGAGGTGCAGGTGTGTCTGTCGTCAGCGCACCATCCGGAGACTGACGCGGGGACGGAGAAGGTCATCGGCATCCTGGAGCAGTACCTCTGCTGCTAATTCAATCAGCAGCAGGACAACTGGGCCGAGTACCTTCCCCTGGCGGAGTTCGCCTTCAACAACTCCCAACACACCTCCACCCAGATGACCCCATTCCATGCCAACGTGGGATACCATCCATGGCTGTTCCCTCTGTCCCTCTTGGATTCCCCTGTTCCCGAGACCCAGGACTTCCTCTCGGAGCTGCAAGCGGTTCAGCAGCTGGTGCGTCGGCAGCTGATCCAGGCGAAGGAGGACTATAAACGGGTCGCCGACCGCTCTCAACGGGCCACGCCACCGCTGGAGGTTGGGGATCGGGTGTGGCTGTCCACGAAGCACCTCCCCATGGACCGGCCGGCAAAGAAGCTCGACCACTGTTTCATCGGACCCTTCCCCATCGAGGCGGTCATCAGCCCGGTGGCCTACCGGTTGACCCTGCCCCGGTCGATGTGGCTCCACCCTGTGTTCCATCGGTCCCTTCTGGTCCCTGAGGCTCCGCCGTGCCGCCTCCGACACCCGACGGCACCTGCTCCCTCGACCACGGTTGCCGAGGACGGCTCCATGACGTACGAGGTGGACAGCATCCGGGACTCCCGTTGGCTGAAGGGCCATTTCCAGTACCTGATTGCCTGGAAGGGGTACGGGCCTGAGGATTTCTCCTGGGTGGACGCTTCCTCCGTACAGGCTCCTGACTTGGTACGGGCTTTCCATGCGCAGTTCCCGTCCCGACCGCATCCGGACCGTCAGCGGCGGGGGAAGGGCCCTGCGGTGGGGGATAGTGTTGTGGCTCCGTTGCCTGAGCCTGCGTCATCAGCAGGGGAGGACTCTGAGAGTGAGGGAGAGGAGTTGGCAAGGCCTCCTTCTCCAGGACTCTCCTCTCTGGCAATGCCTCCGGAGGACACCGAAGGGCAGGAGATAGGCCCAGAGCCAAGCTCGTCCCCGCAGCCACAGGAGGACATTGACGAGGGGAGCGAGTTTTGGTTGGACCCTCGCCAGTGTCAGAGAGACAGGAGAGCCCAGCAGAGGAAAAGGTGTGGTCGTGATTAGCTGGTGGACCACGCCTCTTACCAGACTATATAAGTGAGGGATCGTAGTCATATCTTTGTGACGAACAAAAACAAAGATTTGTGGATCCCGGCTTTGAATCGGCCCTGCGTCTCAGTTTTGGTGTGTATGTGACGGACCTTTTAATAAATACGTTGGCAAGCAGCTGCGGAGTACTGCCGACCTTCATTATTATCTTATTTGGTTGCCTGCCAGTTGAGTAGCCTCTGGTTGTCTGAGGGGCGGTTCATTCTGGGCCCGGGGCCAGAACAATGTTTCTACTAGTGTCTACGTACAGATTAAAAGGCTTCCTAAAGTTCAGTAAAGCCAGGGCTGGAGCTTGAGTCAATGCAAGTTTTATGTCCTTAAAAGCCTTTTTCTGTGCCCCCCCCCCCACTCAAGGGGTTCTACATTGGCTCCTTTGGTGGCTGCATACAAGGGTGCTGCCATCAAAGCAAAGTTAGGGATCCAAATACGGCAAAAGCTAGCTAATCCTAAAAAGCTTCTCAGTTGTCTTTTTGTTCGGGGTTCTGCCAGCATTAGGACCGCCCGCTTCTGCTCTGGTCCTAAAGCTCAACGGCCCTTCTCAATGTCGTATCCCAAATATCTAACATTCCTTTTCACCAATTGAGCTTTTTTCTCGATACCCGATAACCACACTCTAATAACAAATCTAGCAAGATCTTAGTATTGTCCCAACATAAGTCCTCTGTCAGTCCTGTGATCAAAACATCATCAACATACTGCAGTATTGTGTCTCCTGGTTGTCGAGGCACATAATACTGTAAATCTCTAGCTAACGCTGTTCCAAACAATGTGGGGGAGTTCTTAAATCCCTGAGGCAGCCGAGTCCAAGTATATTGCATTTTCGTTCCTGTATAAGGATTCTCCCACTCAAATGCAAACAGTGGCTGGCTTACGGGGTAAATGGGAATTGTAAAGAATGCATCCTTTAAATCAATAACGGAAAACCACTCAGCCCGGGGTGGAATTAAACTCAACAGGGTATACGGATTCGACACGGCCAGGTGTAAGGTTACCGTCAGGTGATTCACAAGCCTTAGGTCTTGCCCCAGGCGGTAAGACCCATCTGACTTTTTAATTGCGTCCCTTTCTAGATTGGGACTCTTTACACACAGTCCCTCACGCCCTCGTCACCTCCCGTCTGGACTATTGTAACGCTCTCTACATGGGGCTCCCCTTGAGGAGCACTTGGAGGCTCCAACTGGTGCAGAGTGCGGCTGCGCGGGTGGTTATGGGAGCCGTGGCGTCCTCCTGGACTCATGGCTGTCTTTAGAAGAGCACCTGACGGCCGTGACCGGGAGGATTTTTGATCAGGTTCACCTGATTCGCCAGTTGCGTCCCTTTCTAGATCGGGACTCTTTACACACAGTCACTCACGCCCTCGTCACCTCCTGTCTGGACTATTGTAATGCTCTCTACATGGGGCTCCCCTTGAGGAGCACTCGGAGGCTCCAACTGGCGCAGAGTGCAGCCGCGCAGGTGGTAATGGGAGCGACGTGGCGCTCCCATGTAATACCCCTCCTGCGCGAGCTTCACTGGCTCCTGGTGGTCTTCTGAGTGTGCTTCAAGGTTTTGGTTATCACCTTTAAAGTGCTCCATGGCTTAGGACCTGGTTATTTACGGGACCGCCTACTACCACCAATAGCCTCCCACCGGCCTGTACGCTCCCATAGAGAGGGGCTCCTCCGGGTACCGTCGGCCAAACAATGTCGACTGGCAGCCCCCAGGGGGAGAGCCTTCTCTGTGGGAGCACCTACCATCTGGAACGAGCTCCCCCCGGATATACGGAGGATCCCGGACCTGCGCACCTTCCGTCGCGTGCTCAAGACTTACTTATTCCAACAAGCCGGCCTGACCTAAGTTATTTTCCCCTTTTAATTGTGAATTTTAATTTGTTTTAAATTAGTGGGGTTTTAATTGTCAGCCAAATTATTTAATTCGTTTTATTCTATTTTAAATTTTTGTATTTATATATTTTATTTATGGCTGTACACCACCCTGAGTCCCCCAGGAGTAGGCCGGTTTATAAATCTAATAAAATGAAATGAAATGAAATGAAATGAAATGAAATGAAATGAAATGAAATGAAATGAAATGAAATGAAATATGATTTTCAAATTTTATTCTCTGAAGCACTTTCTCTAATTTTTTTTTAAATAAACTTTATTGGTTTCAAACAAAAAAAATGTATAAAATTATGTCCATGCTGTTTACATCGAAGGCGCAGCGTTTATGCATATTTATAGTAATCACTTAGGTGTCACTAGTTACAATCTCTTATCATATCACCACCTTTTAAATTCCCTTTTTCATTTTCTCATTTATCCATTTATACCATCTTTCCTAGACAGAATAAAAGACTGAATTATCCTCATCATTAATTTCATATGTTAACTTGCACATCTCTGCGCAATCCAATATTTTCTTAATTATATGATCTTCTGGTGGCAGATCTTTCTCTTTCCAGTACTGTGCAAATGCCAACCTGGCTGCTGTTATAATATGTGTTAATAGATATCTCTTGTCCTTTCCAAGCGCCCTCATTCCCATTCCCAGGAGAAATAGTTCTGGTTTCATAACAATATCTTCCTCTATTATTTCCTGTGCCCAAATCCAGATTTTTTTCCAGTATTTTTTCGCTTGGGGGCAAGTCCACCACAGGTGAAAGAAGGTGTCCTGTCGAGGACCACACTTCCAACAGTTAGGATGTATATTTGGGTATATCTTCGCTAATCTAGCGGGTGCTAAGTGCCATCTGTGCAGCATTTTAAAATGATTTTCTTTATAGGTTACTGCCCTTGTAAGTTTATAATTCTTATTCCATGTCTCTTCCCACTCATTTAGATTTATTTCATGTCCGAAATTCTTTTCCCAAGCATTCATTTGTTTTTTCATTAAGTCCTATGTGCTATCCTCCTCCAATAGATAATCATATATTTTGGCGAGGATCTTCTTTCCTGTTCCCATCATCACCTTGTCAAATCCATTTTGTCCTAGATCAATACCATATTTTTCTTTATCTTTCTGATATCTGGACTTTATTTGTGTGTATGTCCACCAATCTAGATTTATTCCTATATCTTTCAATGCTTCATTTGATTTAAGGACTCCTTCTCTATCTAAGATCTCTTTGTATCTACAAACCCTTTCCATCCCCCATCTCTTGGGGTGGATCAAGGCCTCTATCGTTGACAGCCAATTTGGAACTTTTGTATAGTATTTGAAGCACTTTCTCTAATTACCCAGTTGAGAGTTGTACATATGTTCCTGTATCAGAAACTTCATTTTCATCAAAGAGATCAGGGTCAATTTTACAGTCTATAAGGCTTTCCATCAAAATCAACTCATTTTTTTTCCAACTCTTATCTCTTTCACTGCTCTCATAGCTAGTTGTCTGAACAAGGAATAAAAGCCTGGCCTGTCACAACAGGAATAACATCTGTCTAATCCAGCCAGGCCCAGACAACTAAGAGAACCACATTTCTGTTGCTTGTAACTTCTGACCCATTTTGGATGCCCAGTCCTGCAAATCTTTCTGACCACACCTGACTTATTCATGTCTACAACCCACTTTTCAGTTGTTAAAAGGTCTATGGCATGCCAGTTTTGTAAGACCACTGCTGCCAAAGAATCTATTTGGTCTTGGACTTTGACCAAGGTTCCATCAGTTTGGTTCAGGCTTTCTTGGAACTCCTCTGACAATTGCTTGAACTGTGTTAGGGAGTGTGCCATTCCACCTATACCTGTTCCAACAGCAGTCCTCAGGATTGCTAATAGTGGGACCAAGAGTGGCACCCGTTTTTGAACATGCCCCATGAGGGGAACAGGGATAGTGTGCTCTCCACTGACAACACCTATTTTTGGGGAAGATGTACATGTTCCAGTCCAGTTTGTAGGTAAACACAAATACACATTTTTCCCACATAAGAAGAAAACTCCATTTTTCCTTACATACACACCTATATTCATGGAAAATGTATGGGCTCATTGGTTTTTCTCATTAGTCCAGACCCCCAAAGTCCCTGCCACTAGCATGCCACCAGTGGCTGCAATGGGACTTCTAGTGTAGGGTCCTTTTGCTTATCTCTGAGAATTGTGCCTTCAAAAAGATAACATTAGCTTGCATTTCCAAGGGGAAGTAGGACACATAAGCCTGTGTTGGATCTAATGGAGACATGTGGTGGTATTGAGAAGTGACCTTCTCTTGAAATAAATAGTGGGCATAAGGAGAAATGCCACTAGTTAGTTTTTACATCTATAAGTGTCATTCCAGGGTCAAGTGTATTTCTGATGGACATTGATCTCCTATCAGGGATCCTACAGGAATATCTGGTTCCTGATGTTGCTTTATACACAGAGAGGGTGCCCGTATGATTTCCACACCAGTGGCTATAGGGCCAACAATGGAGAGGTGGCTCATCCCCAGCCTTTTGAATGCATTATAGAAGTCTCCTTGCAGTTTTAAAATAGAAAGTGGATATAAAAAAAATGAAATGAAAATGATATAAAACGAGGTCAGTCTAGATGATCTCTGAAGAGCCCCTTTCTTTAATATTGGGTTCAAAAGGTAAAACCACAGAAATAACTAACCTTTCTCAGCTGTCAAGCTCAGGAAACATTATCAGGAGTAAAATATCAAACTTAGCCAAGCAGAGGTAACCACAGATCTAACAGCAGGACTTAGATAAGGTTTGCAAGAACACCTGTGTTCCTCTTAAAGAGGGAATACACATTAGTACGCTTGTAGGAACTAGTAGCAAGGGAAATGGGGGGGGGGTTGTTGCGGTGGGCTGTCAGCATTGTAATCAATCATGAGAAGTCAAAAGTATGTATAAAAAAGCTGCATTAGGATACTTTTATCCCATTCAGTGTTTTGCTTCTTGTTTTGCACTGAATCTGTGCAATAAACCTCTCTGATCACCCACGGAAATCTTGTGAGTCTTAATTTCTATAACATTCAGGCTACTGTTACTTTGGTTCACCATTAATATCTTTCTCAAGGACTATTGTGGCCCTGGTCCTGACCCAAAGAACTGGCTCAACTGTAACAGCATTGTAAGATGAAGGACCAGCAAACAAACATAACCAGCATTTTTGGCTTAGGGTAGGGTCAGACTGATTAACTAGGCTTTAACTCAATTCCAGTATTCTTAGTAGTCTCAATTGTTACAGGGGTCCATTCTCCCTTTGTTCTACCCCACTCTGTTGTGGGATTGACAGACACTTGTCTTTAGGTCGTGGGGTTGGCTTAGGTCCAGGGTACAGACCCCACCTATTGATGAAACATCGTTGGCGGGAGTGGACCTGTTCCAAAGAGTTCACACCTTGTGACCTGTTCTTGCCTTGTCTTTTGGGGTTCTCAACTTCCCCAGATCCTTTCTCAAGGGCAAGGGCATCACTTGGGCATTCTCACAACATTGGGAACTACTGCTCAGGGTGTTATTACTCATTAGGCCCTTTGCCAATAATAGCCAAAGCCACAGAAAACTCATAATTGTCCTTATAATACAATCCTCCAAATCACAATTTAATCATTTCTACTTTCATCACAATATGAATTTTAAAATATTTCAATCGTTACAATCTCCCTAATTAAATTTAGAATTGTTCTAGCTGGTATCCAAATTACAACTTAATCCTTTTTACTTTCACCACCATATACCATTAAAGTATTTCAATTGTTACAGTTTATACTTATTCATATTTCTAGAAAAAGATTAAAAGGAAAAACTTATCATTGTCTAGATTTCAAATATACAAAGACAAATACTCCAATTATTATTCATTTCATTTTTACAATCATGTTTTCCGATTTATTTCTTACTACTATTTGAATATTATAACTAGAGGTGGTCAAAAATGGTGGGTTAAGGGACACACAATATTGTTGGATTTCTTGTATTTGCTTATTTAATTCTCTCACCATCTGATTCATCCACTTAGTTCCTATCTTAGTTCCTATCTTATAGGAACTATATGATTTTCAAGTATTTCAAAAGGAGATTATCTAATTCCTTTACGTGGAGAACATCACACAGATCAAAGTATTAGTGGTAATGCATTTACTCACTTAAGGTGATTTTCAAGGCACACCTTTGTCACCTTTTTCTCTTAATGTCCTGGTAAGGCTGGTCAGTCAGGCTTGGGAAGGTCTGCTCTACTCTGGTTGCTGTGTTGACCTGCATACGTTGTTTCAATTTCAGGGCCCGATGCTTGCAAAAGAGTAGCTGGGTTAAAGCATTTGTTTGTTTCAGGGTCACTCGTGGTTTCTGAGTGAGGAGAACTTGATGCTTGTAATTTCTGGGGTTTGTCAGCCATAAATGGCCCTTTGTCTCTAAACTCCTTGTATCACTTGGCTGGTGTAAATGGTAGTTGACTGCCTAAGGGTTAATTTCCCAATAGTTGGTTCTGCAATTCGACAAACAGCTTCCTTGCATCTCTCTCTGCCTTTGACTTATGGTAATGGGGCGGGGTTAGTTTTTCTGCCTGAGAGGAACAGGCACTGCTAAGGCTTCAACATGGGGTGCAGCATATCTTGGTGGGTTATCTTCAACTTCGGTACTTCAAACTCCTGCCAGATATTGGGGATTTGACCTTCTGGAGCCATATTTCTCACCATCACGACCAGGAGGGAAACTGGACACACAGGCATATCTATATTTCTTCCATCTAAGGAACATTTCAGGGTTTTCAGCATGGGGTGATGATTTATGAAGCCATTAACCCCTTGGATATTTTAGAAAAGGGAGCTAGCAGCTTTGTTTAGATGCCCCTGTGTCTACTAAGAAGGTTACATTATTCCCCCCTATTTTCATTCGGAGCAAGGATTCGGGGGTGGGGGGCTTGACTGAACCCTGGTCCCCTTCAGTCTTCAGGCCTGTCATCTACTGCAGCCAGGCCTACGGCTTCCTTTCTTTACAGAATGCTTTTGTAGCTTTTCTTCAAATGCAGATTGAGCTCACTAGGCTGAGAAGCAACTTGTCTAAAACAGCATAAACACAAACCTCGCAAGGATGATTCAACATGCTGCCCTGGGACCTTTTATTACAGGGCAATCTTCTTAGCCAACACAAGAACTGTCTTTCCTGACTTCCGGTGGCGTCTCCGTCATTGTCGGACGGTCGCTCCATGACCGCCGGCCTCGATGCGCGTAGAGCCACCTTACAGCTGGCAGGCGGCTCGGAAAACCCGCTCTTCAAATGGAAGAGTGGGTAGAGCAACTGGGGGTGTGGTAGAGCCCCCTGAGTTGCCCCCAGGACTTTTTTTTGTCCTGGAGAGTGCTCAGGGTGATGGCTCCCTATTTACCCCAGAGAAGCTCCGCGCAGCGAGGGATCTCTGCTCGCAGCAGCAGAGCCAGACATCATGAGCAACACCACTAGAACGACTGAAATTTACAGCAAGCAAGTAAGCTGGTGAAACTTGGACTAACTAAAAAGGAAAAAATGCAAGTATTGCTCTTTTACTAATTTTTAGAAAAAAAAGAGACTTGAGAAAATGTCCTGGAAAATGGCGACTGGCTGTGCTCGGAAAATGCTTGAGAAAATGGAGAGTGGAAAGTGAAAGTGAGAGCTAAGCCTGCGCTGAAGTATTTAAAAGAAACATTCTAGCTGGGTTCTAAAAAGAAACAAAATTGATTTAAATAGAACTTTTTTGTTTTTTTGAGAAAAGTCAAAACTTTGTGAAGTATGACTCCTAAACAAAAATCAAGGGGGGGCTCCCTTACAAGCCAGACAAAGGAAAAAACTGAAAAGATTCAAATGCAGTTGCAGGGAACTGCAAATGAGGACTTAAAAGATTTTATAACTAGGTCTTTGGGAAGTGTTGTTGATAAGATAGAAAGCTCACAGAAGCATCTTGAGGAACTGGTACAGGGAAAATATGATAAATTGAATCAAATTATTACCAAAGTAGTTTCTGATCTTTCAAATGCGGTGATGGAAATGGGGAAGAAAGTGGCTGAAATTAGTACCAAGCTTGATTCCAAGATGAAAGACACAGAGGAAAAACTTTCTGAAGCTGATGCCAAAAATCAGAAAATTGAAAATGATGTGATGATGCTTCAATTTAAAGCTATGGAATCTGCTTTAAGATTAAGAGGTATAAGAGAGAATACTAGAGAAAATTTAAGAGCACTTTGTGCTAAGGCATTAGTGGCATTATTAAACTTGGAAGATGATCAAATTCTTGGTTGTATTGAAAAAGTCTATAGGGTTAATTCACGTGTGGCCAGACAAAGGAATTTGCCCAGAGATGTTGTATATTTTACTGATAGAAGATTAAGAAATTATATTCTGCAAAAGTCTTATTCTGCTACTCTGAAGGTAGAAGGTATACAAATTAGTGTTTATAAAGAGTTACCATCCAGGATTTTAAGATACAGAAAAGATTTTGGATTTCTGGTGAAGGAATTGAAGAGAAGCAAAATTCCATTCAGATGGGATGTACCAGTTGGTGTAATTTTGAGATATCAAGATGTGAGATATTGTTTAAATACTATTGAAAAAGCAGAACATTTTTATAATAATATTCTTAAGGGAGCCCCCATATTTTCATCCTCTTCTATGTTATCAACTATGGAAGAAGACATTAAGGACAAAGAGTCTGAAAGTGAGACTGAGGAACAATGTATCCAGATGGAATTAGAAAATCAAAATAACCAAAGTCTGTCAGAAGAAAAAGGAGTATTAGGTGGTTTTTCAGATGATTTTATTATGGACTTTCCAGATTTGAAAGTAAAGCATCTCAGAGATTCAAGAGATGAGGAGCTGGACCTTGAACTGTTGAAGCAAGAATTGAAAGATAAACATATAATTCGAGAGGAGAAACAAATATTAGTGAAACAGCAGAGGCCCAGTATTCCACAAGTGGAAAAGCATGAGGATGATAAGCAACAGAAAGTAGAAGTTAAGGGAGGAAATAATCTGAAAACCACTGAAATTATCTGAAAACCACTGAAACCCGAAGTGTCACTGCATTTTTATATTTACCAGCAGAGCTAATAGTTCTGGACTATCAGACTTACCGTAGTTATATTCCTTATCAGCACCTACAGCACCTACTACGCATGTCATTGCATTCTTTTGTACTTCTTCTAGAAACTTTCCTTTGTTCTCCAGCCAGCTAAGGTCAGGCTGGAGATTCTTTGCCAACATGTAATCTATTTTAGATAGTGAGATGTTTTTATTTTCTTATAATAAATATGAGTTTAATTAGAAGATGTTTCTTCGGTTTTATTGATCAAAGTATGCAACAGGATAAAAGCCACGATCCAACTCAAAATGAGGGCAATTACCCCACGCAAGGTAACGGGGCTGATTGCCGCCCTGACACGAAGGAAGGAGGTGGAAAGGTTGGCAGGATTTGAAAGAGTTTTAAAGGAACATTTGGGAGTGCAGCTTGTTTGAGCTGCATTTCTTTTTCTTTTAACGGATATACCAGGAGCCAGGTTGAATGATCTACGTAGAGGATTACAAGATACCTTTGTGGTTGGATTTTATAAACATAAAGTCACTCGGGGGGATTTATATATGAAGAGATGTTTGTTGCTGATGGGGGCAGCCGGAATAAGAAGTAGTTTATAAAAATTATGCTAGAAGACAGTTATTCAACTTCAATCAAGATGAAGATGAAGAGAAGACAAAAATTTGGTTACTGAGATAGAAAATTATTTGACATAATTGTTATACACTTTGAAAGAATATGAAGTTTATAAAAAATATGTTGGATACTATATTTATGAAGAGAAGATTAAAATTTGGATTATTAAGATAGAAAATTATTAGATATAATTGTTATATATTTTATTAGTATATATTAAGGGGGTCTGATCTACGTAAATAATAATTATTATTTTTTTGTTGAGGGAGGTACTTGGAATGTACTTAATTTTAATCAAGATGAAGAAAAAGATCATAAAATGATTGCTTGATACAGAAAATTATTTGATATGGATGTTATATACTATATTTAGGGGGATTGATTTAGGTAATTAATATTAGATTAGAGAAATGTTAATGTTTTGTAGTGGGGTTTAAAGAGTAAAAGAGTAGTACTGATGGATAATTGAGTATTTGAGGTAAAATTGGTAATTGAGGTAAATATTTTTATTATTGGTCTTTTTACTATACTATTAAAAGTTTCACTGTATTTTCTTTAGTTTAATATAAGTAAGGTTATTTTTTTAAAAAAATTTGTAGCGGAAGTCAAGGGGGGCGGGTGTGGGACTGGGGGGTGAGGGGTGAGGGGGATTTGGGGTGTTAAAAATATTTTATAAGTTTAGGGTTAGCAAATATTTGATAGAATAATTTTATATATATCTATTATATTGTTACCTAGAAAAAATGTAATGTTAAAAATATTTGATAAGTTTATGGTTAGCAAATACTTGATAGAATAATTTTATTTTATCCAATGTTAACTGGATTGCACTTATATTTCTTGTTTAATATTGATTGACATATAAGAATAATATTTCTTTTAGTGATGGAAGCCAAGGGAGGGAAGGGAGGGGAGGGAAGAGAAGGGAAGGGAAGGGGGGGTGGGAGGGGGGGGGGGAATGGGGGGGAATGAAAAAAATTGTATTGTAAAACTTTTTCAATAAAAAAAAAGAACTGTCTTTCCTCTTCCTGTCCCTCTACTGCTGAGCATAATACTTTCACTCAATTAAATCCAAATGGAATTTAGGATGCAAAGAGAAGGAAAGCAAGCTTTGTCACTTTTGCGGCTAAGCAAAGGTCTCAGTTAGATACAAAGTCTTTTTATAAGTTGTGTGCAGAGAAGAGATGCATTTTCACTCAACAGAATGTTCAGCAAGAGAAAGAAAGGGAGGGTTCCTTCTTGGAAACTGTTGGTCTATTATAGCCTGGAGGTTTCTCTCGTCTGTGGGTTTTAAATCTTACCAATGGCACTACTTAATCTCTCTCTTGCTTCACCTTTAAGGAGAGTGGTCATCAATTGTTCCAAGTTCTGCCAGGTAGGATTGTGGGTCTTTATAATGACTTGTTGGAAGGAAAAAAGGAGCCTTTCCCTTTAAGGGTTGTTGGAAGGCAGAGCTTCCCTTTTTTCTTGCTTGAGAGCAAAATTAGTTTATTGTTTATAGGAAGGCAGGCAAGAAACAAATACAAGCACAGCGTTCCGAGGCTAGCCTGGAGTTTAGTTTTATTCTTACCCTTGCCTTCTTCTAATCCAATTTTTACTTTTAAAAGGGAAGTATAATTTTTCTTGGAGTTCTTGGTAATTATGATTAAAAATTATTTCAACAAGTGAAAAGGAGTTTTTCAGTGTATCAATCTCTTCTTTTTATTTGATGTCTTCTTGTACAAGTTTTTCATTTTCAGCTATTAATTTGTCTCTTCTATCTCTTCCTTGAGGTTATTTACCAGAAGCACCATTTCTTTGGAGATAGTAACTGCTGTAGGTAATCTTTTAGTCTTGCTATTTCTAATGTAAGTTGATTCTGATTTTATTATTTTTGTTATTATTATTTTTAATTAAGCTGTCATTTTTGAATTGCACAGCTTCTAATTTTTCTTGTTCATTTCATTTTGCAAATTATCTAATTGCTGTTTAGCTTGCATAGTCATATTATCTTTAAGATTTTCAATATTTATTTTGTGCCCTATTTGTAAATCATCTTTCACTTTTGATAATTCTTCATAACTGAATAAAAGTTGATTCCTCAATCTCTCTAGTTCTGCTTTTAGAGATCTAAATCATCCTTGCAGGGCTAAAGACATGAGAACGAGGTCCCTCCGCCCTTTGTGTGTGAGGAAAGGCATTGTGGAAGTAGAAAAGGGGAGAGGGTAGATAGTTTGTGGTCAAGTTTGAAAGAACAGCAACCATACATCAATATTGTATTTAGTGAACTTAAAACATTTACTTATAAACTCGAGTTTACCTTGAAGCATAGAGAAGGAAGAAAAGTTAAATTCGGTTCTTCATCCTGTCTGGGGGACCAGACCAAACTAGATGAGATATTTTCCTTCCTCTCAATACTTTCAATTCTTTTCTAACAATTTAAAATTCATATGCTCTAGAAATCAGACAGTTGCAGTTACCTTGAAGGTAACACAAGACTTTTGACATACAAATTAGTCATTTCCGCCTTAAATTTTAGTTGAATTAGGGAATGCACAGACCTTAACACTTAATTTTTATTATTTTTTTTACAGAAATCGTATCAATTTTTAATCAATTCAATTATCTGAGTCTTCCCATTTAGACAGGCTTTTCTTTTTATTACCTGCTAAACCCCGGGTGGGAAGAACAATAACAATTTTCTTCTCTATTCTTAGTTCTTTCAAAGTTCTCTGGTTCTTTTAAGAATGGTAATTTATCAGAATCTTTATCACACTGCAGTGGTTCTTTTCTCCTATCACACATAACAGCATACATATTTTTTGGTCAGCCCCAACGTCTGAATCATCTTACTGTATGGTGGGGCTTCTCAACTTCTAATTATTGTTCCTTTAAGGACTTTTATTTAGCCAAATTGGTTTTCTTGTGTCATCCCTCAGCAAAGCCCATTTCCTACATCTTATTATTATTATTATTATTTCAATTTATAAACCGCCCTTCTCCTTGCGGACTCAGGGTGGTGAACAGCCAGAATAAAACATGGTATACAAAAGTTAAAAACAATTAAAAATTATTAAATATTATTCGGCCAAGAATTAAAACAACCCAATTTAAAATCAATGTCAAATTTAAAAACGGAGGATGGGATCAAGCTAGCCCAGCTAGATGGAACAAATGGGTTTTAAGGGCCCGACGAAAGGTCCGGAGATCTGGAATCCTGCATATATCCGGGGGTAGGTCATTCCAGAGGGCAGGCGCTGCCACAGAGAAGGCTCTCCCCCTGGGGGTCGCCAGCTGATACTGTCTGGCCGACGGCACCCGGAGGAGGCCCTCTCTGTGCGAGCGTACTGGCCGGTGGGAGGCTATTGGCGGCAGAAGGCGGTCCCGCAAGTACCCAGGTCCTAAGCCATGGAGCGCTTTAAAGGTGGTCACCAACACCTTGAAGCGCACCCGGAAGACCACCGGGAGCCAGTGCAGCTCGCGCAGGAGAGGAGTCACGTGGGAGCGCCACGTCGCTCCCATAATTCTGTTTTCTTCTCTCTTCTTCAGGCTGACCAGGACAGGCATCTGCCTCTCGTCCCATGCCTCAAACAAGTTTCCTGAAGGGGGGTATCTACCATCCTCAGGCTGCAATTTCCCATGTTTCCCTTTTTGATGTGGGGTTTTACACTTTGGTTCAGCCGGGCTACACAACATCAGTTCTGCCACTGATTTTCAGACCCCTCTTATAACGGAAATCTGGGAGGACCTGGTGTCCAAAACACAGACAACGGACACCTCCTACACTTCACAGCTTCACAATTTCCTAAAATCCTGGGGTTTGCTTTTGGGATTTTCACAGGACTTCTTTAAGTCACCTGGATTGGCCTTGGGGTCTTCATAATCCCCACTAAAACCTTTCTTAAAATTCTTCAACATACATTGAACAGAAGTTCGTGGAACACTCTCTTTTCCACCCATTTTCTAAGACACTGCCATTGACCTGCGGTGCTGGACTTTTCGAACAGCCACCAACAGGAACTGCAATGGCTTAACCACCCACAGTTCTAGAATCTCATTAGGATACACCAGTTCCGTTAGGAAGAGACGTTTCCCAGACCCAGGGAGGTGATCAAGCTCCCTCTTCTACTCTCAAGGAGTAGGCTTACAATTCCCACAATACCTGCCTGCAGGCATCTTCTTTTTTCTTTCTCAGCTGGCATTTATCTATTAGCTTGTTTTGATCTCGTTTTAGTTCTTGGGTCGGTCAGAGCCACCAAGTACCCAGAGGGGCCATCTGCTTCCTTCCAGAGAAAAAAACTCTCAGAGGCGCCTTGAAGGTTGGGCAGGATGGCCTCGCCTGGGCACCGGCCGGTCTCTTCCGCCCACAGAGATATAATTGCTTCAAGTCCCACCAGAGTCACCATAAATGTTGCAGAAAAATAAATGAATGAATTGAATTTCGAGGTTAGAAAAAGCTTTTATTTATTTTGGCCAAAAGGTTCAGATAGCTTAATATAAATTCTAACGTCTGAACAAAAGTTCTTCTTTAAGACACGTATCTATATAGAACAAAAACAGGAAGTATCTTAGATCTGCCTCTTTAGCTAGCCCCCTCCCCTATTGCTTTAGGCAGGAAACTCCATGTGGGTTAGTTCTGCATTTTGACATAGTACCTCTGCGGTTTGAATTCTTGAACTCTCCAAATGTAGAAAGTGTGTTAATTCTGCAGTTTAACTTTTTCAACCCAGTATTTGTCTTTTATATTTACTAATTAAAGGGGTCCTTCAGAGATCCTCTAGGCTGACCCCGTATTATTTCATTTTTATATCCAATTTATATCCAATCCAAAAAAATAATTCCAAGCCAGGCCCCACTTACAGCCTCTCCTGCTCAACAGAGATCTATTGAAACAATGTTAGGAACTGAAAAAGAAAAGGCAGCTTCCATATCCAGCATGCAAACTATCCATTCAGCTTTGGCAATGCTACAGGAAACGATGATTAAGACCCAAGAATCAATTGCCAACAATGATGAAGAGACAAGATGAAATCACGATGATCTGAAATCTGATGTGGGAAGGATAAATGATAATATACAGAAAATGGATGATAAGATAGAAAAGATTCAACAGAACATCGGCAATAATGAACAAAGGATCAAAAAACGGAACTCAAAATGGAACAGACAATAAAAAAAGTAGAAAGGCTGGAATACCAACAGTTGACAAGTAATCGAGAGACGGAAGACGCCCTTACATTTCTCGAAATGGAAAAAGCATTGTTTTTCTTAAGGTTTCAGAACATCACAGAAACCAAGGAGGAAGACTTAGGAGAGATTATGACAGAGATTTTTGCGGAAACATTACGGAGAGACAAAAACGATATAAGAAGAGATATTGATGAAATTTACAGGGTTCATACTAATTACGCACGAAGGAACAAGCTCCCGAAGGAAGTGCACGTCCGATTTACAAAAAAAACAACAAAAGAGGAAATATATAAGAAAATGAGAGAAGAGGCGATTTACTATAAAGGGAAGGAAATAATAACTTTGAGGCAAATCCCGAGACGCGTGAGAGATCAGAGAAAAAACTATAGCTTCCTTACAACACAATTGAACAAGCATAAAGTAATGTTCCGCTGGCTTTTACCAGATGGTATTTTGATTTCGTGGCAAAATAAGAAAGTAAAGATAGACAACTTAGAAGGAGCCCAGGAGTTTTTTGATCAATATTTTATTATGGAAGAAGACCAAGAAGCCAGAGAGGAACCAGAGAATAGGAGCCAAGATGAACACTCTATAGAAGAAATGGAAGATGACCAAGGGGAAAAGAAGAAACAGGAAAGGAAAGAAATGGAGAGAGAAGGAGTGAGGGGAAAAACGCAAATGGTAACAAGAAACACAAGTAAACAAAAGGCAATTACTAAATAAGGAGGAAGATGGAACAGGAAATAAAAATAATTTCGATTAATATAAATGGATTAAACGCCCCAACCAAGAGAACCCGGACATTTGCCAAACTACATAAATTGGAGATGGATATAATCAGTCTACAGGAAGTCCACATTAAAAAAACACACCAAAAATTGCTAGAAAATACAGGACTAGGAAATCTTTATACTTCACTATCAGACCAAAAAGAAAGAGGTATTGCGGTTTACATCAAGAAGCACTTAAAAACAAAACAAGTATATCAAGACGAAGAGGGAAGAGTTCTAATGATCGAAATACAAACAGAGTCAAAAACAATATTACTGACCACGATTTATGCACCAAATGAAAACCAACGGGCCTTCTATAAAAATTTACATAATAAAATAAAAGATTTAGACTATGAAAATATCTGCCTCATAGGTGACTTCAACGCAATCTTAGACACAGAAAAAGATTATAAGAGCACCAAGAAGAACAAAACCAAGAAAAAAACCCTACCAGACACTTTTATGGAAATGGCACAAGAACTATGTCTACAAGATGCCTGGAGGGAAGTAAATAAGGAAAAAAAGCAGTATACTTTCTACTCTAATCCACATCTATCCTGGTCTAGGGTAGATATGGCGTGGATGACAACGGACCTTAGGAAAGATTTAGACGAAATTGAAATATCCACGAATATATGGGCAGATCATAGTCCGTTAAAAATAACTTGGAAAGGACATCGAATAAAAAAGAGGTGGATGATGAACACTGAAATCTTAAAAGATAAGGATTATATACAAACAATAGAAAAAGAAATGAAAATTTTCTTCGAAATTAATAAAAAAGAGCAAACTTCCACCCAAAACCTCTGGGATACGGCGAAAGCTTACATAAGAGGGCTGACAATAGCGTATGTAGCGAAGAAAAACAAAGAACAATGGCAGAGAAGAGAGAAATGTCTGAAACAACTTAAGGAATACGAACACGAGTTACAGAAGGAACCCCAAAATAAAAGAATCAAAGAAAAAATAAATTTGATAAAACACAAAATAAATTTGAATACACAGATAGAAATAGCCAGGAAAATTAAACTAGTGAAACAAAATTACTTCGAACATGCCAACAATGGCTGGCATACAGACTGAAAAAAGAAAAAGAAAAACGGACCATTCACCAACTTAGACAATACTGGAGAGATACAATATAGAAATAAAGATAAAAAGGATATAGCAAGAGCATTCTTTCAAAAATTATATGAACAAGAGGAACCCCCAGAAGAAGATATTAGACAATACCTAAGGGAAGCCGAAATCAAAGAATTAGAAGAGACGCACAGAGACGCTTTGGACAGACCAATTACAATGATGGAACTTATTGAGGCGAAGAAAAAACAAAAAATAAATAAGACCCCGGGACCTGATGGAATACCAGTGGAGTTCTATAAAAATTGTCAACAATCGGTGGATGAAACCCTGCTTGAAGTATTTAATGATGCAATTATGGAAGCCAAAATTCCGAATTCCTGGACAGAGGCTATTATTACATTAATACCCAAAGAAGAAACAGATCACACAGATATCCAAAATTATAGACCAATATCTTTGTTGAATGTGGACTATAAATTGTTTACATCAATTATCACAGAAAGAATCAAGAAAATAATTGAAGATTACATACACACGGATCATAGGGTAATTAGCAAAACCATGGAATGTGCAGAATTAGATAAACTCACTAAGGAACTACAAAATAGGGAGGAACATGATTACTATCTAGTATGGAAAAGGTGGTATTGTTGGTTGGAAAAGAGAAAAGAGAAAAAGGGTCAGGAAGTAAATTGAACTACCAAATACAGAAAGAGGAAAACATAGTACACATACAAGTCAATAATAAACCAGAAAGATAGATAGAAGGGAAAAGACCAAATAAGGAGGAGTTAAATTATGAAATAAGATTACAGACTACAGTTGCAATAATTTGGATAAATATTTGATTTTGTGTTTATATGTTTATGTTTTGTATGTTTTACTGTTTTATTGTTTAGTTTGTTTTACTGTTTTATTGTTTTGTTTAGTCTGTATATATAAATAAAAATTGAAAAAAAAGAAAAAAAAAGAAACGCGACTCAGCTGCTGTCCGTTCAGAACCTTTATTAGCGTGCAAACTGAACTGCCGGCTGTGGCTGCCGAGCCTCCTTATATCCTGCTCGGGCATGCCTGCCGGCCAATGACATTGATTTAAACTTCCCGCCGGTGGAAACAACCAATCCCCACTGAATCTGTGCAATAAACCTCTCTGATCACCCACGGAAATCTTGTGAGTCTTAATTTCTATAACATTCAGGGCGACTACCACGAAGGGACTCACAGGAAGGAGCCGTTGACTCTCCTGGCGGGTTTAGTCCGGCACAGCCCTCGCTGTGGTCTGGCTGATCTACCAGGCCGGCCAACCCTCCGTTGAAGGGTTCGGTACATCTACAGCCACGGCGGGGTCCTAGTGCCTGCACTCAAAATCACGCCAAGGATCCTCAGGGTGACAGACCAGTTGCTGAGTGGACGTCCAGGACCAAAAGACCTGCAGGCAAGTATGGAGTAGGACTGTACCCAATCTTTAGGATTGGAAGCGGGGAAGGAACATCCTCGACTGGACAGGTCGGCGTGCCTAAAGTCCAGATAGTTGGAAACTGTGTGGGTTGGTTAAACGGTTGCAGTTCTCGAAGGTACGAGTTGGCCGTAGTGCTTCCTTAGAATGGGTGGTAGTAGTAGCAAAAGAGGTGTCTCACGGACACCCCTGCAATGCATGCTAGACAACTTCAAAGTAGGATTCCTGAGAGATTATGGAGACCCCCAATGTGACCCTGATACACTACGGACATTTTGCCATAATAAGTGGTCTACCTTCGGCATGAGGTAGCCAGAGGAAAGGTCTTTGGACCCAGGGCTCATTTCGAGAGTCCACCAGAAAGTAACAGGGGATGGACATTGGGACCAGTATCCATATATTGATCAGTGGAAGACTAACATAAAAGAGAGACCACCTTGATTAATCGAATGTCAGGCAGAGTTTGCTAGAGTCTGTTTGATGAAACCTAAAAGAGAGGAGAGAAAGAAAACCTTATGCAATAAAAGCTGAACCAGTTCCTGTACCACCAAAAAGAGAACCTGATGAAACCTCAATCAAAGAAGAAAATAAAGAGAAGTGCTTCATGGTCTTCAGCAAGCTCTGAAGATTCTGTGTCAAACCATACTAGAAGTAAAACAAAGGCCCGGGGTGAAACTATTGCCCCTCTTAGAGAAATAATTGTACCAGGAATGAATACCCAGGGACAGCCTCAAAATGTTCCTGCACTTCAATATGTCCCTTTTACAACCACTGACTTGTTGAATTGGCAACAGCATTATGGGCCATTCTCAGAAAAACCTTAAGAAATCATTGATTTGATGGCTACCATAATAGAAAGTTGAGAAACCCCACCATACAGTAAGATGATTCAGACATTGGGGCTGACCAAAAAAGATTTATGCTGCAGTGTTATAAAGATTCTGATGATGTACCATTCTTAAAAGAACAAGAGATCTCTGAAAGAACTAAGAATAGAGGAGAAAATTGTTACTGTTCTTCCCACCCGGGGTTTAGCAGGTAATAAAAAGAAAAGCCTGTCTAAATTGGAAGACTCAGATAATTAAATTGATTAAATTTGATACGATTTCTGTAAAAATAATAATAATAATAATAGTTAAGATCTGTGCATTCCCTAATTCAACTAAAATTTACGGCGGGAATGACTAGTGTGTATGTCTCAAGTCTTTGTGTACCTTCAAAGTAACTGCAATTGCCTGATCTCTAGAAATATGAATTTCACTAGCTACAATGCTGATGTGTGGTTGCTGTTTTTCAAACTTGACCACAAACTATCTACCCCCTCCTTTTTCTACTTCTGCAAAGCTTTCCTCACCCACCAAGAGGGGAGGGGACCTCATTCTCATGTCTTTGGCCCTGCACGAAAAACTCTGATCTTTAAAAGCAGAGCTAGAGAGATTAAGGAAATCAACTTTTATTCAGTTATAAAGAATTATCAACAGTGGAAAAATGATTTTTTAAAAAAGGACAGAAAATAAATATTGAAAATCTTAAATATGATTATGCAAGCTAAACAGATGATTTGCAAAATGAAATAAACAAGAAAAATTAGAAGCTATGCAATTCAAAAATGACATCTTAATTATTATTAATAATGATGATGATAATACAATCAGAATCAACTTACATTAGACTAAAAGATTTACCTACAATTACTATCTCCAAAGAAATGATGCTTCTGGAAAATAAACTCAAGGAGAGATAGAAGTTCTTAGACAAATTAATAGCTGAAAATAAAAAAAACTTGTAAAGAATTATACTCAGCACTAGAGGGACAGGAAAACAGAAAAATAGTTCTTGTGTTGGCTAAGAAGATTGCCTGTAATAAAAAGTCCCAAGACAGCATGTTGAATTACCTTTGCAAGGTTTGTGCATATGCTGTTTTAGACAAGTTGCTTCTCAAGCCTACTGAGCTAAATCTGCATTGAAGAAAAACTACAGAAGCATTCTGTAAAGAAAGAACCATAGGCCTGGCTGCAATAAATGAGAGGCCTGAAGACTGAAGGGGACCAGGACTCAGTCAAGCCCCCGCTGAACACTTGGTCTGAATGGAAATAGGAGGCAATAATGTAACCTTCTTAGTAGACACAGGGGCATCTAAACAAAGCTGCTAGCTCCCTTTTCTAAAATATCCAAGGGGTTAATGGCTTCATAAATCATTGCCCCATGCTGAAAACCCTGAAATATCCCTTAAATGGAAGAAATATAGATATGCTTGTGTGTCCAGTTTCCCTCCTGGTCGTGATGGTGAGAAACATGGCTCAAGAAGGTAAAATCCCCAAATACCTGGCAGGAGTTGAAGTACAGGCAGAAAAGATGTCCCCGCTACATTGCAATAAGCCAAAGGCAGAGAGAGAGAGAGAGGGAAGGAAGTTGTCTGTCGTTGGGAAATTAACCCTTAGGCAGCCAAAAACCATTTACACCAGCCATGCGATTCAAGGAGTTTTAGAGACACAAGCATCAAGCTCTCCTCACTCAGAAACCACGAGCGATCCTGAAACAAACAAATGCTTTAACCCAGCCACTCTTTTGCAAACATCGGGTCATGCAATTGAAACAACGTATGCAGGTCAACACAACAACCAGAGGGGAGCAGACCTTCCCAAGCAGGACTGGCCAACCTTACCTGGACTTTAAGAGAAAAAGGTGACAAAGGTGTGCCTTGAAAATCACCTTAAGTGAGTAAATGCATTACCACTAGTACTTTGATCTGTGTGATGTTCTCCACGTAAAGGAATTAGATTATCTCCTTTTGAAATACATGAAAATCATATAGGAGACCTAAGCCAGATAGGAACTAAGATTTGGAAACTAAGTGGGTGAATCAGATGGTGGGAGAATTAAATAAGCAAATACAAGAAATCCAACAATATTGTGTGTCCCTTAGCCCACCATTTTTGACCACCTCTAGTTATAATATTCCAATAGTAGTAAGAAATAAATGGGAAAAATATGATTGTAAAAATGAAATGAATAATAATTGGAGTATTTGTCTTTGTATTTTGAAATCTAGACAATGATAAGTTTTCTTTTTTAATCTTTTTCTAGAAATATGAATAAGTATAAACTGCAACAATTGAAATACTTTAATGGTATATGGTGGTGAAAGTAAAAAGGATTAAGTTGTAACTTGGATACCAGCTAGAACAATTCTAAATTTAATTAGGGAGATTGTAACAATTGAAATATTTTAAAATTTATATTGTGATGAAAGTAGAAATGATTAAATTGTGATTTGTATGGGTAAAACACTGGAAAGAAAAATGTTTAATGCCTAGGTGGAAGGGCCCATATACTGTGGTCATGTGTTCCTACTTGCAGTAAAGATGTTGGAATCCAAGTCTTGGATTCACTGGACTCGAGTTATGTCCACAGTTTAGGAATATTGGGAGGCAGACCAGGACTAGGCCCGACCCCTAGTAGTACGCTTGAAGAAGCACCCCCTATATCTGTCCTACTGGCAACGGGCAGGCAACATACGGGGCAGAAGAGGCCTTAGTGGTGTCACACCGGAAGCTGACCCTCCACGTACGGCTGAAGATTTGGAATGGGAAGTCAATATATATAGCCATAAGTACACTATCCCTTATTTTAATAAGAGTGCTTGCTGTTATTGTGATTAGTTGTGATTTGCTGTATATAGTATGCTGGAATCACCTCTTCCTTAAAAAAAAAAGACAGTTGCTGAATCTAAAATCATTGACTGTGACAGACAGCAGTATGAAACTCCTGTAGATATTTAAGCCACGGAGTGAGTTCTATGTGGAAGCTGCTTTAGCTGTTAGAATGTGGATATTGTATTAACAAATAAGAGGTGGTTCTGTGAGATACCTAAGACTAATATTATCTTTTCCAAATCACATATAACCCTAACCTTCTTCCTGATGTGGTGATTTTGTAGATTAAGGAAATTGTGATTGGATAGGTTCTGTATAGAGGACAATTATGAGTTTTCTGTGGCTTTGGCTATTATTGGCAAAGGGCCTCATGAGTAATAACACACTTAAAAGTAGTTCCCAATGTTGTGAGAATGCCCAAGTGACAAGATATTAATGGTGAACCAAAGTAACAGTAGCCAAATTGCAAGGAGACTTTTATAATGCATTCAAAAGGCTGGGAATGAATTGTTTCCCCATTGTTAGCCCTATAGCTGTTGGTATGGAAATCCTAGGGTCACCCTCCTCGTGTGTAAAGTGACATCAGGAACCAGATATTCCTGTAGGATCCCTGATGGGAGAATGTCTATCAGAAATACACTTGACCCTAGAATGACACTTATAGCTGTAAAAACTAACTAGTGGCATTTCTCCTTATGGCCCCTATTATTTCAACAGAAGGTCACTTTCTCAATACCACCACGTCTCCATTAGAGCCAACACAGGCTTATGTGTCCTACTTCCTCTTGGCAATGCAAGCTCCCGTCATGTTTTTGAAGGCACTCTTCTAAGAGATAAACAAAAGGACTCTACACTAAAAGTCCCATGCAGTCACTGGTGGCATGTTAGTGGCAGGGACTTTAGGGGTCTGGATTAATGAAGAAAAACCAATGAGCCATACAGTTTCCATGAATATAGGTGTGTATGTAAGGAAAATTAGGTGCTTCTTATGTGAGAAAAATGTGTATTTGTGTTTACCTACAAACTGGACTGGAACATGTACATCTTTCCCCAAAATAGGTGGTGTTATCTGGGCCAGGCTGGATTAGACAGATGTTATTTCTGTTGTAATAGGCCTGACTTTTATTCTTTGTTCAGACAACTAACTATGAGAGTAATGAAACAGATAAGAGTTGAGAAAAAGAATTTTTTTTTGAGTTGATTTTGATGGAAAGCCTTATAGACTGTAAAATTGACCCTGATCTCTTTGATGAAGATGAAGTTTCTGATCCAGGAACATATGTACAACTCTCAACTGGGTAATTAGAGAAAGTGCTTCAGAGAATAAGATTTGAAAATCATATGTATTACTTGTCTTCCCTTTACATTACTATGTATCTTATCTTGAACTGATTATGTTATACAAAAATATTATATGCTTGCTTGCTTATTAAGAAATATAGAATGGTTACTTACTGAAAGCATGAAACAGATGGGAAACAGTGGAAGTTTTTGGATGGAAAAACTTCCAAAAGAAAAGGGGGGAGTAAAATAGAATAATGAAATTGGATTTTAAAAATGATATAAAACGAGGTCTAGATGATCTCTGAAGGGCCCCTTTCTTTAGTATTGGGTTCAAAAGGTAAAACCACAGAAATAACTAACCTTTCTCAGCTGTCAAGCTCAGGAAACATTATCAGGAGGAAAATATCACACTTGGCCAAGCAGAGGTAACCACAGATATAGTGGCAGGAACTTTGGATGAGGTTTGCAAGAACACCTGTGTTCCTCTTAAAGCAAGAATACACGTTAGTACGCTTGTAGGAATTAGTAACAAGGAAATAGGGGGGTGGGTTTGTTGCGGTGGGCTGTCAGCATTGTGGTCAATCATAAGATGTTAAAAGTATGTATAAAAAGCTGCCCTAGGATTCTATTTTTTATTCAGTGTTTTTTGCTTTTTATATTGCACTGAATCTGCGCAATAAACCTCTCTGATCACCCACGGAAATCTTGTGAGTTTTGATTTCTATAACATACTGTTAGGGGTAAATGCCATCCCTGCCCCCTTCACTCTACCTAGCCTGGCATCACAAGAGTTAAACTACACACCTCTGTCCTCCTCCCACTCCCATGAACCCCTCTTACCTGTAACCACGCCCCCAGGGTACTTAAGCCCGATCCAACGTGCTCCTCCTGTTGTTGTTCCTGTACCTGTAAGAGGTAAACATCCATAAATAAAGAATGCTATGATATAACTCCTAAGTGTCTTCGCAGTTATTGGGTCACCCATCGCTCCTCACCTAACAAAATGGTAGCAGAGGATGGTTCCCTGACCCAACGAACAGAAGACATCCACAGACACGACCATCCGGAAGGAAACAGGAAGAAACCGCTCACCAGATCCGAAAAGAAAAGAATGGAAGATGAACGACGGGCAGCCAACAGTAACCACTCAGCGGGACCGCCTGAGAGAGACGAAGAGGCGACAGACCCCGAGGCCAACTCATCAGATGAGGAGAGGGGTGCCGAAAACCCCAGAAAAGGAGAAAACCGGGATCCGGGCATCAGCAAGCTCAGACTCGACCTGCTGAGCTTACTCAGATCATCCGCCGCCGACGAAGAGCTCATGGCCAGCCTCAGCGAGCTCATTGGCAGCGACCGAGGACGAGTGACAAAACGGGAGGACGATCACCTGGTAAGAGACCCCCCGACCGAGCCTACCAGCCAATGCAAAGAGGGAGATGCCGCGCTCACTTTTGAACGGCGGCCATCTTGGACCACGTGCCCCGAAACAATGGCCGACCGCCGGCCAATCAAAAACGACCATTCAGGACTTCCGGGTGGCGCCTCCATCGTTGTCGGCGGTCGTTTCATGACCGCTGGCCTCCCGGCGCATAAAGAGCCGCCTCACAGCTGGCAGGCGGCTCGAAAACCCCACTCTTCAATCGGAAGAGCGGGAAGAGCTTCTGGGGGTGCGGTTGAGCCCCCTGAGTTGCTCCCAGGACCTTTTTTTTGTCCTGGAGAGGGCTCAGGGTGATGGCTCCCTATTCACCCCCAGAGAGGCTCCGCGCTGAGAGGGATCTCTGCTGCTTTTAGCAGCGGAGCCAGACGTCGTGAGCAACACCACGATTGATGGAAAATTTATACAAGCTGAAAAAGGAGTACTTAAAAAGGAAAAATGCAAGTATTGTTTTTTATTAATTTTCTAGAAGAAAAAAAAGAAGAAAGAGAAGGACTAGAGAAAGTGCTTGAAAATGGCAAATGGCTTTGCTCGGAGAAAAAGGAGAGTGGAAAGTGAAAGTAGAGCTTAGTCAGTGCTGAGATATTTTAAAAGAAACATTTTAGTAGGGAAGAGAAATAAAGAAATAAGGACTGATTTAAACAGAATTTTTCTGTTTTTTTGAAAAAAGAATTTCTCTGCTGTTTTGGAAAAATAAAAGCTAAAACCCTTTTTTTTAGAAGTATGACTCCTAAACCAAAAGCAAGGGGGGGCTCCCTTACAACTCAGACAAAGGAGAAAGCAGAAATGACTCAAATGTATTTGCAGGGAACTACAGATGAGGATTTAAAAGATTTTATAACTACGTCTCTAGGGAGTGTTGTTGAGAAGATAAAAAGCTCACAGAAGAATCTTGAGGAGCTGGTATAGGGAAAATATGACCAATTGAATCAAACTATCACCAAAGTAGTTTCTGATCTTTCAAGTGCAGTGGTGGAAATGGGGAGGAAAGTGACTGAAATTAGTTGCAAGTTTGACTCCCAGATGAAAGAAATACAAGAAAAACTTGTGGAAGCTGATGCTAAGAATCAGAATATAGAGAATGATGTGATGATGCTTCAAATTAAAGCCATGGAATCAGCAATTAGATTAAGAGGCATTAGAGAAAATAAGAGAGAAAATTTAAGAACAGTTTGTACAAAGGCCCTTGCGGAATTATTAAAGTTGGAAGATGAGTTAATTCTTGGTTGTATGGAGAAAGTTTATAGAGTCAACTCACGTGTAGCTAAACAAAGGAACTTGCCTAGAGATGTTGTTGTCTACTTTACTGACAGAAGATTGAGAGATGATATTTTACAAAAATCCTATTCTGCTATTGTGCAGGTAGAAGGTACACAAATTAGTGTTTTTAAAGAGTTACCACTGAAGATCTTAAAGGACAGAAAAGATTTCGGTTTTTTGGTCAAGGAATTGAAGAAAAGTAACATCCCATTCAGATGGGATTTACCAGTTGGTGTAGCTTTCAGATACCATGGCGTGAGATATTGTTTGAATACTATTGAAAAAGCAGATCATTTTTACAATAATATTTTTAAGGGAGCCCCGGAAGGTGTTAAGAATAAAAAACCTAAAAGAGAGTCTGTGAAATGTAAGCAGATTGAAGAAATCCAAAATGTGTCAGAAGAAAAAGGAGCACCAGGTGGTTGTTCAGAGGATTCTATTATGGATTTTCCAGATGAGAAAATTAAGCATCCCAGAGATTCAAGAGGTGGAGTACTGGACCTTGAACTGTTCAAGCAAGGATTAAAAAATAAAATTACAACTCGAGAGGAGAAACAGCAGAGGTCCAGTACTTTACAAGAGAAGGGCGATGATGCCAATCAACAGGAAGTAGAAGCTGAGGAAACTCGATTGAAAACCACTGATGTGCAACACAAGATTTATGACATGTTCAAAGCTTTTGCAGAAAGGTTTGGAAAAAAACCTGATTAATTGAATAGTATAAAAGATACTTTTGATCATATTTGATTTATATAAGAAAATGGATTAAATTTTTTTTACAAAGTTCATCCTGAGTTGGACTTATATTTGACTTATATATCAAAATGGATTATAAAAATTTTCTACAAAGTTTATCCTGAGTTGGAACTAACATCATGAGAAAGGTAAACAGATTGCTGCAATATATGCAAGCGATCTGTAGTTACCCTATTATAGTTCTTCCTTGGAATTTATTATCCAGAAGAAGAGAATAAAGACGAAAACATCTTGGGAACCCGAAGGAAGGATGTGGAAAGGGTGACAGGATTTGAAAGAGTTTTAAAGGAACATCTGGGAATGCAGTTTGTGGTTTTTTATATATATATAAGGCTTGAAATTTAGGAGGAGCTGCATTTGTTTTTTTCTTTTTTTTTAGGTGGCACAGTATTAGCTAGTCTGAATGTTCTACCTAGAGGAATAAAATACCTTCGTGGTTGGATATTATCAATATAAAGTCACTCAGGGGGATATTTTGCGTGGAGAGATGTTTTTTGCTGATGGGGGCAGCTGGAAGATGAAGCTTATTGGAATTGGAATTACGTTGGAAGAAAGTATATTTAACTTCAATCAAGATGAAGAGAAGATTGAAACATGGATTATTGAGATAGAAAATTTTTTTTTTGGATATAATTGTATAATTATAATTATATATGTATAATCATATATATTACATTTTATTAGAATAGAGATATGTTTTATGTTTTTGTTTTTCAGTTGAGGGGTGTAGTTGGGATAAAATTATTTGATATGGATATGGATGCGATATATTATATTTTATTATAAGGGGGATTGATTTTGGTATATAATTAGTAATGTTAATATCAATGGATTACAGAAAGGTATATTTTTTAATTGGGTTTAAATATAAGTATCTTATTGATTGATAAATGAATATTGATGGTTGATTAATGAGGTAAATTTTATTATTATTAGTTCTTTTTATTACAATATTGCTAATTTTAGAAAAATTTTATTATTTATAGGTTTATTTGTTATATTATTTTGTTATATGTACTGGGTTTTTTTTCTTCTTTAACTTTTTCCTTTTTTAATTTTTTTTTAAAATTTGTAGCGGAAGTCAAGGGGGGGATGGGGAGGGGAACGGGGTTGGGGTGGAGGGAGGGAGGTAGGGGGGAAGGGGGGGTTGGGGGGAAAAATGAAAAAATTTTGTATTGTAAAACTTTTTCAATAAAAAACAACAACAACCATTCACAATGGCCGGCGGCAAAACCGAAAAAGCCCCAAAAATACGAAAGGCAGGAGGATCCCATAAAAAGGGGCGAAGAACCGGAGGCAGGGGACCCCCCAACCAAGCGGCAGGTGGAGGAAGCCATGAGGATCCTCACCGCCGCCTTCGGGCCTAAAGCTAAAATGGCCGAAAGGACCCCCGAAGCGCCAAAGGAGACCAGGGGCAGAGGAAGGGGACTACTCAATGCCCGACCAGGGGACACGGGCACCGGTGAAAGACCACCGGGACCGCTGCACCCCCGGCATATCACCACTGCCCGCCGCCGAGGCCACGGACGCCGGACCGCAACCGCCGGGACCGCCATTCGCCGGCGCCGCCGCTGCCGCCGTGAACTTACTGAGTGAAGGCAGATCCCCGTCCGGAGGAAGAGAAGACTCCACCAGACCACCGCTGGACTTCAGGGCCACCCGGCTCGACACTTCAGGGGGAAAAACGGCTGTATACCAGAACGGGGGGAAAAAGCATAGAAGCACGTTATGAGCTGAAAGGGGGCAACCAGCAAGAAACGAAGACGCTGCTATGGAAGGAGGGGATACTCACAGTGGTGGGGGTGTTAGGCAGGGTTTAGGCGGACGGTCACACTGCGGCCGGGATAGGGCGGAGTCTAGACCTTGGCGGGTGACATCATATATATATGAAACGCCAGGAGCAAACCTGGAAGCATCGCTAATAGGAAAACGCTGCGGCGCGTTACTTTAAAAAGGGGGTGGGAAGCAGGAACCACCGACGCCGGCTTTATGTTATCTCGGTTGAACTCAGCGATGTCTGCGACAGCCTGGAGCACGAAATAAACTTTGATCCTGCTACGGAGCATACCTGACTGCAGTGTCATTCATTGGGCGACCAGGACTGTTGAGTGGTCTGAGAGAAAGCTGGCGTCATTTCTACCTTGCAGTATCCACGAGCGGCGAGTGGAACAGAATGGCTGAGGGTGTGCTAGAGGAGTTGCCAGGAGCCGGGGGGGGGGCGGAGGAGGCGCCCGCCAGTACAGCCTTTGCGGAGGAACCAGGCACCTGGGAGGAGTTGGTGGTTCACCCGAAGGAACTGTGTCTCCCACCAGAAGCGGAAAGCAGAGCAGAGGAGCAGAGGCCAGAGGGGGGAAGCCTAGCGAAGAGTTCATTGGGAGGCTGGTGGACCAGCCCCGCCCTCACTGGGACGAGGCAGCTCCCGACGCTGTATCCCCCAGAAGGCTCATTCCAGGGCTGGAGGGAGCGAAAGTGGGTGGAGGACGAAGACGGGGAGTGGTCATACTCGACTGGAGGACTGGGGGCGTCAACCTTGGAGGTGTTACAGGAGTGTTTTAGCAAAGCCAGCTTCCGTGACGCCGCATCGTGGCAACCCTGGATTGAGGAGGGAGAAACCAGCAGCTCCTGGAAAGGGAAGTCCAGCTCCAATACATGTTTCCGGCTGGCGAGCCCTAAATTGCGAGTGGGGAGCGGGGCTCGCATGGGGGGGAGCCCAGGAGCACAGTGCTCCAGAACTACGCAGGTCCCCCGGGGCACCTCCCAGATGGGAAGCGCAGGAACCCCCGCACCCGGCAGTTCCCCGTGAGACTAATCCCACTGGGCGTCAAGAAGCACGCAGAGTGCAGGGGCATGCGTCGGTGGCAGAGCGCACCGTGGTGTTAGGGCCCCTATGGCCGGCAGGGGGGGGCCTTCACCAACAACAGCTGTGGGGACCTCCTCCCATACAGGCTTCATTTGATTGTAGCCCAGATAGGGTGTCCATTTTCTTAAGTCAAATATTGAGCCACGTGGATTTTTACGGGCAGCTATATCCATCACAGTGGGCTGTGGTTATTGCCATAATGGCAGTGCTACGTGGAGAGGCGGCCAATTGGGTCGCAGATTTACATAGTGAACATGCCAGGGAGCTAGCGGATGTGGGCCTGTTTTTGGAGGCCTTACGTGTGCGCTTCGAAGATAGCACACGAGTGCAGGTGGCTGATGGTGAACTATTGGCCTTAAAGCAGAGGGGCCGTCCCGTGAAAGATTATATCAAAGAGTTCCGCACGCTTGCGGGAAGGCTCCGTTCCTGGCCGGAGCGGTTGCTGGTTCATCAATTTCGTGCGGGGCTGGACAGAGAGGTGAGGCAGGCATGTGTTTATCGGGACTTGCCACCCCGCCTAGCCGAATGGTATAGGGCAGCAGTAGAGTTAGAGGTGGGCTTAAGGGAATTCTGCCCATGAAGCACCCCACCACAGCGGGGTGAGGGTTCGCGGCCGATAGGCGTGAGAGAACCGGCCCAAGGAGGGCGGGTTTAGTGGTAGGCAGACACCGGTTGGGGGGCGGGGGGCCCCCTTCCATTGTTTCCGTTGCAGTCAACTGGGGCATAGAGCTGCTGAACGCCTGATACCCAATGCCCGTGACTCCAACAACCCCTACGAAAGGCCAGTCACCAGGGGCCAAGGCACGGGAGAAAGTGCGATCCACAACCGAACGGGTTAAACAAGCCACGGCCATAACCGCCAGCGGGCCTAGAAACATCGGACCAGAGGCCCAGAGTCCTGGAGATCGGAGCGAGCCGTGGTCTGAGGGCAGTGAGGAAAGCGCTCCAGAGGACCCCATGGTAAGCGATCCCATACACCCTTTTATCATCCCTGTCGCTCTGCGAAACATACGCACAGGGGCTCAAGCCTGTTATGGGGCATTGTTGGACTCGGGTTGTACTCAGTGTTTAGCTCGCAGAGATGTGGTGGAGAAACTGGGTCTGCGTCTCTATGTTTTGCGAACACCTATCCGCTTTGAACAGATGGATGGGTCGTTGTTGGGGGGATCGCCAGCCACACAGGTTACAGAACTGCTGTCGTTGGAAATAGGACAGCATACGGAACAGATTCGCTTTATCATAGTTGATCGTATGGTTGAGCCCCTGATTTTAGGGTTAGCGTGGTTAGATAAATGGCAGCCTGTAATCTGGTGGGAGAGTGGATTCCGTAAAGTGCGACTGAAAATCGGCCCCGAACCAGGGCCAGAGAACGAAGAATCCAACCCGGAGGGACAGTCCTGTGCAGGGGGTCAAGACAGTAAGCATGATTCCCCACAGTTGCAATATCCAGCGGTGTATAAGGATCTAGAAGCAGTATTTGCTGAAGGAGAATGTGATGTGTTACCCTCGCATCGAGTGACCGATTGCGCAATAGAGTTAATACCAGGGGCGAAACATCCAAAACCACGGATGTATGCGATGACAAAACCCGAATTGGAAGAGCTTAGACGCTATATCGATAAAAACCTGTCCAGAGGCTTTATCCAACCTAGTCGAGCACGCATAGCTGCACCTGTTCTTTCCGGGAGAAGAAAGATGGCGGGCTTCGTTTGTGTGTCGATTTCAGGGGCTTGAACGCCGTATGCGTAGAACATTTGTACCCTCTACCATTGATGAAAGACTTGTTGGCCAAATTGTCCACGAAGTTAGATTTACGGGAGGCGTATTACAGAGTGCGTATTTGTGCGGGAGATGAGTGGAAAACAACCTTTAACTGCCCTCTGGGTAGCTTTAAGTTCCGTGTCATGCCGTTCGGGCTGCAAGGTGCACCCGCTGTCTTTATGCAGGTCATAAATGAAGTCTTACATGAGCATCTATACCGAGGGGTGCTTGTTTATTTGGACGACATCCTCATTTATTCGCAGACGCTAGACGAACATATACAGTTGGTACGAACGGTTTTGACCAAGTTGTTACACGCCAAATTGTTTGTGAAATTTTCAAAATGCGAGTTCCATCGTACTCGCCTGGATTATCTAGGGTACCGCATATTGGGCGATGGGGTGGAGATGGATCCAAAGAAGGTTGCTGCCGTCATGGAATGGCAAGCACCAAAAACCAGAAAGCAACTGCAAAGTTTTCTCGGATTCGCTAACTTTTACTGACAGTTTATCCCCGCATTTGCCCAGGTGGCCCTCCCGTTAACCGAGTTGTTAAAAACAAAACATGTGGTAGGGAAAATACGCCCCGGTCAGCCGTTGGAATGGACCCCCGAATGCCAACAAGCATTTGAGCTGTTAAAGTCATTGTTTGCTCGGGAACCGGTGCTCAAACACCCAGACCCAACACTACCGTTTATTGTGCAGGCAGACGCTAGTGATGTCGCGGTTGGGGCGGTGTTATTGCAACGAGACCAGAACGGCCAGTTACATCCCTGTGCATACACCTCTCGTAAATTAAATCCCACAGAGCGGGGTTGGGCGTTGTGGGAAAAAGAGGCATTTGCCGTTCGATGGGCGTTGGTCACGTGGCGTCATCTGTTGGAAGGGAGCCCAAACGCATTTGAAGTGTGGACAGACCACAAGAATCTAGTGGCTCTCCAAACCCCTCGAAAGCTATCACCAAAGCAGGTCCGCTGGGCGCAATACTTCCAGCGCTTTAATTTCCAATTAAAGTATGTGCCAGGGGGGAGGAACTTTCTAGCAGATGCATTGTCACGGATGCCTCAGTTTAATAGTAAGCGAGACAACGTAATCCAGGCCATCATACCAAAACCCCAACACTTAGCTTGCGTGTACGCCACCAAGACCTCAGCCTCTACCTGGAAAGAAGCTGTGAGAGAGGAGGTCAGTCGAGATCCATGGATTCCTGAACACCGAACAACAGTAACTATGAGAGATGGCTTAGCATGGATGGGGTCAAAGTTGTACATCCCGCAACCCCTGCGGGGAGCGGTCCTGGCCCGGTGTCATGATGCAAAGACAGCCGGTCACTTTGGGTTCCTGAAGACTTTACATCTAGTACGTAGGCAGTTTTGGTGGCCTCGTTTACGTAAGGAGGTGGAACAATATGTAAAAAGCTGTAAAGTATGCATGACAGCAAAAGCAAGAACCGGGAAGCCACCAGGACTCTTACAAACAGTAGCAGAGCCCAGTAGACCATGGGAAGAAATCGGGATGGATTTTATCGTTGACCTTCCCGAGAGTAAGGGGTACACAGTGATATGGACAGTAGTAGATCTATTCTCAAAACAAGCGCATTTTGTTGCTTGTAAAGGGTTACCGTCTGCACAGAAGTTAGCACATTTATTTATACAACATATTTACCGTCTACATGGAGTGCCTAAACGAATCATCTCCGACAGAGGAGTACAATTTACTGCACGGTTTTGGCGGGACTTTACAACCTTAATTGGGTCCTCACAAGGGTTGAGTTCAGCGTATCATCCAAGCACTAATGGCACAGCTGAAAGGGTTAACGCCATGGTAGAACGGTACTTACGGTGTTACATCTCATATCAGCAAACCGACTGGCCAACCCTTTTACCGTTCGCGGAAGTAGCATATAACAACACAGTGCACCGCAGTACAGGACTTACCCCTTTTCAGGTAGTGTCAGGACAAGAGTTTACAGCCATCCCTGAACTGGATGTTGTCCAGCAGGACCAGGTAACGCCCAGAGAATGGGGCGTTCGGATCGGGCAGACATGGCCCAGGATCAGAGATGCCTTACACAAGGCCTCTGAAGAATACAAAACATACGCTAATAGGAAAAGAGCGGGACAGAAACCTTTCCGGGTGGGCGATCGGGTATATGTATCGACAAAATACATAAAGCTCAAGATACCTAGCAAAAAATTGGGACCGAAATATCTTGGTCCCTTTGAGATCACAAAGGTAATAAACCCCGTAACCGTTGAGTTAAAACTCCCCCCTTTGTTAGGCAAACTCCATCCCGTATTCCACAGTAGCCTTCTCAAACCAGTGGAGGTGCTACGAGACCCCTTGACATATCCCGGACCAATACACGGACACTCCTATGAAGTGGAGGAAATATTGGATTCAAAGGTACGCAGAGGGACACTACATTATCTTGTCCAATGGAAGGGATATCCACTAGAAGAGGCATCCTGGGTACCAGTTACCAACATGAACACCGAGCGGCTACGGCGCAGATTCCATAGAAAACATCCTCAGAAGCCAGGGGGGAATGGGAAAGTATAACGTTGTGGAAAAGCTCTATGTCTGGGTATAACCGTGTCTTTCTCTCTTCTAGGAAGAGCCCTGGTAGGGGGAGCCGCCTGTCGAGACCCACCCGGCTCGACACTTCAGGGGGAAAAACAGCTGTATACCAGAACGGGGGGGAAAAGCATAGAAGCACGTTACGAGCTGAAAGGGGGCAACCAGCAAGAAACGAAGACGCTGCTATGGAAGGAGGGGATACTCACGGTGGTGGGGTGTTAGGCAGGGTTTAGGCGGACGGTCACACTGCGGCCGGGATAGGGCAGAGTCTAGACGTTGGCGGGTGACGTCATATATATATGAAACGCCAGGAGCAAACCCAGAAGCATCGCTAATAGGAAGACGCTGCAGCGCATTACTTTAAAAAGGGGGTGGGAAGCAGGAACCACCGACGCCGGCTTTATGTTATCTCGGTTGAACTCAGCGATGTCTGCGACAGCCTGGAGCACGAAATAAACTTTGATCCTGCTACGGAGCATACCTGACTGCAGTGTCATTCATTGGGCGACCAGGACTGTTGAGCGGTCTGAGACAGGCCCCCACACGACCAGAGGAGGCCTTCCAGCCGGAGCAGAAGCAGCGAGCTCCTCCCTCGACGAGTCCATGGCCGGAATGACTCTCGCGCATGTGCAGAACCACCTGTGGACAGAAAAAGAGAAAAAAATGCAGGGAGGGATTTTTGAATTACCAAACAGCATACCCATGCCTTTCTGTGAGTTCCCAAGCCTCCAGCACCATGGACAGACTCCCAATGTAAGTAACAAGGACAATGGTGCTGGGAACTTACCTAATGACTTCCCTAAGCTTAAACTAGATGGGACAAATTTGCTGGAATGGCACCAGCACCTTCAAGTGGTTTTTTTAATTTAATTTTATTTTATTTTATTGGATTTATATACCGCCCTACTCCCGAAGGACTCAGGGCGGTGTACAGCCAACAATAAAAATACATGAATACAAAATTTAAAACCAAGTAAAAACAAATTAAATAAATTTGGCCCAGACAAAATTAAAACACCCCAAATAATTTAAAACAAATTAAAATTTAACGCTAAAAACGGAGAGAGGTTAGGCCAGGCCCGCCTGGCGAAATAAAAAGTTCTTAAGAGCGCGGCGGAAGGAGCGCAGATCCGGGATCCTCCATATCTCCGGGGGGAGCTCGTCCCATTTTAAGGGAAAATGTTTTGGTTTTTATGACTAACCCCCCAAATAGACCCTGGACTCTCGAGCAAGACTGCTTGCATGACAAAGCTTTCTGTATACTAATTGCTAGCATTTCCCCATCTATGTACCTGGGTATAGGGCAACACATGACAGTGTCAGAAATAACACAAAAAAATGTTTAGACTGTTCTACAATGAGAGTGTGCCTGCCACCAGTAGAATTTCAAAGGACTTCTACTCCGCCAGGATGAGGGCAGGGGTCTCCATGGGGGAACACCTAATGGGATTAAGTGCCACCAGAGCAGAGCTACAGCTAAGGGGGGAGGTTGTCTCTGAGCAAACGATGAAAAATGTTGTCATCAACTCTTTAGACCCCTCATGGGAAACGTTTATCTCCCGCTTAGACATCACTAGCCTAGGCTACCTATCCATAGAAGGCCTGTTTAATAAACTGATAACCGAAGACAACATGAGAAAAGATAGGCAGCTCCCACACAGGGAACACAAACACACCAGGAAGGTGGCCTTCCAAGACAGGCCATCAGAGACCATAGAGTGCTACATCTGCGGGTCCAGGGGACACTATAAGCAAGACTGCCCCGGAATCACAGAGAAAGGGACAGGCGTGAACGCAGATACAGGCACCATGACAGACAATCACCAGAAGGCAGGCACAGGCGCAGGGACTCACCCACACCCAGGGACCGGAGAGGAAGCAGGGATAGCTCCAGGGATAGTAGGAACGGGTCTTCTTATGGGGTAGGTGGATGCACCCAAACACACACTCCGGACAAACATGGCACACTGTGGCTCATCGACTCTGGGGCAACTAACCACACCACATGCGACAGAAAACTACTGTCATCATTCAAGGAAGAGAATTTCCTAATCAGGGTGGCTAACCAGAGTGAAGTACAGGTGACAGGAAAAGGTGAAGTAACACTGCCAGGGTTAGGGAAGATAGAGGGGGTACTGCTGGTCCCCGGGATACCCCACAACATACTGGTGGCGCTGAAACTCAGTAAGGAGCTAGGGATAGAAGTGTCCCTCAAGGATGGAGACATGACCATGAACAGGGGAGGTGAGACAATAGGAAAAATAATGATTAAGAGGGGGTTACCCTACCTGCACGCAACATGCACAAACACACCCAGTATCAACACCAATACAGACACAGACAACGGCAAGGAACACGACGCACCCAGACACAGCCCACAACACCCAAAGAGGATAGACACAGGCAAACTCATACACGAGGACTGCGCACACTTACTGCATTGCAAACTAGGGCATGCAAGCTTTCCTGTACTGCAAAAAATGTTGGAATGTAGCGAAGGTATCACAATAAAGAACTGTAAAGCCTACCTCGACTGCTCGGTGTGTAAGTGCTCCAAGCTCAAAACCGCACCCAGACCTAAGAAAGCAACCTGCACAGCCAAACACCCTTTTGACCTAGTGCACATGGACCTAGTGGGCCCCCTGAGACCATCCATAAAACACAGGAACAGGTTCTTCCTTACCATAGTCGATGACTACAGCCGCTATGACTTCGTCTACACCCTAAGACATAAGAGTGAAACGTTTCAAAGGTTTAAGGACTTCTACAAAAGGGTAGAAGTACAGAATAACACCAGGGTAAAACAGATAATGACCGACAGGGGCTCAGAGTTCCTGTCAGGCGAATTCTCCCGATGGCTGAGGTCAAAGGGCATCATGCATTTCACTTCTTCCCCGTTCTCAGCATTCCAGAATGGGGTTGTAGAACGAAGGAACTCCACCCTACAGACAATGGTTAGGTGTGCCCTGGAAGACTCCCAACTCAGCCAACATTTTTGGGCAGAGGCACTGGCATACTCTAACTACACACTTAATAGGGTATGGTCCAGCGTGCTAGGCAAAACCCCATACGAAGTGATGTACGGGAAGAAGCCCCAGATAGCCCACCTGCACATCTTTGGGGTCACCGCCGATGTGCACATCCCGAAGCAACTACGTCGAAAGGGGGACAAAGTGTCTAGGCGGCTAAGATTTATGGGCTATGAGCCGGGGACAAAGGGGTTCAAGTTCATTGACAGTAATAACCGTTTCATAGTGTCCAGAACAGCCAATTTCCACGAGCAGGCGAACTGGTCCAGGATACACCTGAATGAGATCTACCCCCACCAAGAGGCAGCAACTGACACCCAAGTACAACCTGAGCGAGACACGCACACCGACTCGTCAAAGAGCAGGAGCAGGCCAAGGCACAAGGAAATCAAGATAGGTGAGTGGAAAGAAAGCCACCCAAAACTCAATATAGACTCACTCACACAGAAAGTAGCCAAATACCTGCACAATATCGAGTCAACACCCGCGAGACCAGTCAGGGCCACCAGGAATCAGATGCCCAAGAGACTGTATGACTATGTACTACACATGCACTCCAGCCCTGTCACCCCGAGCTCCTACAAAGAGGTGACCAAGCTACCTATCGAGGAGAGACTAAGGTGGGAAACCGCCATGGAGAAAGAGATGGACAGCCTCAGGCAGCTAAACGTTTTCACTCCAGCCAAGGCCCCAGAAGGTAAGAGCACCATTTGAACCAAGTGGGTGTTCAAAGTTAAGACCCTGGAGGACGGTGGGACCCTGTACAAGGCCCGACTTGTCACCCAAGGGTTCGTACAGAGGTACCCCGAGGACTACACGGACACCTACTCCCCCACCGTGAGGGCAGAGAGCATCAAAAGCGCCCTGGTCATTGCTACAATCCTAGGCTTGGAGGTGCAGCAGTTCGATGTGCAGACCGCCTACCTGCACGCCAAGCTGGACAAGGAGATATATGTCAGGGCCCCACCCAGCAAAGACACCCCAAGAGGAGAGACCTGGCTGCTCAACAAGAGCCTATACGGGCTAAAGCAGTCAGGAAAAAGCTGGTACGAGTGCCTGCTCAACGTGCTTGAATCACTCGGGTTCAAGGCCACATCCGCTGATAACTGCTTCTTCGTAAGGAAGACCAGCGAGCTCCCCGAATTCGTACTCGTCTACGTAGACGACATACTTTATATGGGCAAGCAGAGGAGTGAATGCGAGGCCTTTGCCAGCAAATTAGGCGAACAATTTTCATTAAAATCCCTAGGAAACATAAGCAAATACCTAGGGGTGCAAATAAGTAAAACAGAGAAAGGATTCTGGCTGACCCAAAAAGAAAAGATCTCTGAACTACTTCACAAATGCAACATGGCAGAGGCGAAACCCTGCGACACAGCCATGCAAGTGGACTTCCCGAAAAACATGTACAGCGAATCCCCCAAATTCAAAGACAACACGCTGTACAGGTCTACCATCGGCTCGTTGCTGTACATTGCAAACTGGACCCGGCCTGACATTGCCCTGCCCATCAACCTGCTCTCTAGACGCGTGAGTAAACCCACGGCCTACCACTGGGAGGCAGTCAAGAGGGTGCTCCGCTACCTCAAATATAGTTCCAAAGCCTGCCTGCTGTTGGAGCCCAGGATCTCCAAACAACCATCCCTCACCTGCTACGCGGACGCTGACTGGGCCAGGGACACGAAGAGCAGGAAGAGTACATCAGGCTACATACTCTTCCTGAACAACAGCCCAGTACACTGGTACACCGGAAAACAGGTGCTGGTCACCACATCCACAACAGAAGCGGAATACATATGCCTCTCAAAGGCTGCCAACAACTTAGTCTGGTTCGATGACCTCCTCTCCAACGTCTGGGCCGAGCCTCACTACCCCATCACCATCTATGAGGAAAACAAGGCAGCCATCGAGATATCTAAGTCAGATGCAGTAGGTCAGAGATCCAGACATATTGACATAAAACATAAACACATGAGGGAACTCTCCAAGGTGGGCTTCATAAACACCACACACTGTGACACGAAGGAACAGGCAACCGATATCCTCACAAAACCACTCCAATCTAGGCAGCATTCATACCTCACAGCCAAGTTAGGTATACTCCTTAACAATGTAGATGTGTCAGGAAACATACATCCGCAGGTCAGGCATTTAGAGGGGGATTTGTTAGGGGTAAATGCCATCCCTGCCCCCTTCACTCTACCTAGCCTGGCATCACAAGAGTTAAACTACACACCTCTGTCCTCCTCCCACTCCCATGAACCCCTCTTACCTGTAACCACGCCCCCAGGGTACTTAAGCCCGATCCTACGTGCTCCTCCTGTTGTTGTTCCTGTACCTGTAAGAGGTAAACATCCATAAATAAAAATGTTATGATATAACTCCTAAGTGTCTTCGCAGTTATTGGGTCACCCATCGCTCCTCACCTAACACATACATGTATCCAATTTTATGTATCTGACTTTATATAGGATAGGAGCCTGTGTAGCGTAGAGGGCTAATGCCTCCTACTAAAGGCAGCAATTAACACCAGCTGCCTGTAATTTCTCTGAGTTCAATCCTAGCCAGGCTCAAGGTCGACTCAGCCTTCCATCCTTTCTAAGGTGGGTAAATTGAGGACCCAGTTTGTGGGGGCAATTAGCTGACTTTGTATAAATATACAAAAGTATGAAGGCTATTGCTTAACGCATTGTAAGCCGCCCTGAGTCTCCGGAGAAGGGCGGCATATAAATCAAAATAATAATAAAAATAATAATATATGATTCTTATTTTATTCACATTATTTCTTATTTGCTATAATTCTTACTCTATTTACTTCAAAATCATCCAGGAAATAGAGTTTCCCAAAGAGTTTGTTCGAATATGGCTCACCTGGTCTGGCAGCAAATCGAGCAGCTGCGTCAGCCTTACGATTTCCCTTTGAGATATCGGATGAATCTCTTTGATGACCGGGACAATGAATGAGGGCCAGCTTAGAGGGGAGTTGGGCTGCCTTTAACTAGTTTCAAATGCTGTATGGATTTTCCAGCGGAATCAACAAATCCTTGCTCCCGATAAATGGCTGCATGAGCTTGTACAGTGAGAAAAGCATATTTGCTATCAGTATAAAGATTTAGGGATTTTCCTTTGGCTTTAATCATAGCTTTAATCAATGCCCACAATTCTGCAGCCTGTGCACTCCAGGAAGAAGGGAGGGCCCCAGAGCAAATGATGTTTTCCAAGGAGACCAGCAAATCCAGTGTAACGAATCCCACCTTCCATGAAACTAGAACCATCTGTAAACCAGGTGTAATCAGAGTTCGACAGAGGTTGGTCTGAAAGGTCAAGTCTACATGAATAAGACGCATCAATGGTCATTAAACAATCATGTAAAGGCAAAAAAGTATCTGGTGAAGGTAGGAGGGTAGCTGGGTTTAAAATAGCACACTGATGGAAAGTAAGATCAGGAGAATCCAGAAGTAATGCTTGGTATTTATGCAATCTCTGATTACTAAACCACAAGTGTCCCTTATTTTCCAAAATCGCAGAGATAGCATGAGAAGTGTAAACTTGAATTTTAGAAGCAAAGGTTAGTTTCTGAGCTTCGACTAGCAAGAGAGCAACAGCAGCAATTATTTTGAGACAGTGTGGCCATCCCTTAGAAGCTGTATCAAGTTGTTTAGACAGATATGCTACAGGGCATTCCCACAGATTGAGTAAGAACTCCTAAGGCAACATTACGTCTGACTTCAACATACAGGTGAAAAGGCTTGGTCAAATCAGGCAATCCCAAAGCAGGGGAAGTAGAGAGTAATGATTTCAAGGTTTCAAAAGCATTTTTACATTCCTTGGTCCAATTAAAGGAGTCAGTATCTTTACCCTCGGTTGCTTTGTAAAGAGGAGTCGCAATCACTGCAAAATTGGGAATCCACATTCGGCAATATCCAGCAGACCCTAAAAATCCTCGGAGTTCGTGCCTGTTTATTGGGGTGGGGATCTGCTGTATGGCTTGAATACGAGCCGTTCCTAAAAGTCTTTTCCCATGAGTTAAAAGGAAGCCCAGGTAATTAACCTCATTCTGCACTAATTGGGCTTTCTCACGAGAGGCTCGATAGCCACAATCCTGAAGTCTATGTAAGAGGGCATTGGTATTTTGCCAACAGGAGTCTTTTGTGTCACCCGTGACCAGAATATCATCTACATACTGTAAAAAGATGCCATCAGGTGCTGGGAGAATCAAGTGGTGCAAATCATTAGCTAGAGCTTGGGAAAAGTGCGTAGGAGAATTTTTAAAACCTTGGGGTAAACGAGTCCATGTGTATTGAGTTTTAGTATATCTATCGGGATCAGTCCATTCGAAAGCAAAGAGAGATTGACTCTTTTCAGCCAAAGGAATAGTAAAGAAAGCATCTTTAAGATCAATAACTGAAAACCACTGGGAAGTAGCCGGGATATTACTAAGGAGAGTATAGGGGTTGGACACGACTGCATGGACAGTTAGAACCTGTCGGTTAAGGGGTCTCAGATCCTGTGCAGGTCTCCATTTTCCATTAGGCTTTCTGACAGGTAAAATAGCGATGTTCCAATGAGAGCGGCACCATCGCAAAATGCCTTCCTTTAAATATATCCTAATAAGTTCATGTATACCCCACACTGCTTCTAAGGAATATTGGCGCTGTGGGATATTGACAGGGAATGCTCCGGGACATAGATCGACTTGAATTGGAGCGGCATATTTTGCAAAGCCAGGTGGATTATCTTCAGCCCAGAGAGAAGACACATTAAATGCTTTTCAAGAATTAGATGAATTGAGCTCTGACACATGTAACAGGCGCCAGGTTTCAGTACTCGGGTGAGTCAAAGTAAAATAATTGGAGTCTGCTAAGAACGTAATTTGTGCTTGCAATTTCTGAAGCAAATCTCTGCCTAACAGTGGAATGGGACTGACGGGCATATAAATGAATTGATGTTGAGTCAGCACTTTCCCGATTTTTTTTTTTATTTGATTTATATGCCGCCCTTCTCCGGAGACTCAGGGCGGCTTACAATGCGTTAAGCAATAGCCTTCATACTTTTGTATATTTACATTTATACAAAGTCAGCTTATTGCCCCCAACAAACTGGGTCCTCAATTTACCCACCTTATAAAGGATGGAAGGGTGTCGACCTTGAGCCTGCCTGGAATTGAACTCACAAGTAATTGCAGCAGCTGGATCTTAAATACTGCCTTTGTAGGAGGCATTACTCCCCTACGCTACTCAGGCTCAGGCTGTATTGGTTTAGTCAGGGATTGGGATTGTATAGTACCAGCCACACCCTGAACTTTGATACACTGTTTTGACATTTTTTCAAGAGGTTGATTTAATACTGACCTACTTGCTCCAGTGTCTATTAACATAGGGACGGTATGTTTTCCCACCCTAACATTTACAATGGGTTCCGGGGGTGGTTCCTGAGAACCCTGAACCCTCTAATCATCCCATTCTAATCCTCCTAGAGCCATTAGTTCCTCTGGTTCTTCAGGAGGGGGTGGTCGAGGTCGGTACCCTCCTCGGTACCCTCGACCTCTTTGAGACCTCTGCCTCTGAAATTGTCCTTGCAGAGGAGGTTGATATCCCCTTCCCCGACTCTGCCCAAAGCTGCCTCTTCCACGTTCTCCTTGCCTTCGAGGACATTCGTTCTTCCAATGGCCAGTCTGTTTACAATGGGCACATTGGTTCGGGCCCAACTGCATCTGGGTTATTGCCGCCGCCAACACGTCAACTTTCCTTTGTTCCTTCAAATCCTGTTTCTTTTCTTCCTCCAAAGATCTGTTCCTATATACTTTGGAAGCGATTTCGACAATCTCAGCCAAAGATTTTCCTGCCACCCCCTCCACTTTTGCTAATTTGCGCTTAATGTCTGGCCATGCCTGAGTCATAAATCGCTCAGCAATCAAAAGGCGGTTTTCAGGAGCGTTGGGGTCTATTCCTGTATGTTCTCTATACATTTGCATAATCCGTCCCAAGTAGGCTTGAGGACTTTCATCTTTCCCTTGCATCACTGTAGTAATGAGGGAGAAATTCTGAGGTTTCTTTCCTGCTTCACGAAGGCATCTCATCACCAGTCCCCGGTACTGAAGTAATTCAGTCATGTGATTAGCATTCAATGGGTCCCAATTAGGATCAGCTGGTTTTCCAATGTTATCTCTTTGCTGTTGGTCATTGGCTGTGTCTCCCGGGTGTAATTGGCGAAGGATCTTTTCCTTAGCTAATCTATACTTTTCCTGTCCTTCCAAATCTAATAATGTAGTCAAAAGAGTTTGAATGTCACCCCAGGTGGGCTGGTGACTTTTAAAAATAGAATCCATTAACTCAATTATCTGTTGTGAATTTTGAGAAAAGGATCCATATTGTTGTTTCCAATTTAAAAGATCAGTTGTAGTAAAAGGAGTATACTGCAGGGCATTTACCAAATTTCTGGCAGCATTGGTTGTAACTATTGCTCTTAAAGGAGCCACAACTTGGGGTTTTTCTTCTTTAGCATCTGATACGGTTCGACTCCTGGTCCTGTAAGCAATCGGACTCTAAATTAGGAGATCGAGGTGGAGTCAGAGTGGAGGATCGGTGAATCGATTCTCGCTTAATAGATCTGCCTCTCCGTGGGGAACACTGAGGTTGTACTGATGTAGTAACAACCTGGGGAGGCAGCACATTTACTCTTTGTCTTGTTGGTGCATAGGGTGGAGGTCGGTGTAGGTCTCCGTCATCATCCATCGGAGGAGCCAGTGGAGGTTTCTTGTTTCTTTTTATAGTACAACAGGGATCTGAACCCTTGGCCAGGAATGCTTGAGTGCATTCCAGTTGGCACTGCTTCAGCCAAGAGGGTTTTGTTTTTATGGCTGATTGCCACTGGTCTATGTATGGATATTGGTCCCAATGACCATCTCTAGTTACCACCTGATGCACTAGTGAAATTATTTTAGAGTCTATACTTCCTTCTGCTGGCCAGCCTACACTAAAAGTTGTCCATTCAAGCTGACAGAACTTCCTTAAGTCCTTTTTATTCCAAGGGGGGTCTCCATAATCTCCAGAGAATCCTGCCTCAAAGTTTTTCAGCATGCATTCAAGCAGCGTCAAAGATGCCGGTTGTTTACTGTTACTCCCACCCATTCTAAGGAAGCACTACGGCCGACTCAGGATACTGGACATTCCGATGGCTATCTCTGAGATCTGCGACCATTTAACCAACCCACACAGTTTCCAACTATCTGGACTTTAGGCACGCCGACCTGTCCAGTCGAGGATGTTCCTTCCCCGCTTCCAATCCTACAGATTGGGTACAGTCCTACTCCATACTTGCCTGCAGGTCTTTTGGTCCTGGACGTCCACTCAGCAACTGGTCTGTCACCCTGAGGATCCTTGGCGTGATTTTGAGTGCAGGCACTAGGACCCCGCCGTGGCTGTAGATGTACCGAACCCTTCAACGGAGGGTTGGCCAGCCTGGTAGATCAGCCAGACCACAGCGAGGGCTGTGCCGGACTAAACCCGCCAGGAGAGTCAACGGCTCCTTCCTGTGAGTCCCTTCGTGGTAGTCGCCATGAATGTTATAGAAATTAAGACTCACAAGATTTCTGTGGGTGATCAGAGAGGTTTATTGCACAGATTCAGTGCAAAACAAGAAGCAAAAACACTGAATCCCAAAAGATTATGATGCAGTAACTTAAATACATACTTTTAACATCTTATGATTGGTTACATTTCTGACAGCCCATCGCAACAAACCCCCCCACCCCCCCATTTCCCTTGCTACTAATTCCTACAAGCGTACTAATGTGTATTCCCTCTTTAAGAGGAACACAGGTGTTCTTGCAAACCTTATCTAAGTTCCTGCCATTAGATCTGTGGTTGCCTCTGCTTGGCTAAGTGTGATATTTTACTCCTGATAATGTTTCCTGAGCTTGACAGCTGAGAAAGTAATATATTTATTACTGGGAACAGGGTTTAAACCACCCGTAGGATTCTTAAGAAGAGATTCTGAGAGGCAGAGAAATTATAGAACAGAATGGTGGAATGGAAAGGACCAGAAGAAGGGGGCAATGTGTAAGCCAGATGTTAGGTATTGGTGACTTTCCAGGTGTTGAACCATTGCTTCCATCACCAGCAGCCCTGCTACCTGGAGTTGTGGCTAAGAAAAGCCAGAAGAAGAAGAAAAGGGAGAAATGAAACCAAGAAAAGATGAATCCTCTTGTTGGCCCAGAAGACAATCAGAGAGTTTTCTCAAAAAGGGGTTCTTCAGAGATATCTTTGATCTCAACTCTGGTCAGAAGTGTTGTTGGAGGATTTCTGGTCGAGAGGTGTCCATATTTGTCCAACTGTGGGGAAAATTAATGGTAGAAGATGTGTTGCAGAAAAATAAATGAATGAAATGAATTTTGAGATCAGAAAAAGCTTTTATTTATTTTGGCCAAATGGTTCAGACATGCATTCTGTTTACATTCTTAACAAAAGACCTTCTTTAAGACACATATCTTTATACCCTTCTAAAGTAACAAAACAGGAAGTATGTGAAATCTGCCTCTTTAGCTAGGCCCCCTCCCCTTATTGCTTAGGCAGGAAATATGAGGGATCTCATGAAGAACGATGGTTCGTTGAGGGCACTTCCAAGAAAAGGCAGCAGGCAAGGATGCAATTAAGTTAAAACTTTATTTAGGAATAAAGTAGGTAAAAGGTGTTCCCAGGCATGGAGGCATCCATGCCTGGATTGAGCCCATGGGTCAGTCCCATAGGAGAGTAGAACAAGAGCACCCCCCTCCCCATTTCCCTTGCTACTAATTCCTACAAGCGTACTAATGTGTATTCCCTCTTTAAGAGGAACACAGGTGTTCTTGCAAACCTTATCTAAGTCCTGCCATTAGATCTGTGGTTACCTCTGCTTGGCTAAGTGTGATATTTTACTCCTGATAATGTTTCCTGAGCTTGACAGCTGAGAAAGGTTAGTTATTTCTGTGGTTTTACCTTTTGAACCCAATATTAAAGAAAGGGGCCCTTCAGAGATCATCTAGACTAACCTCGTTTTATATCATTTTCATTTCATTTTTTTTTTATATCCACTTTCTATTTTACCTTTGCTGGGCCGATCGAGCATCTCTCTTCTTGTGATGCCGCAGTTGGCGGGCATCGGTTCCGGAGGGGGCTGCTGGATTCTGGCTGCAGAAGCTGGCCAGATAGGCACCCGCCGTCGGCCTTCAAGTGCTAAGCTGCTGTTGCTCGGACCGAGCTAGTTAATTGGTTACCCTTTGGGTAAACTGTCGGGTATGCTTCCTTCAGTATCCAGGAAAGGAAAACCCAGACTTCATCATAGATTAACGTATGGTACTTTTACTAGATATGAAATGAACGCAACCATGGATAGCAGGATTCTGAGGCAAAAAGCACGAAAGTTACATATAGAAAGCATCCCCTCCCACTGTCCACCGTAAATCATCCAATCCAAAGGTCTCCCAGAGGTCAGGTGGGAGCACACGTCTGGCCGTGTCAGCATCCAGGAATGCAGTGTCCGTTGGCCTGATAACAGCTTAGGAATTGGTTTCGTTTCTTAGATTCATTCAAAGCTCCGCTACCTAAACCCCCCTCCCTCCGTTACTATGACAGCCAAAGCAAGCGAGGCTGACATAAACTGTGTTGCAAACAGCCTCGCTTTCCCGGTTGGATTGCAGGTCTGGCGAGTGCATCTCTAAAATCCTGACCCCCCCCTCCCCCCCCCGACATATAATTCTTACTATTCAAAAAGTGAACTCCTACTCACGCGGAGGAAGCCTAAAAGGCCATTAACTTAGTTTAAACAAGATTCCAAAGAATATGGCATCCATGAAAGAGAAAAATAAAAGAACGAAAGACAGTAGAAGTACTGAGGAACTTAAAAAATAATAGTATGAAGGGATATGAAAAAACAGCAAATAAAGTTTCAAAACATATAATAGAGAACTGAAATGCATAAATATAAAATAATTTTAATGAAAGCTTTTTCTGTAATACTTTGATCATATTAACTACTATACATATTAAAATAAAGGTACCTAACAAATTCAACATATAATTTGAGCTCACCTCAAGATATTTACAACACATGTCTACTCAGAATTAAGTACCATTGTCTTCAATGGGGCTTACTCCTGGGAAAATGTGGGATTGCAGCTTTAGTCTACTTAAATTAGTGAGATCCTTGTGCTTGATGCCTGCTGCAGAGAGATTTTATATTAGGGTCCAATTTAGTCAGCTTCATTCTCAAGTCTCCTTCAGTGATATCCAGTCGATTTCTTTTCTACAGTAGCAAATCATTTACAGCACTAAAGCCACATTCAGCTAAATATGAAGATGCGAACAGTAACAGCCGTTTTCTTGCAAAGTAGGTATGCCTATTTTCAGTACTCAAGAAAGAAAAACCCCAACTCCATTTTCATAGAGAAAGGTACTTTTACTGAGTATGAACTGAATGCAACCAAAGAAAAGCAAGGTCTGAGGTAATAGGCACGAAAATCACATATATGTTCAACATTTATGTGAAGCCGCTGGGTGAGATCATCCGTGGTTTCGGGGTGCACTGTCATCTGTACGCTGATGATACTGAGCTGTACATCTCCTTCCCTGACCTCAAAGTGATGTCCCAGTGTCTGGAGGCCATGTGGGTCTGGATGGGGAGGAACAGGCTTCGACTCAACCCCTCCAAGACTGAGTGGCTGTGGATGCCCGTGTCCCGATATAGACAGCTGGTGCCATCGCTGGCTATTGGAGGTGAGTCATTGACCCCCACAGAGGGGGCTCGTAACTTGGGCGTCCTCCTGGACACACGGCTGCCTTTAGAAGGTATATGACGGCCGTGGCCAGGGGGGCCTTCTATCAGGTTCGCCTGATGCGCCAGTTGCGCCCCTTTCTGGATCGGGACTCCTTATGCACAGTCACCCATGCCCTCATCACGTCTCGCCTGGACTACTGTAACACTCTCTACATGGGGCTCCCCTTGAGGAGCACCCGGAGGCTCCAACTGGTCCAGAATGCAGCCGCGCGGGTGATTATTGGAGCGAAATGGCGCTCCCACGTAACACCTCTCCTGTGCGAGCTGCACTGGCTCCCGATGGTCTTCCGGGTGCGTTTCAAGGTGTTGGTTCTCACTTTTAAAGCGCTCCATGGCTTAGGGCCAGGGTACTTGCAAGACTGCCTGCTGCTACCGATAACCTCCCACCGGCCAATACGCTCTCACAGAGAGGGCCTCCTCAGGGTGCCGTTGGTCAAGCAATGTCGGCTGGCAGCCCCCAGGGGGAGAGCCTTCTTTGTGGGGGCACCTGCCCTGTGGAATGAGCTACCTCCTGGAATACGACTGATCCCGGACCTCCGTACTTTCCGTAAGGCCCTAAAGACTTATTTATTTCACCAAGCCGGCCTAGCCTAAATGGTTTTTTAATGGGAATTATTAAATTTTATAAATTCGGGGTTTTAAATTGGGTGGCCGCTGATTTAATTTATTTTTAGCTTTATTAACTTTTGTATTATATGTATTTTAAATTTTGGCTGTTCACCGCCCTGAGTCCCGTTGGGAGAAGGGCGGTATTCAAATCAAATAATCAAATCAAATCAAATCAAATCAAATCAAATCAAATCAAATCAAATCAAATCAAATCAAATCAAATCAAATCAAATCAAATCAAATCAAATCAATAAATATAGAAAGCATCCTTAAAACCCCCTCCCCCCAATGGTCCAGTCAGGATTATCCAATCCACATCCCCCCAAGGGATCATGTGGGGTGCAGCTTCCGATGGCTCTATCCTTCTGGTATGCCAGGACAGTTGACCTTGACTGGTTATCAGTGCGCCTCCCAGCTGCAGAGAAACACTGAGGAAAACTTTCTCCAACTTACTCCACCAGCTCACTTCCCCCCTCCCAACTATCCAGACAGCTCCCCCCTCCCCCTGTTTCAAAGGCAGCCGTAGCAAGCAAGTAATATAAAAGCAGAGGCTGACATTCGGCCCTCCTGCAGAAGAGACGTTAGTTATAGAAAAAGGACTAAAATAAAAAGGTAACATATGTACAGCTCCATAACTAAGGTTTATCAGGATATTTGGAATAAAACAATTGCAGCTGCTTCGGAGTCCTAACATCTCGCTCATTTACCCATTCAGACTGAGCTAATGGGAAGTGTTTCCAGGCCACCAAGTACTGCACCTTACCTCGATGTTTCCTCGAATTCAATATCTCTTTGACCTCAAAATGCTGTTCCCCTTCAATGATTATGGGGACAGGAGGAGGTTCTTGGTCCGGACGCAAGGGGGATGTACGCTCAGGTTTCAGCAAACGAACACGAAACACCAGATGAATCCTCTGCAAGGTTTTAGGCAGCTCTAATTGCACCGTAACTGGGTTAACTATGTGTACAATAGGGAAAGGACCCACGTATTTGGGCCCAAGTTTTTTCAACTTTTGGGTTGTTTGCAAGTACTTGGTGGAAAGGAAAACCCTATCTCCTACTTTATAATCCCTACCCTGAATTCTTTTCTTATCAACTTGGTTTTTATGAGCTCGGTGAGCCTCGTCCAGGGCCTTACGTGTTACAGACCAGGTACCACGTAGCTGTTCAATCCAGTCAGCCAAGGAAGGTATCTGTGGGTTTTCCTGAGGCAACTCTGAGATGGGCACAAAGTCTTGGCCTGTGGCTACCTTAAATGGGGTAAAACCAGTACTACTGTGTATAGAGTTATTATAAGTGACCTCTGCAAACGGCAACAAGTCCACCCAGTTTTCTTGCTGATAATTTATGTAACATCTAAGGTATTATTCCAACACCGAGTTAGTTCTTTCACAAGCCCCATTGGTCTGAGCTTAACCCCTGGGCGGAGCCTAACAACCCCAGGAACTCCTTCCAGACGTGGGAGGTGAACTGAACCCCTCTGTCCTGTTGTGGCCCCGTCCTCTGAGCCTATCCCTTTGGAGGAAGGAAGCTCTGAGCAGGAGGAAGAGGAGCCAGCCAGATCTCCCAGCCCCCCCCCCCTCTGGCACCGGCTCAGGTGCCAGCTGAAAGAGAGCCAAGTAGTGGGGAAACAGGTGTCTCAGATGAGAGTGAGGGAGAGACGTCATTCCTGGATGCACGCCAAAGAAGGCGAGACAAAAGAGTATTGCAGCTGCGGCGTATGAGGAAATAGTCCTGAGTCACTGATTGGAGTCATGGGATCAGTGAGTCACTGGACCACACCCAGAAGCCTGTCTATATAAGACAGGCCAGTGAGTCACGAAGTTCGTGACGAACAAAGCTAAACAAACGGAGCAACCTCGTAGTCTTGGAAGCTAGATGAACGGCAAAGCTACGTAGGTGATTTTCTTGTTTGTGTAAACCAATAAAGTCCTTGGCAGACGGTGTGCATATCGCTGCCAAGGTTGAGATAAGAACTGCGGAGTGTGCCAAGTGATTCTTAACCCTCGGCTGGCTGTGTTTTTGTGGGTCTCTGAAGGGGGGGGGGACAGATCATGTCCGAGATTATTCACTCTGGAGCCCCGTGTAATCTATACACATGCTGGACAAACAATTTAGCCAGAGTTTTAGCCGAACAGATCTTGGGACATGGGACAAAATGCACTTGCTTAGAAAACAAATCAGTGACCACCCAAATGACCGTATTTCCTCCACTTTTGGGCAACTCAACAATAAAATCCATGGATATCTCCTTCCATGGGGCTCCCGGTCTGGCTACACTCTGAAGTAACCCAGGGGGTTTCCCAGGAGACTTCTTTGCTGATGCACATATAGGGCAGCTCGCCACGTAGGCTTCTATGTCTTTCTTCAGCGCCGGCCACCAGAATTGTCGTTTAACTAAATGTAATGTCTTCACGAATCCAAAATGCCCAGTGATTTTAGCATCATGGGCATATTGTAATACTGCTCCCCTCAGGCTGGCGGGGACATACAGCTTCACTCCCAACCAGGTGAGACCCTCCCGAAGTGTACACTCATTGGAGTGGGCTAAAAACCACTCATCAGTTTTTAGTGCTTCTTTTAACTGCTTGCTCAAGTCGCTGGACAAGGTTAGGTCCCCTTTCACCTAGGCTCTGGTAACCACTGGTGCCGCCAGCTGTTTCGAGGGGATAACGTGATGATTCACTTCCACTCGAACACTATTGTATTGAGGCAGTCTTGAGAGGGCATCTGCCATAAAGTTCTTCCCTCCAGGAAGGTAGCGCAGAGAGAAATTAAATTGGTTAAAGTGTTGGGCCCAGCGGACTTGCTTAGGTGACAATTTTCGGGGCGTTTTTAAGGCCTCTAAGTTTTTGTGATCAGTCCACACCTCAAAGGGGTGTTTCAGAAAATGCCTTCCAGAAAATGCCTCCACGTTAACAGCACCCAACGAACAGCAAAAGCCTCCTTCTCCCAGATGGCCCATCTCCTCTCGGTCTCAGATAATTTCTGAGAAGTATAGGCACAGGGTTGCAAATTCCCCTCGGCATTGGCTTGAAGTAACACCGCCCCGACAGCCACATCGCTGGCGTCGGCCTGAACAACAAACAGGGCCTCCGTGTCAGGATGTTTAAGGACCGGTTCAGTGGCAAAGAGTTGTTTCAGTTTCTCAAAAGCCGCCTGACATTCCATAGTCCACTCTAGAGGCCGGGAGGGTTTTGCCCTTGCCTCTCTTTTTGTTTTCAGGAGGTTAGTAATCGGTAAGGCAATTTTTGCGAACAAGGGGATGAACTGTCGTTAGAAGTTAGCAAACCCCAAGAAGCTTTGTAGTTGTTTGTGGGTACATGGGGGAGCCCATTCCAACACTGCCCGGACCTTTTCTGCATCCATTTCTATCCCCTCATACGAAATGCAGTACCCCAGATAGTCAATTTTAGTCTGGTGGACTAAAGTTTTTTCAGGCCCGCTTTCACCAGTTTTACGGGTTCATCCATGGTCTCGGTGTAAATAAGAATGTCAACCAGGTAGACCAGGACCCCCTTGTAAAGGTGTTCATGCAGTACTTCATTTTTTTTTATTGAAAAAGTTTTACAATACAATTTTTTCATTTCCCCCCCTCTTTCCCCCCTCCCCTCGACCCCCCCTTCCCTTCCCCTCCCTCCCCTCCCTTCCCTCCCTGGGCTTCCTTTATTAATAAAACCTTAATCTTATATATCGATCAATATTAAACAAAAATATAGGTGAAATCCAGATAACATATCATGAATTTTAACATTAAATAAAGTAAAATTAATTAAAATAAAGTAAAAATGTCTTTGAGCGATTGCGTGCCCCAGTCCCCGGAGCTATTCCCGTTCCCCAGGTTGTTCAGAGTCTCAGGACCCGAGGCTCCGGCTGCTGCTATGAAATGCCAGGTCCGTTGTAAATAAGACCCCCCTCATATGTGACCTTCTTCAAGAGGGGGGTGCGGACCTGGCTGGTATTACAGAGACCTGGTTGGGCCGCAAGGGTGGGGTTCCCCTCGTGGAGATGTGCCCACCAGGTTTCCTTGCATTCCACCAGCCGAGAGCTCAGGGTAGGGGTGGGGGAGTAGCGGTCATCATTAAGGAAGGTCTGGATCCGAGGGAGGCCACTGTACCTCAGATAGCCGGGTGTGAGTCCATCTTTGTGAGGTGGGGTCCTGGTGGGCGGATGGGTCTGTTAGTCACGTACCTGGCTCCCTGCCACGTGGCAACGACCCTGCTCCTCAATGTTGTAGCCGATGTGGCGATTGGTACCCCCCAGGCTTATGGTCATGGGGGATTTCAATCTGCCATCTATCGGCGAAACATCTGAGATAGCTCGGGAGTTCATGGCTTCCATGACGGCCATGGACCTGACCCAGGTAATTCAGGGCCCAACTCACATTGGTGGACACACCCTGGATCTAGTTTTTGTCTCTGGTCAGTGGTTGAGTGGTCTCGATATTGGGGATATAGGTGTAGAATCCTTGTCATGGACTGACCACTCGCTCCTTCGACTTGACTTTCTGACCACTGCACCTCACCGCAGGGAGGCGGAACCGATTAGGTGGTTCCACCCCAGGCGCCTGATGGATCCTGATAGGTTCCAGACGGAGCTTGGGCCATTTCCTGAGACACTGACACGCGACTCGGCTGAGGACCTGGTGGCTGCCTGGGACAGGGCAGCCGGTGGGGCCTTGGACCGCGTCGTGCCTTTGCGGCCTCTGACCCAGCGCCGAACTCACTTAGCACCTTGGTTTACCAAGGAGTTGAGGGAGATGAAGCGCCGGAAAAGACGCCTGGAGAGCGGTTGGAGGGCCAGTCGCTTTGAATCTGACTTGACACTAGTAAGAGCTCATATTAAGACTTACATAGTGGCGATAAAAGCGGCAAAGTCTAATTATTTTGCTGCTCTTATCGCGTCATCAGATAATCGCCCAGCCGCCCTGTTCAGGGTGACCCGCTCCCTCCTTCATTCGGGAGCACGGGAGGATCCCTTGCAGGGACGTGCTGAGGACTTTGTTCAATATCTGGATGATAAAATAACTCAGATTCGGGAAGATTTGGCCGCTGACTGGGTTAGTTCAGGCGGGGTGACTGAGGCAGGTCTTGAGAGTGTTATCTGGGCTGAGTTCGATCCTGTGGCTCCCGAGGACGTGGACAGGATTCTGGGAAGACTGAACGCAACCACATGTTTATTGGACCCGTGTCCCTCCTGGTTGGTGCTGGCCTCCCGGGAGGTTACACGAGGCTGGCTCCAGGAGATTATTAACACTTCTTTGAGTGAGGGTGCCCTACCGGCCGCCTTGAAGGAGGCGGTGGTGAGGCCCCTCCTCAAGAAGCCCTCCCTGGACCCAGCTGTTTTGGCTAATTACCGTCCTGTCTCCAACCTTCCCTTTTTAGCGAAGGTTGTTGAGAGTGTGGTTGCATGGCAGCTCCCCCGGTACCTGGATGAAGCTGTCTATTTAGACCCACTCCAGTCCGGCTTCAGGTCTGGATACAGCACCGAAACGGCATTGGTCGCATTGGTGGATGATCTCTGGAGGACCCGGGGTAGGGGGTACTCCTCAATCCTGGTGTTGTTAGACCTCTCAGCGGCTTTTGATACCATCGACCATGGTATCATGTTGCGCCGGTTGGAGGGATTGGGGGTGGGGGGCACCTTTCTGAGGTGGTTCTCCTCCTACCTCTCCGACCGGTCGCAATCCATGTTGACAGGGGGGCAGCGGTCGACCCCGAGGCACCTGGTGTGTGGGGTGCCACAAGGGTCGGTCCTCTCGCCCCTCCTGTTCAACATTTATGTAAAGCCGCTGGGTGAGATCATCCGTGGTTTTGGGGTGGAGTTCCATCAGTACACTGATGATACTCAGCTGTACATTTCCAACCCAGACCACCCTGACGATGCCGTGAAAGTGATGTCCCAGTGCCTTGAAGCCGTGCGGGTCTGGATGGGGAGAAACAGGCTTCGACTCAACCCCTCCAAGACCGAGTGGCTGTGGCTGCCGGCGTCCCGATATAGCCAGCTGACACCATCGCTGGTTATTGGGGGTGAATCATTGGCCCCCACGGAAAGGGTGCGCAACTTGGGCGTCCTCCTGGACCCACGGCTGTCTTTAGAGGATCACACGACAGCTGTGGCCAGTGGGGCTTTCTATCAGGTCCGCCTGATACGCCAGTTGCGGCCCTTTCTAGATCGGGACTCCCTGCGCATGGTCACTCAGGCTCTCGTCACTTCCTGCCTGGACTACTGTAATGCTCTCTACATGGGGCTCCCCTTGGGGTGCACCCGGAGGCTCCAACTGGTGCAAAATGCGGCCGCGCGGGGGATTACGGGAGCGACTGGGCGCTCCCATGTGACACCTCTCCTGCGCGAGCTGCACTGGCTACCGGTGGACTACCGGGTGCATTTCAAGGTGTTGGTAATCACCTTTAAAGCGCTCCATGGCTTAGGACCAGGGTACTTACGGGACCGCCTTCTGCCACCAATTGCCTCCCACCGGCCGGTTCGCTCCCACAGAGAGGGCCTCCGCAGGGTGCCATCAGCCAGACAATGCCAGCTGGCGACCCCCAGGGGGAGAGCCTTCTCTGTGGCAGCTCCTACCCTCTGGAACGACCTTCCTCCAGAGTTAAGAACAATTTCTGACCTCCCGACTTTCCGGCGGGCTTTAAAAACACATCTTTTTCAGCTTGCCGGCTTAGCCTGATTCCTGTCAAATATTTTATTATTTTTAGAGTTTTTATTATCTTTTAAATTAATTTGTTTTAATCTACGGCTATTTATATTTGTTCTTTTTATGAAATTTTAACTTTTGTGTACTTGCTTTTTAATTTGGCTGTGCACCGCCCTGAGTCCGTAAGGAGAAGGGCGGTATATAAATCTAATAAAACTTAAACTTAAACTTAAACATAAATCAAATACTAATTGATACTTCTTGGTTTGATATTTGTTCTGCACATAATCTACCCATTTCTTCCACTCCCTAACAAAAGCTTCTTGGGTCCTACCTTTTAAGTATGCAGAAATCTTTGCCATTTCCGCAAAGTTAGCCATCTTCAATATCCATTCTTCTATAGTAGGTACACTATCTTTTTTCCAATATTGTCCAATCAGTAACCTAGCTGCAGTAATCATATATAAGATCAATCACGTTTCACTCGGTGAACAGTCCTTAACTATACCCAACAAAAACAATTGCAGAGAAAATTGAAGCTTCTTTTTCAAAACATTCTGCATAACCCACCAAAGTTTAATCCAAAATGCTTTCACTTTTCTACAAGTCCACCAAATATGAAAGTATGTAGCATCCAAACAATCACACCTCCAACATTTAGGTTGAACATTTGGATACATACATGACAATTTCTTGGGATCTAAATGCCATCTATAAAACATTTTATAGAAATTTTCCCGCAGATTCTGTGCTTGAGTAAATTTAACATTCTGGACCCAAATCTTTTCCCATGTTTCCAACATAACTGGTTCTGCAAAATTTTGTGCCCACTTTATCATACAATCTTTAACTAATTCGCTCTCTGAATCTCTTTCTAACAATAAGTTATACACCCTCTTGATATGCATCGGCCCTTTCCGTTTTATCTGTGTCACCAAATCTTCTTCATGTAGCATTAAACCAATTTTCTGATCTTCTCTCCATCTCGATTGGAGTTGAGAATACTGCAACCAAGTTAAATTCCTCCCTTCTTCCAACAGAGTTTTCCAAGGTTTCAAACTCCATCTGCCCCCATCATTGAAAAGCATCTCTTTGTATAAAATCCCCCTGAGTGACTTTATATTCTGCATGATTTGCCCAAGATCCAACCACAAAGGTATTTTGTAATCCATTTTAGACTGGTGCTTTTTCCAAACCCTCATCAAGGCATGTCTCAATATGTGACTTTTAAATACATTATCCAACTTATCTTCATAGAATAAGTATGAGTGCCAACCCAAATCCAAGTCATGGCCTTCTATATTCAAAATTTCAGTCTTTGTTGTTCCGAACCAATCAGCCACTTGTGTCAACACTGCCGCTTCATAATATAAACATAAGTTGGGGACTTTAAGGCCACCTCTTTCTCGAACATCTTGCATTATTTTGAATTTAACTCTTGGTTTTTTCTCATTCCAAATAAACTTATTTAGTCCTGATTGCCATTCAGCCAAAATTTTATCACTTTTAAGCACCGGAATCATTTGAAACAAAAACAGAAATCTAGGTAGAACGTTCATCTTAATTGCTGCTATTCTGCCAAGTAACGATAGTTGCAGTTTTTTCCAAATTTCCAAATCTTTTTGAATCCTACGCCACAAAACTTCATAGTTGTTTTGAAAAAGTTTTATATTAGAAGCTGCAACCTGAACTCCTAGATATTTCACCTTTGTAACTATTTCAAAGCCTGCCATCCTTTCCAGTTCACTCTTTTGTGGTTGCAGTACTTCATTGATCAGTTGCATGAACACTGCAGGGGCTCCTTGTAATCTGAAAGGGAGCACCCTAAACTGGAAACATCCCAGCGGGCAGTTGAAAGCAGTTTTCCATTCATCACCTTCCTTAATTCAAACTCTATAATACACCTCCCACAAGTCCAGCTTAGTTAAAATCTTCCCTTTGGCCAGGTGGGCTAGCATGTCCTTTATGAGGGGCAGTGGGTAGACATTTTCCACGCAAATAGTGTTCAAGTTCTTATAGTCAACCACCAGACAAAAAGACCCATCCTTCTTTTCCCAGAATAGCACCGGGGCGGCTACACGCGGCCTAGCCAGTTGGATGAAGCCGCGTTTTAGGTTTTTATCAATAAATTCTCATAGTTGCCCCAACTCCCGGGAGGGTCATGGGGTAGATCTTTGGTTTAGGGAGTTTTACCCAGGGGTGAAATCTAAAAATGTTCGCTACCTGTTCTGTGGGCCTAGCCCCAGATTGCTCTGAGAGGAAAAGTCTTGTAAAACACGGCCAGGGAAGATACAGAGTAAAAATAACTGTAAATCTAACCATTTCTTACTTAAACTTGGGTCCTGGTTCTGGATACTCACTGCTGGGCTTTCCCCAGAAGCCATCCACTCTGTCTCCCCACAGAGGAGCTCTTCCTGCAACCACCCAGCAGCAAAGCCCACAGGAAAGAGAGAGAGAGAGACTCTGCCAGTCCCATGATCCTTAGTGGGAACACATCTGATTGGCTGGCAGTTGCTCCCCCCTCCCCCCAGCTGGGATATCCTTTTCAGACCAGGCCCTAGGAAATGCACTTTAACAAAGACAATAGGTAAATGAAACACAGCTGTTTCATCACAAATATATAAGAACAATTAGTGGGCTTTCAAAAATTCAGTTAATAGTTCATTTTCAAATTGACCCCATTAAAAATCAAATTGCCCCCCTGTGAGGCGTGGGCCCCACGTTGGAAACCACTGTTCTAATGTCATGACTGCCAAGCTCCCTGCTAAAGGAAGCTCTTTCTCTTCCGGCCACCAGTCCAGGTATGCTCAGAGGCACCTTTGCATAGTCTTATGCATACTATTCCTAGATGTGCAACTGGGAGTACCTTTCAACCCTGGGCAAACCTTTCTTTTGCAGGCTGTTATTTATTCAGCAACAAACCTCCGTCTTCCATCCTAGTAGGAAACAGTTCTGGCCCGTTTTTGCACCTGCCATCTTTTTCTTAGAGCCTCTACTACAGCTCCAGGTTTTGAGTTCTTCAGTGCTAAATGAAAGGAACATTGTGAACAATTGCAATTCTGCTTGGCAAACTGCAGGCACTCCACTTGCAAGAGGCACTCTTGTAATTTTATTTTGTCTTCCTCCAAAATCTTTTGTCTCCTGTAATTCTAGCTCTGTCTGCATCTGATGGCCTTCCTTATCCTCCCCCTCCCCTTCTCTCTCCAGATCCTGAATCCAACCATTTGGCAAAAAGCAGGCAATTTCCCCACCATCTGTTCTGGCAGAGTGGAGAAAACAACAGCCTTTTCTGTCTATTCCCCTCGCTCCTGAGATGCTGACTTCTTACATTACAGACTCTTCTTTAAAAAAAAAATAATGATCTGATTCTGGAATGCAAAGTAGACTTATGTACTTCTTCCTTCTGCTTTTTTTTGTCAGTTACACATTCCTTAAAAACAAAATTTCATACAATGTCTTGCATCTCATTAATTAGGATGCCATATACACTCCTTATGAAATGTGCATATAAACTACAGAATAGCTGTTACTCCCAATAAAGCCCTGAAGAACAGATACCAGCTTTCCCAATCTTGCACCTGGCAGCTGTGTTGGATTAAAACCCGCATCATGCTTATTCCACACAGCCTGTAAAAGTCTAAAAGTCACCAGATGGAAGGGAGAGATGGAAGGAGAGGATGGAAAAGAAAAAAAAATAGCTATGGATCGCCAGGTATGTTGGGTCATATAAAAAAGCCATCCCCTTCTTGGTTTTATCTGTTCCTGTGCCTTATTTTTTTTTCTCTTTCAAAGCTGTTTTCCCTTCAAAAGATGTAGTCTAGAGATCCTAATTCAGGAGGGGACAGTCATGACATCAATAACATCCCCATTTTTGGTGGCACAAGGTTTCTCGAAGGCAAAAATAAAAACATGGAATTTCTCAGTCACCCCAAGTTCCAGTCCTAAATACTTTCCCTGCCCCACAATCTCCCAATATTCTACTGACAAAATGTAGTCACTTTGCCACCAAATTCCAGGGATTTTAAAGAATGGAAATGGGAACAGTTAGCTTCCTACCCATACAACCTCCACCCCCCCCCCCAGTTAAGCCAGAATTAAGCAAAACAAGGCCCACAAAAAAGCCAATTTAGTGCCACCAGACTACAAAGCAAGAGACCATGAGTTGTAGTCCTGCTTTAGCAGAGGAAAATGAAAATATCCCATGGACACAGGCTAATGTAGTTGTTGTTTCTGCACTACAGGTAGTCCTTGACTTAAAACATTGTTAAGCCTGCAGTTATGGTGGTAAGGCCTGCTGGTTGTTAAGCAGCATGTCAAGCACAACCAATTTTGGAAACCAAAAGTAAATGCGGGTTTCTGACAAATATAAATCACAGTCATGTGACAGCTGGTGCTGAGCACCTCAAATGTGGTCACATGACTGCAAAGGTGCGGCTGTTGAAACTTCAAATCTGGGTATCTTTTTTGAGGTTTGTGGTAACTTTGATTGCTAAGCAACCCGTCATAAATTGAGGATTTCCTGTACAGGCAGTCCTCGGTTTACCACAGTTTAGTGACTGATTGAAGTGACAACGGCGCTGAAAAAAGAGACATATGGCTGTTTTTCACACATGATAATTACAGCATCCCCAGGGTCACATGATCAAAATTCAGACCCTTGGCAACTGACTCAGTTTTCTGACAGTTGCAGTGTTCTGGGGTTGTGTGATCCCCTTTTGTGACCTTCTGACAAGCAAAGACAATGGGGAAGCCAGATTCACTTAACAATGGTGTTACTAATTTAACAGCTACCGTGATTCACTTAACAACTGTGGCAAGAAAAGTTGTAAGATGGGGCAAAATTCACATAACGTGTCAGTAACAGAAATTTTGGACTCGGTTGTGGTCGTAAGGTGAGAATTACCTATATAATTTCCATCTTTTATGGTATTTGGTTATTTTGTCACTGAAGGAAAGCAACAGAGTTCAGTCACAAACCTTCAAGGACTCTGGAGAAACCACACTAATATGTGAGGCTACATGCCACCCCCACCTGTCCCTTTCTCACCTTTATCTGTAAACCATGTAAAGAGACAATTTGTAAAGGTAATGACTATTGTTGTTTATTTCAGGCAGCATCCTCTGGAAAGATGGCTGAAGCAGAAGAAGACGACGTTGGTGTGGAAGTGAAGCTAGAGAAGGAGGATGAAGATGAAGAGCCCAGCTACATCCAAACTGGGTGGCGGTACAGGTGCCTGACATGTAGCAAGACTTTCCCTAGCATGCCACGGGTGTTGTGTCACTTAAAATCCCACATGGCTGGTACTGTGGATGGCATAGCTGCCAAACTCACTTGTCCTAATTGCAGGAAAGGGTTTCCTGACCGGGCTCAACTTCGCAAGCACCAGCTCAGCCACCAAACGGAGCACCCGTACCAATGCCAGCTTTGTGCCAAGGCTTACAAAGCTGCGCTGCGGAACCACGGGCGTAGCCACAGTGGTGAGAAGCCCTTCATTTGCCACGAGTGTGGCAAAGCGTTCATGCAGCCCGTTTGCCTGCGAGTCCACATGGCCCAGCACACCGGAGACCTGCCCTTCTGCTGCCAGCAGTGCCACAAGGGCTACGGCACTCTTTCCAAGCTGAAGATCCACCAGCGTTCTCATACGGGCGAGAAGCCGTACTCCTGCGGTGAATGCAGCAAGCACTTTGCCGACCCCTCAGTGTTCCGGAAGCACCGCCGGACCCACGCTGGTCTCCGCCCCTACCAGTGTGAGGTGTGCCACAAGACATATGCTGAGCTGAAGGATCTCAAGAATCACGAGCGCTCCCACACTGGCGAACGCCCCTTCTTGTGCCAGGATTGTGGAAAGGCCTTTTCCCGGTCCTCATCGCTGGCCTGCCACCAGCGCATCCATGCAGCTCACAAGCCCTACCGTTGCAACCTCTGTGGGAAAGGCTTCACCCAGCTGTCCTCCTTCCAGAGCCACCAGCGGACCCATTCTGGCGAGAAGCCTTTTCTCTGCCCACAGTGTGGACGCATGTTCAGCAACCCCTCCAGCTTTTGCAGGCATCAGCAAGCCCACCAGGGCCTCAAGCCCTACACGTGCAACAAGTGTGGGAAGTCCTTCCACCAACCGGCTGACCTGGCTATGCACCAGCACATCCACACAGGCGAGAGGCCCCACAAGTGCTTACAATGCGACAAGAGCTTTGTGGCTTCATGGGACCTCAAGCGCCACCTGCTGGTGCACTCTGGCCAGCGCCCTCACCAGTGCGGGGAGTGCAGCAAGAGCTTTGCTGAGTGGGCCAGCCTGACCAAATACTACCGTGTGCACTCAGGTGAGTGGCCATTCAAGTGCGGCCGCTGCGGTAAAGCCTTTGTGGTGTCATCCAGCCTCCGGAAGCATGAACGCACCCATGGCAACAAGAACAGTGAGGACAAGACCGCCCCTGCAGGCAACCAGGACCTGTTCCTCAGTGACCCATTGGCCATTGTGGTCACCACTGTGGTGCCCGCCTGTGGGGAATGTGGGGATGTCTTTGCCTCCACCCAGGAAGTACACCGCCACTAACGCCTGCTGCATCCTGGCCTGCGACCATTTCCATGTCCAGAATGCGGCAAAGGCTTCACAGACCAGGCCGACCTGCATAAACACGAGCAGATCCACTTGGGTGTCCATCCTCATGCCTGTCCCCACTGCTCTAAAGCCTTCCTGGGTGCCTCAGACCTGCACAAGCACCTCAAGACCCATGTGGCCCTAGAGAACAGGAGCACCGAGGACACCATGGTGACTGCCACCATCATGACCTATGAGTCCCTCCTCCCTGCTCATCTCCATCCCTGTGACGATGGAATGGAGATTGACAAGGACTGTCCCTCGGACTGCCTGCCTGAACTCCTCATGGAACCCTCGTAAGCTCCGCCTCCCTCCCACCTTTGCCCTGCCTGTGATTGGGCGAAAAGAAGCCAGCTCAGCTGCTTAAAAGCCCTTTGCGTATTTTGATGATTGCCTTGTTTTGCCTTGTGGATGTGATATGTGGACCATGCTCTTTCAGGGCCCTCCTGTCCAGCATGGCTCTCCAGCATTTCTTTCCATGTAGGGCTTGATGTGCTTCATCACTGGCTGTGTGTGGCTGTCTTTCCTCCCACCCTCCATTGTTGCCCACACCAGATGGTCACTTGCCTGCCCAGTGGGGAATTAAATGTGCTTGGGGTGTGTGTGTGTGTGTGTGTGTGTGTGTGAGAGAGAGAGAGAGAGAGAGAGAGAGAGAGAGAGAGAGAGAGAGAGAGAGAAGCCAGATTCATGCTTTTGAAACTTTGGGGAGGTGTGTTTCTGTTGTTTGCAGGGTGATGCACATTCATCTTATGAGGTGTTTCTGCAACTGTTGTGAACTGCTGGTGTTTTTTTAAAAAAAAGAAAAGAAAAGAAAAAAAAACCCCTCCAGGACTTTTTAAGGGCAAGAAGAATTAAACTGAGAAAATTAAGGGAAGAAGCAAAAAACAATGATCTTTTCTTCCTGGAGAGTTTAAAAAATTATCCAAGGGTTTCCTTGCTTGTAAGAAAAGATTAAAATAAATGGCTTGCTTTTTTTTAAAGGGGAAAAATTGACTTGGATTGCATGTGGGAGGTGCAATTTTTTTGGCGTGGGGAACACAATCCTTATATTATCCTTATCTCAGCTATAGAAATTTTTCTCACCTATTGAAATTGTCAGAGTTTCTTGCAAAAATCAAATCCAGAAGCACACACAGATAAACTGATTCAGCTGGATTCATTAACTTCTTTATATACATAATAACAGATGAAGTATTTACAATACCAATATAGATTCTTCTTCAACGTAGTAGCAGTTACAACACAAGGCAGGAGAGAATAGTTAGCTTCATTTCAGCAGAGCAGACAAGCACACACACACACACACACACACACACACACACAGGTTTCAGTTTCTCTTTTCTGCACAGAATCAGAAGCTGCAGACTAAGACACGCCCTGGCTCCAGTCTGTCTCAGCTCCCAATTGGCTGATTTAGTTGCTATGCCTATTCATTGGCTGACTTTGTTACCATGAATATTCTGACACTCCTCCCTTCATGACTAGAAGAGACATAAAATTGAATAACTTAATATTCTTCAGATACCTGTATTTGAAGATGTCAAATTCAGTTCCCTTCAAATACCTGAGAACACTTTTACTGTGATACATCCTTTGCAATGAAACAAAGTTCATCCACAAATGCTAATAGTTGACAATCCCTACCTTGTAAATTTCCAGTGTATACGCAACCATCAGCCTTGCAACTCTTGAACCCAAGACCTTTCAATCAGTGTTGAAATCCAATTTTTTTTTACTACCGGTTCTGTGGGTGTGGCTTGGTGGGCATGGCAGGGGAAGGATACTGCAAAATCTCCATTCCCTCCCCACTCCTGGGGGAAGGCTATTGCAAAATCTCCATTCCCACCCCACTCTGGGGCCAGCCAGAGGTGGTATTTGCCGATTCTCCAAACTAAAAAAAAATTCTGCTACTGGTTCTCAGAACTACTCAAAATTTTCACTACCGGTTCTCCAGAATCTGTCAGAACCTGCTGGATTTCACCCCTGCCTTCAATGCCTTAACTAAACATATTCCAATTCCTGGCTGACTGCTTCAGCCCATAAATGGCCTTGTTCAATTTATACACAGTATTAGGCCTTTTACTTTCATACCCTGGTGCTTGAACCATGTACATTTCTTCCTCTAATTCTGCATTGAGGAATGCAGTGGTTATGTCAAAATGCCAAATTTTATGGCCATGTGCCACTGCCAACGCTAGTGCGAGTTATGCTTTCACTCTTTACAGTTTGCACGAACACCTCATCATAGTGCACATTTTTTAACTGAAAAACCTTGTGCCACTAACCTTGCTTTATACTGGACCTCATTATTGGGCAGTACTTTCTTCTTGCATCCTACAGCTTTGTGTTCTGTCCCTGTCTCACACTTGCACACCAACAGTCAGCCAAGAGTTAAATAAACCGGCAGTCAAGAATTCCTTTGATAACAGAATTGGCAGCAACCCAGTGGCTGCCTGCCAAAAGTCTTTACTTAGAAAGGGAGGTTTTTCTCCTCCATCCGAAACATCAAAGTAGTCTGCAAAGCCAAAGAATAGTCAAGTCCAGTCCAAAAATCAATCCAACAAGGGCATATAACAAAGTTCCAGAAACACAGAATGACTTGCTAGCTTTTCAGTTTTGTTCGTCACAAGGCTTGAATAGCCACCACACCCCCTTTTATCCCCTGTGGGGTGTGGTCCAGTGACTCAGCTTAATCTCTGGCACGCCTCTTCCTCTGCTGCGTGCGCTTATCTCTCCAACGCTGTCGGGGGTCCAGCCAAGACTCATCTCCATCGCTGTCCAACTGCAGCTGCTCCAAAGTGCCTGGCTCTTGGCCTATCTCTTGGCCTTCGGAGGACACCTGAGGCATTGCCAGAGAGGAGGGTCCTGGAGAGGGAGGCCTTGCCAACTCCTCTCCTTCACTTTCGGAGTCTTCTCCCTCTGATAAGACAGGCTCAGGGGTCGGAGTCACAACACTTTGCTACCCTGTGGCAAAGTCATAGATGTGAACACTTTATGGTCATCCATGGATTTCATTTCCTTGTCCATGGCTTCTTCCCATTTTATTTGTTCAATTCTAGGTAATGCCAATACTTCTTTATAGTTCCTTGGCTCATACCACACATTACACACCTTTACTTTACTAGTAGAATACCTGTCAGGTGGAATCCCCTTATTCCATCAGTCTGACCTGAATGGCATTGACTGCTCCTGTGTTTCAACCCTGTCTTGCTTCACAGCTTTTTCAGCTTCTCCCTGAACACTGACACCGTCACTAAGTGGATCACTGTCACTAAGTGGATTATCATCACTTAAGTGAATCATTCCAAAAATTTGCATAAATTCTGTTCCAATTTTGCTTTGCAAAACTAGCAGACCTGGAAATCACTATTCTCTTGCTCCCATCACTAAAACGATAGCCTTTTGAGCCTGGCTTACAGCCCATAAACCTGAGCTTTCTAGCCTTTGGTTCTCCCTTTCTTCTAACTGCTTTTGGAATATGCACCCACACATTGCTTCCAAAAACTCTTAAATGTGCCAGAGATGGTTTTCTCCCATATAGCACTGCATATGGAGTATCATTAATGGATGAACTCCACAGCCTATTAATTAATTAATTAGCAGTCAACATGGATTCACCCCAATATGACCTGCTCAGACCAGAGTCCTACAGCAGTGAGACCTTCATCGTTTGTAAGATACCATTCCATCTCTCAACAACACCATTCACAGTTGCTGTGTACAGATTTGTGCATCTGTGTTTTATACCTAACTGTCCCAACCATTGTTGTAAATTTGCTGATATGAATTCTGAACCTCTGTCAGTCTGCAGCTAACATACCTGTTGTTTACATCTCCTTTCCACAAAGCTTACCCATTGCTTAAATTTCTGTAGCACCTCTATTTTACTCTTTAGTAATTTTAATTTAATTTAATTTATCACATTTCTATGCCGCCCAACTCCCAAGGGAGTAAATAGAACCCAAACCTGCTGTAGTCATTTACAATGACCAGCACATACTTTGCTCCTCCCAAACTGGCTTGCATTGGCCCAACCAAATCTGCATGTACCAGTTCCAGAGCTCGTTCTCTGCCTTGTACTACTTTTGCTTACTGGGAATGCTTTGGACTTTGATGATTTGCATACTGCACAGTCCAAGTATGCATTACATCCCTTTAAATTTAATCCTTCTGCAAACTCTTGCATTTTTTGCAAAACTCTGAAGCTAGCATGGCCAAGCTTCCTGTGCAAGAGATGAACACATGGATCGTGTCGTGGCACATTTCCAAATGTTTGGGCACATTGAAACTTTTGTCCCTGGCAGCACATAAAGATTATCCTCTTTTATGCCCTGTGCACATAAATTCCCATTTCTCTTTATGAGACACCTCCTGTCGAGCCAAGCAACAGGCTCGACAACATTACCTGCACGGGGGGGGGGGGGTGCACTGGTGATGGGAGCACTCAGGAATAGGCGGACGTGTGCGGGGTGGGGAAGACGGGGCGACGGTATTAGGACTTCAACACACCAACTGCTGTATTTGCTGACACCCTCACTGCAGAGACGCCGGCATGAGGAGAGGCTGGGAAAACGCTGAGACACCGAGACCAGCATCCGGAAAGAGGAGGGAGGGTGTGGCTTTAAATACAGGGCGGGGCGGCACAGTAACAAGCTCTTTGCTATAAAACAGCTGCATGCCTACGGAAGGTAGCGCTAATTTCAAATCGTTTAACGAGTGCAGTACGTTCCTGGAGCCAGCCGGATAATAAACCAGCATAGCACCGACCTGTGCGCGTGTGTTTCTTGGTGTTGCCGTGCTTAGCCTAGGACGGCTGAGACCTCCCATTTGCAAATGTGGTCTCAAATCCTTGCTTGTCTAGAGACACTCAGCAAATTATGCTCCATTGTAGTAAGAAACATCCTTCTGGGTATTTCCAAGTAGGGAAAAAGACACTGGAAAAATGGAGACTGCTTGGAAAGATGGTTTAATGGTGGACAGGATCACATGGCTTGAGTTCCTGAACAGAAAAGGGACGAGATACAGCGAGTCCCCGGGTTTTATGCTTTCTCTGGCTTTGAACTTCCTGGGGCCCCGAAAGAGTATCCTGATTGGTTGTCAGACTCCCAGGGGGTGGGGGTCTTAGCTAGCCTTGCTGGCTGATGTAATCTTCCCAGGTGCCATGTGGTGAGTTTCTGTCCTAGATGGGTCCCATTGTGTTAGTTTCTGTTGCTATTGTGTTATAGAAATTAAGACTCACAAGATTTCCGTGGGTGTTCAGAGAGGTTTATTGCGCAGATTCAGTGCAAAACAAGAAGCAAAAACACTGAATCCCAAAAGATTATGATGCAGTAACTTAAATACATACTTTTAACATCTTATGATTGGTTACATTTCTGACAGCCCATCACAACAAACCCACCCTCCCCATTTCCCTTGCTACTAATTCCTACAAGCGTACTAATGTGTATTCCCGCTTTAAGAGGAACACAGGTGTTCTTGCAAACCTTATCTAAGTTCCTGCCATTAGATCTGTGGTTACCTCTGTTTGGCTAAGTGTGATATTTTACTCCTGATAATGTTTCCTGAGCTTGACAGCTGAGAAAGGTTAGTTATTTCTGTGGTTTTACCTTTTGAACCCAATACTAAAGAAAGGGGCCCTTCAGAGATCATCTAGACCCCGTTTTATATCATTTTTTAAATCCAATTTCATTATTCTATTTTACTCCCCCTTTTTCTTTTGGAAGTTTTTCCATCCAAAAACTTCCACTGCTTCCCATCTGTTTCATGCTTTCAGTAGGTAACCATTCTATACTTCTTAATAAGCAAGCAAGCATATAATATTTTTGTATAACATAATCAGTTCAAGATAAGATACATAGTAATGCAAAGGAAACACAAGTAATACATATGATTTTCAAAACTTATTCTCTGAAGCACTTTCTCTAATTACCCAGTTGAGAGTTGTACATATGTTCCTGGATCAGAAACTTCATCTTCATCAAAGAGATCAGGGTCAATTTTACAGTCTATAAGGCTTTCCATCAAAATCAACTCAAAAAAATTTTCTTTTTCTCAACTCTTATCTCTTTCATTGCTCTCATAGTTAGTTGTCTGAACAAAGAATAAAAGTCAGGCCTATTACAACAGAAATAACATCTGTCTAATCCAGCCTGGCCCAGATAACACCACCTATTTTGGGGAAAGATGTACATGTTCCAGTCCAGTTTGTAGGTAAACACAAATACACATTTTTCTCACATAAGAAGCACCTAATTTTCCTTACATACACACCTATATTCATGGAAACTGTATGGCTCATTGGTTTTTCTTCATTAATCCAGACCCCTAAAGTCCCTGCCACTAACATGCCACCAGTGACTGCATGGGACTTTTAGTGTAGAGTCCTTTTGTTTATCTCTTAGAAGAGTGCCTTCAAAAACATGACGGGAGCTTGCATTGCCAAGAGGAAGTAGGACACATAAGCCTGTGTTGGCTCTAATGGAGACGTGGTGGTATTGAGAAAGTGACCTTCTGTTGAAATAATAGGGGCCATAAGGAGAAATGCCACTAGTTAGTTTTTACAGCTATAAGTGTCATTCTAGGGTCAAGTGTATTTCTTTTTTTTTATTGAAAAAGTTTTACATACAAAATTTTTCCATTTTTTCTCCCCCCCAACCCCCCCTCCCCCCTACCTCCCCCACTCCCACCCCATTTTCCCCCCATCCCCCCTTGACTTCCGCTACAAGTTAAAAAAAGAAAAAAAAACAAGTACATATAACAAGATAATATAGCAAATAAACCTATAAATGATAAAATTTTCCTAAAATTAACTATGTTATAATAAAAAAAAACTAATAACAATAAGATTAACCTCATTAATCAATATTAATATTCATTTGTCAATCAGTACCATACTTATACTTAAACCCAATTAAAAAAAATCATACCTTTCTCTAATCCATTAATGTTAACATTACTAATTATATATCAAAATCAATCCCCTAATAATAAAATATAATAAATCACTACCATATCCATATCCATATCAATATCAAATAATTTTATCCCAGCTACACCCATCAACTAAAAAACAGATTATCAATCAGTACCATACTTATAATATTTAAACCCAATTAAAAAAAAATACCTTTCTCTAATCCATTGATATTAATATTACTACTTATATACCAAAATCAATCCCCTAATAATAAAATATAATAACTCACCTCCATATCCATATCAACTAATTTTATCCCAACTAGGCCCATTAGCTATTAAACAAAAACATTAAACATTTCTCTATTCTAATAAAATATCATATATGATTATACATATATAATTATAATTATACAATTATATCCAAAAATTTTCTATCTCAATAATCCATGTTACAATCTTCTCTTGATCTTGATTGAAGTTTATCCAACATAGCTTTAATAAGCTTCATATTCCTGCTGCCTCCATCAGCAAAAAACATTTCTCCATATAAAAATCCCCCCAAGTGACTTTATCAAATAGATTTTCTATCTCAATAACCAGATTTTCATCTTCTCTTCATCTTAATCTTGATTAAAGTTGGACAACTATCTTCTGAGACAATATGTATAAACTAGTTCTTATTCTTATTCAAGCTGCCCCCATCAGCAACAAACATCTCTTCATATATAAATCCCCCCGAGTGACTTAGTATTTGTAAAATCCAACCACGAAGGTATCTTATAAACCTCTAGGTAGATCAATCAACCTGACTCCTGATGTATCCGTTAAAAGAAAAAAAACAAATGCAGCTTATACAAGCTGCACTCCTAGATGTTCCTTTAAAACTCTTTCAAATCCTGCCAACCTTTCCGCCTCTTTCCTTCGGGTTTCCAAGATGTTTTCATCTTCAAGCTCCTCATCTAGACAATTAATTCCAGTAAAATTATAATAGGGTAATCACAGATCCTCTGCTTATTTTGCAGTGATCTGTTCGACTTTCTCAAGATGTCAAATCCAAATCAGGATGAGTTTGTAACAAATTTTAAGTCCAATATCATATGAAAATTAAATATAACAATAGTTATCTTCCAAACTATTTCAAATAATCCTTTATATAATAGATTCCATCTATTCAGAATTAACCTCTAGGGTTCACCATGCGGTTCCATCGAAAGACACATTTTCGGCTGCAGTTCAGTTTCAGTGGTTTTCAATTTCTTTCCTCCTTTGACTTGTAATTTCTGTAGCTTCTCCTCCTCATACTTTTCCACTTGTGGAATACAGGGCCTCTGCTGTCTCAAAAATATTTGTTTTTCATCTTGCTTCAACAGTTCAAGGCCCGGTACCACTTCTCTTGAGTCTCTGGAATGCTTTGTTTTCAAATCTGGATAGTCCATAATAAAATCATCTAGAAAACCACCTAACTCTCCTTTTTCTTCTAACACACTTTGCTTATTTTGATTTTGTAATTCCATCTGCACACATTGTTCCTCAACCTCTCTTTCAGACTCTTTATCTTGCTTGTCTTCTTCCATAGATGACAACATAGCAGAAGATAAAAGTATGGGGGCTCCCTTAAGAATGTTATTATAAAAATGTTCAGCTTTTTCAACGGTATTTAAACAATATCTCACATCTTGATAACTCAAAATTACACCAACTGGTACATCCCATCTAAATGGAATCTTTCTTCTGTGCAATTCCTTCGCCAAAAATCCAAAAAATTTTCTGTATCTCAAAATCCTAGATGGTAACTCTTTATAGACCCTGATTTGTAAACCTTCTACCCTTAAAGTAGCTGAATAAGATTTTTGTAAAATATCATTTCTTAATCTTCTATCAGTGAAATAGACAACAACATCTCTGGGTAGGTTCTTCTGTCTGGCAACATGAGAATTAACCCTGTAGACTTTTTGAATACAGCCAAGAATTTGGTCAACTTCCAAATTTAAAAAAGCAGCTAATGCCTTAGCACAAAGTATTCTCAAATTTTCTCTGTTATTCTCTTTTATACCTCTTAATCTCAAAGCAGACTCCATAGCTTTAAATTGAAGCATCATCACATCATTCTGGGTTTCCTGATTTTTGGCATCAGCTTCATCTAATTTTTCCTGTAAGTCTTTCACCTTGGAGTCAAACTTTCTACTAATTTCAGCCATCTTCTTCTCTATTCTCACCACCGCACTTGTAAAAGCAGCAACTACTTTGAAAATAGTTTGGTTCAGTTCTTCATATTCTCCCTGTACCAGCTCTTCAAGATTCTTCTGTGAGTTTTCTATCTTCTCAACAATACTTCCTAAAGACCTAGTTATAAAGTCTTTTAAGTCCTCACTTGCAGTTCCCTGCAAGTGCTTTGGAATCATTTCTACTTTTTCCTTTGTCTGACTTGTGAGGGAGCCCGCCCTTGCCTTTTGTTTAGGAGTCATACTTCCTAAAAAGTTCTAACTTTTCTCAGAAAAAAAAAACCAAAAAACCAAAAAGGTCTTATTTAAATCAATTTGTTTCCTTTTCCCTACTAAGATGTTTCTTTTAAAAATACTTCGGCACTGTATTTAGCACTGGCTAAACTCTTACTTTCATTTTCCACTTTCCATTTTCTCAAGCATTTTCCAAGCAAAGCCAGTCGCCATTTTCAAAACACTTTCTCCAATCACTCTTCTTCTTCCTCTTCTCATTTCTAAAAATTAATAAAAAAACAATACTTGCATTTTTCCTCCAGGTTTCACCAGCTTGCTTTTTTTTTATAGCTTTCAATCAGTCTGTGGTGTTGCTCACGACGTCTGGCTCTGCTGCTAGAAGCAGCAGGGATCCCTCGCAGTGCGGAGCTTCCCCGGGGGTGAATACGGAGCCGTCATCCTGAGCCCTCTCCAGGACACAAAAAAAGTCCTGGGGGCAATTCAGGGGGCTCTACCACACCCCCAGTAGCTCTCCCCGCTCTTCCGACTGAAGAGCGGGGTTTACGAGCCTCCTGCCTGCTGTGAGGTGGCTCTTTCATGTGCGGCGAGGCCAGCAGTCATAAACGACTGCCGACAACGACGGAGGCGCCACCGGAAGTGGTCAAGTGTATTTCTGATAGACATTCTCCCATCAGGGATCCTACAGGAATATCTGGTTCCTGATGTCACTTTACACACGAGGAGGGTGACCCTAGGATTTCCATACCAACAGCTATAGGGCTAACAATGGGGAAACAATTCATTCCCAGCCTTTTGAATGCATTATAAAAGTCTCCTTGCAATTTGGCTACTGTTACTTTGGTTCACCATTAATATCTTTCTCAAGGACTATTTTGGCCCTGGTCCTGACCCAAATATCATTGTAAGATGAAGGACCAGCAGACAAACAGAACCAGCATTTTTGGCTTAGGATAGGGTCAGACTGATTAACCAGGCTTTAACTCAATTCCAATATTCTTAACATGTAGTTCCCCTTTCTCAATTGTTACAGGGGCCCATTCTCCCTTTGTTCTCCCTTTGTTCTATTCCCCCCTGTATTGTCAAACTCAGGATTTTAGGCCTTGGAGTTGGCTTAGGTCCACGGTACTGACCTCACCTATTTATGATACAGCATTGGCGAGAGTGGACCTGTTCCAAAGAGTTCACATCTTGTGACCCATTCTTGCCTTGTCTTTTGGGGTTCTCAATTTCCCCAGATCCTTTCTCAAGGGCAAGGGTGTCACTTGGGCATTCTCACAACATTGGGAACTACTATTCAGTGTGTTATTACTCATGAGGCCCTTTGCCAATAATAGCCAAAGCCACAGAAAGCTCATAATTGTCCTCTATACAGAACCTATCCAATCACAATTTCCTTAATCTACAAAATCACCACATCAGGAAGAAGGTTAGGGTTATATGTGATTTGGAAAAGACAATATTAGTCTTAGGTATCTCACAGAACCACCTCTTATTTGTTAATACAATATCCACATTCTAACAGCTAAAGCAGCTTCCACATAGAACTCACTCCGTGGCTTAAATATCTACAGGAGTTTCATACTGCTGTCTGTCACAGTCAATGATTTTAGATTCAGCAACTGTCTTTTTTTTTTAAGGAAGAGGTGATTCCAGCATACTATATACAGCAAATCACAACTAATCACAATAACAGCAAGCACGCTTATTAAAATAAGGGATAGTGTACTTATGGCTATATATATTGACTTCCCATTCCAAATCTTCAGCCGTACGTAGAGGGTCAGCTTCCGGTGTGACACCAGTAAGGCCTCTTCTGCCCCGTATGTGGCCTGTCCGTTGCTGGTAGGACAGTTATAGGGGGCGCATCTTCCAGCGTACTACTAGGGGTCGGGCCTAGTCCTGGTCTGCCTCCCAATATTCCTAAACTGCGGACTTAACTTGAGTCCAGTGAATCCAAGACTTGGATTCCAACATTTTTACTGCAAGTGGGAACGCATGACCACAGTATACGGGCCCTTTCACCTAGGCATTAAACTTTTTTTTTCCAGTGTTTTACCCATACAATCCTCAAAATCACAATTTAATCATTTCTACGTTCATCACAATATAAATTTAAAATATTTCAATCATTAAAATTTCCCTAATTAAATTTTGAATTGTTCTAGCTGGTATTGAAGCTACAACTTAATCCTTTTTACTTTTACCATCATGTACCATTAAGGTATTTCAATTGTTACAATTTATACTTATTCATTTTTTTTTCTAAAAGAAGATTAAAAAAAGGAAAACTTATCATTGTCTAGATTTCAAAATACAAAGACAAATACTCCAATTACTATTCATTTCATTTTTACAATCATGTTTTTCCCATTTATTTCTTACTACTATTTGAATATTATAACTAGAGGTAGTCAAAAATGGTGGGCTAAGGGACACACAATATTGTTGGATTTCTTGTATTTGCTTATTTAATTCTCCCACCATCTGATTCACCCACTTAGTTTCCAAATCTTAGTTCCTATCTGGCTTATTTATTTATTATTTATTTATTTATTAATCAAATTTCTATACCGCCCTTCTCCTTCCGGACTCAGGGCGGTGAACAGCCAATTAAAACCAATACAATAGAATAAGTTAAAACATACTAAAATCAATATAAATTTAGGCTGAAAATATACCGAATAAAAACACTAAAACACTAAAACACTAAAAATTTAAAAGAATTTAAAAGAATTTAAAAATTTAAAAATAGGTCTAATAGGCTTACGTCTCCTATATGATTTTCATGTATTTCAAAAGGAGATAATCTAATTCCTTTACGTGGAGAACATCACACAGATCAAAGTACTAGTGGTAATGCATTTACTCACTTAAGGTGATTTTCAAGGCACACCTTTGTCACCTTTTTCTCTTAAAGTCCAGGTAAGGTTGGCCAGTCCTGCTTGGGAAGGTCTGCTCCCTTCTGGTTGTGGTGTTGACCTGCATACGTTGTTTCAATTGCATGACCCGATGTTTGCAAAAGAGTGGCTGGGTTAAAGCATTTGTTTGTTTCAGGATCGCTCGTGGTTTCTGAGTGAGGAGAGCTTGATGCTTGTGTCTCTAAAACTCCTTGAATCGCATGGCTGGTGTAAATGGTTTTTGGCTGCCTAAGGGTTAATTTCCCAACGACAGACAACTTCCTTCCCTCTCTCTCTCTCTCTGCCTTTGGCTTATTGCAATGTAGCGGGGACATCTTTTCTGCCTGTACTTCAACTCCTGCCAGGTATTTGGGGATTTTACCTTCTTGAGCCATGTTTCTCACCATCACGACCAGGAGGGAAACTGGACACACAAGCATATCTATATTTCTTCCATTTAAGGGATATTTCAGGGTTTTCAGCATGGGGCAATGATTTATGAAGCCATTAACCCCTTGGATATTTTAGAAAAGGGAGCTAGCAGCTTTGTTTAGATGCCCCTGTGTCTACTAAGAAGGTTACATTATTGCCTCCTATTTCCATTCAGACCAAGTGTTCAGCGGGGGCTTGACTGAGTCCTGGTCCCCTTCAGTCTTCAGGCCTCTCATTTATTGCAGCCAGGCCTATGGTTCTTTCTTTACAGAATGCTTCTGTAGTTTTTCTTCAATGCAGATTTAGCTCAGTAGGCTTGAGAAGCAACTTGTCTAAAACAGCATATGCACAAACCTTGCAAAGGTAATTCAACATGCTGTCTTGGGACTTTTTATTACAGGCAATCTTCTTAGCCAACACAAGAACTATTTTTCTGTTTTCCTGTCCCTCTAGTGCTGAGTATAATTCTTTACAAGTTTTTTTTATTTTCAGCTATTAATTTGTCTAAGAACTTCTATCTCTCCTTGAGTTTATTTTCCAGAAGCATCATTTCTTTGGAGATAGTAATTGTAGGTAAATCTTTTAGTCTAATGTAAGTTGATTCTGATTGTATTATCATCATCATTATTAATAATAATTAAGATGTCATTTTTGAATTGCATAGCTTCTAATTTTTCTTGTTTATTTCATTTTGCAAATCATCTGTTTAGCTTGCATAATCATATTTAAGATTTTCAATATTTATTTTCTGTCCTTTTTTAAAAAATCATTTTTCCACTGTTGATAATTCTTTATAACTGAATAAAAGTTGATTTCCTTAATCTCTCTAGCTCTGCTTTTAAAGATCAGAGTTTTTCGTGCAGGGCCAAAGACATGAGAACGAGGTCCCCTCCCCTCTTGGTGGGTGAGGAAAGCTTTGCAGAAGTAGAAAAAGGAGGGGGTAGATAGTTTGTGGTCAAGTTTGAAAAACAGCAACCACACATCAGCATTGTAGCTAGTGAAATTCATATTTCTAGAGATCAGGCAATTGCAGTTACTTTGAAGGTACACAAAGACTTGAGACATACACACTAGTCATTCCCGCCGTAAATTTTAGTTGAATTAGGGAATGCACAGATCTTAACTATTATTATTATTATTATTTTTACAGAAATCGTATCAAATTTAATCAATTTAATTATCTGAGTCTTCCAATTTAGACAGGCTTTTCTTTTTATTACCTGCTAAACCCCGGGTGGGAAGAACAGTAACAATTTTCTCCTCTATTCTTAGTTCTTTCAGAGATCTCTTGTTCTTTTAAGAATGGTACATCATCAGAATCTTTATAACACTGCAGCATAAATCTTTTTTGGTCAGCCCCAATGTCTGAATCATCTTACTGTATGGTGGGGTTTCTCAACTTTCTATTATGGTAGCCATCAAATCAATGATTTCTTAAGGTTTTTCTGAGAATGGCCCATAATGCTGTTGCCAATTCAACAAGTCAGTGGTTGTAAAAGGGACATATTGAAGTGCAGGAACATTTTGAGGCTGTCCCTGGGTATTCATTCCTGGTACAATTATTTCTCTAAGAGGGGCAATAGTTTCACCCCGGGCCTTTGTTTTACTTCTAGTATGGTTTGACACAGAATCTTCAGAGCTTGCTGAAGACCATGAAGCACTTCTCTTTATTTTCTTCTTTGATTGAGGTTTCATCAGGTTCTCTTTTTGGTGGTACAGGAACCGGTTCAGCTTTTATTGCATAAGGTTTTCTTTCTCTCCTCTCTTTTAGGTTTCATCAAACAGACTCTAGCAAACTCTGCCTGACATTCGATTAATCAAGGTGGTCTCTCTTTTATGTTAGTCTTCCACTGATCAATATATGGATACTGGTCCCAATGTCCATCCCCTGTTACTTTCTGGTGGACTCTCGAAATGAGCCCTGGGTCCAAAGACCCTTCCTCTGGCTACCTCATGCCGAAGGTAGACCACTTATTATGGCAAAATGTCCGTAGTGTATCAGGGTCACATTGGGGGTCTCCATAATCTCTCAGGAATCCTACTTTGAAGTTGTCTAGCATGCATTGCAGGGGTGTCCGTGAGACACCTCTTTTGCTACTACTACCACCCATTCTAAGGAAGCACTACGGCCGACTCGTACCTTCGAGAACTGCAACCATTTAACCAACCCACAGTTTCCAACTATCTGGACTTTAGGCATGCCGACCTGTCCAGTCGAGGATGTTCCTTCCCCGCTTCCAATCCTAAAGATTGGGTACAGTCCTACTCCATACTTGCCTGCGTGTCTTGTGGTCCTGGACGTCCACTCAGCAACCGGTCTGTCACCCTGAGGATCCTTGGCGTGATTTTGAGTGCAGGCACTAGGACCCCGCCGTGGCTGTAGATGTACCGAACCTTTCAACAGAGGGCTGGCCGGCCTGGTAGATCAGCCAGACCACAGCGAGGGCTGTGCCGGACTAAATCCGCCAGGAGAGTCAACGGCTCCTTCCTGTGAGTCCCTTCGTGGTAGTCGCCATGTATGTTATAGAAATCAAAACTCACAAGATTTCCGTGGGTGATCAGAGAGGTTTATTGCGCAGATTCAGTGCAATATAAAAAGCAAAAAACACTGAATAAAAAATAGAATCCTAGGGCAGCTTTTTATACATACTTTTAACATCTTATGATTGACCACAATGCTGACAGCCCACCACAACAAACCCATCCCCCTATTTCCTTGTTACTAATTCCTACAAGCGTACTAATGTGTATTCTCTCTTTAAGAGGAACACAGGTGTTCTTGCAAACCTCATCCAAAGTTCCTGCCATTAGATCTGTGGTTACCTCTGCTTGGCCAAGTGTGATATTTTACTTCCTGATAATGTTTCCTGAGCTTGACAGCTGTGAAAGATTAGTTATTCCTGTGGTTTTACCTTTTGAACCCAATACTAAAAAAGGGGTCCTTCAGAGATCATCTAGACTGACCCCGTTTTATATCATTTTTTATATCCAATTTCATTATTCTATTTTATGAACTCTGAAAGACCTTCTCTATTCACATTATTTCTAAGAGAATAACCTACTTGTTAGAGGCAGCTGAACCCCATCATTGGTAATATATCTTCTAATGGGACCTAAGCTGTCAGCCCTCAGGAGAACTGAGAATGGTGTTCCTGTGGATAACTGACTCTGATAAGGAGAAGAAGCTAAGTAACTACCGCATAGAGTTCCTCTTAATTACTTGACCTAAAGTGAATAAAAGTGAATAAAATAATAATGGGAATAAGGTAAATGGGAATAAAAGTGAATAAAGTAGGAATCATACAGAATCAGTTACATGAACCCTAAAAGACACTCTTTATTCACTTTTATTATAAGGGAGAAAGGGTCAGTTAAAGGACACTCTCTATTCACATTATTATAAGGAAGAAAAGGGCTTGGAGATTATATTAAAAATCAGCTAAAACCCATTATTGGTAAATATATCTTCTGATGAGGAAAGCTCAGCTAGCTACCAAGGAAGGACAAGCCATATGGAAAATATTTGAGGGGCATCACTGTCAAAGACACAAAGACATGTATGTTACAAAGAGTCACTTATGACCCAAGGACAGCAGTAAATTTCCCATTAGCAACTACAAGTACTTAAGGAAGGTTGTCTAAACTAAGATAATCTTATAAACTAAAAATAATGGTTTACTAATGATTTAGTAATTAGGAAATGCCAGTTATCATATAACAAGTGTATGTTAACCATATATGGAAAATGCATGATCTCACTGAATCCTTTGTCTTGGAAAGATATATAAACTGTCTATCAGAGCTTTTTTCTTTGTTCAAAGTTTCAGGTACAAATTTGGCTTTGAACCTCCGGAAATAAACTCTCTCTGGCTGACCCAGGAATGTTGTTTGGTCCCTTCATTCCATAACAGACCTATGACACTGTGTCAAACATACTGATTCTATATATCTTCTTAATAGAATCAAGGCCACGGATTTCCAGCTATAGGGAACATCTGAAAGGACATGCATAGGAAACAGGAAAGTTACTTATTGTTTAAGGAATAGTCATACATTTCTGTGTTTAAACGTTATAGTACTTAAGGAAAGTTGTAATGGCTTAATAATTAGTAAACTGATGGAGTAGTAAAATTGTGTAGCCAAAATAATTTCATTAACTAGTATGTAATGGTTTGGTAATTAGTAAAGTGTAATATAAGTATGATGTATTTATAATGTAACCATATATGGAAGCCAGAAGGGCTCACAGAACTTCTTGTCCTGAAAACAGATAAAAACAGTGTAAGCAGAGCTGCTCTTTGTTCAGATTTGCGAGAACCAAAACTGCACTGAACCTTTGCGCAAATAAATGCATCTGTCTGACCCAGGAATGTTTTCCAGTCTTTCATTTTCTACAACAATTTCATTCAACAACATATGCCCTCCTACACTAAGATAGAAATTGAACAATTTCAAACAGACTTAAATGCGACTTTCCGAAATGGATGGTATTACTTGCCTGACCAGCGACCTGTTATCGCAGCGTCTTTAGCTAAGCCTTTGGTCATGCAAGCACATTCTTCTCACCATTGCGGAAAAAGTTCTTTAGCCCAGTTAATTGATCGTGCCTTTTACATCCCCCTCTTACCCACACTTGTTGCTTCTGTAACTGCGACTTGTGCCACCTGTGCCTAGGTCAATGCTAGACAAGGAAAGAAACCCCCTCCCGGGGTTCAGCCGGTTGCCTTTATTCCCATGGACTATTTGATTTTGGATTTTACCGATATGCCTAAATGCCAAGGATACTCTGCTTTGTTAATGATTATTGACTCCTATACTGGCTGGCTTGAATCATATCCCTGCCGCAATAAAACCGCTTTGACTGTAGCCAAATGGCTTCTAAAAGATATCATTCCTCGCTTCGGTTGTCCTTCGCAGCTTTCTTCTGATAATGGGCCCGAATTTGTTCACAAAATAAATCAACAATTAGCAAACACTATAGGCACTAGATGGTGCTATCACTGTTCTCATCACGCTCAAAGTTCTGGGAAAATTGAACGTGCTAACAGGACTCTTAAAACTATTCTTACTAAAATTTGTATGGAAACTCATCTTCATTGGCCTCAAGCTTTACCTTTAGCTCTTTATATTTGCAGGACAACTCCACGGACCAAACTTCAACTTACACCATTTGAATTATTATATGGTTTTCCACCTACTGTTACTCGTAATACACCCTCTAGTGGTGATTTATCTATTAAGGGGGGAATAGGACAGCAAGAATTGTTAAAACAAGTACAACAAATTAATTTACAACAGCAACAAACCCCCCCCCCCCCACCAATAGATTTGGAACCTCATCGGTTCAAAATAGGTGATACGGTATGGGTAAAGCATTGGAAGGATAGCCCTTTAAAACCCAAATGGAAAGGCCCATATACTGTGATAATGTGTTCTCCTTTAGCAGTTAAGACCTTGGAATCTAAATCCTGGATCCACTGGACCAGATTAAAAAGGGCTGATCACACTGATCCAGTCCAGTATACAGTAAAGACCACAGATAAGACCCTAGTGCTGAAATTCACCAGAAAGCATCCTACTGAACCTGACCGGAAAAAGGTTCTCAACGTACGATGCGAAGATAGACTCTGCTGAATCCTACCGGCAATGGATTCTCTACGCACAGTCTAAGACAATGAGCCTTGCTGAACCACCCCGGAAGCTGGTTCCCTGCGCACGGCAGAAGAAGGGAATGGAAGAGAGTAAAATAAAGTAGGAACCGGGCCATTTGTAAAAGAATGGATATCTGTTCATACATAGCTATAAGTGCATTAGGTTTAGGTTTAGTTTGTGCGATTGCTTTAATTGTAATTGGCTATATAAGATACCTATTCTTTTGGAAACGCCTCCAAACCAAAGAAGCTGGTACTGAGTTAAAAACTATTAGCTGTGCCAGAGATCAGTACGAAACTCCTGTAGATACTGATGTTTGAGGAAACTTGGGAGTGGGGACTCTGCATCGCCATTCTACTCCTGGGACTGTGGACACTGTATTTAACAAAAAAGGACTGGTTCTGTGGGATCCCTAAGACTGATATTGCCCTACAAGTCACATATATCCCCAACCCCCTTCCTGATATGGTAATTCTGTAAACTAAGAGTGTTGATATTGAATAAGAGCCCTGTGTCGGTAGGGAGGAAATAATGATGACCTTCCTGTGGCTTTGGATGTTATTAGCAAAGGGTCTATTAAGCGATAGTATCCAGAACAATAGTTCCCAATGTTGTGAGGATGCCCGAGAAATTCCCCTTGTCCTTGAGGGAGGATCTGAGGGGTCAAAAACCCCTCGGAACTGGACAAGAGCAGGTCACAAAGTGGGGTCACCGTGGGTCAGGTCCGTTCCCAACGACGTGTCATCGATAGGTGGGGTCCGTACCCTGGACCTAGGATAACTCCAAGACACAAGGACAAGTATCTGACCATCCTGGTGAAAGGAGGGGTAAAGCAAAGGGAGAACGGGCCCCTCCAACAATTACAAAAAGGCAACTACATGTTGAGGATACTGGAATTAGATCAAAGCCTTTTTAACCAATCTGACCCTGCCTTGGGCCAAAAATGCTGGTTGTGTTTGTCTGCTAGTCCCTCATCTTACAATGCTGTTCCAGTTGAGTCAGATCTCTGGGTCAGGACCAAAACCACAATGGTCTTTGAGAAAAATATTAGATGGAGAACCAAAACAGCAGAGGTCAAATTGCAAGAAGATTTTTATAATGCATTCAAAAAATTGGGAGAAAGCCGTCTCCCAATTGTTGACCCTATAGCTGTTGGTGTGGAAATCCTAGGGCCACCCTCTTTGTGTGTAAAGAGATATCAGGAACCTGGTAATCCTGTAGGGTCCCTGACAGAAGAACAATGTTCATCAGAAATCTACCTTGGTCCTAGAAATAAGACGGATCTCAGGGATATAAACCTAGTCAAAGCCATTGCTCCTTCCGCTTACAACTTATTTCAACAGAAGGTAACTTTCTCACTACCACCAACTGTCAGTATTAAGAAATGGGGAGGATGGAATGTATCTTGGGTAAGGTGCCCAAGACCATTTCTGCCCCCTCGAAATAATATCTGGCTCGCTCTGTCTTACACAGGTGCGTGTCCATGTATTCTCTTTCCCCCGGGAAACATAACTTCCCGTTATCTTTTTGAAGGTCCAGTTCTCAGAGATAGACAGAGGAATCCTTCACCAGAAGTCCCATTACAGCCTCTGACTGGAATGATAGTAGCAGGGACTTTGCAAGTTTGGACTAATGAAAAGAACCACTGAGACCACATCTTTTCCATGAGCATGGGTGTGTGTAGAGGAAGATGGAGTTTTCTTCTTATGTGGGAAAAATGCATATTTGTGTTTACCAACAAATTGGACGGGAACATGCACACTGGTATATCTGTTTCATAAAATGAGTGTTGTTGGCGGGGAACATACTCTCCCTGTTCCCCTCATGGGACATGTTCAGAAAAGGGTGCCTATCTTGATCCCTCTATTAGCAATCTTAGGAATGGGAACAGCAATTGGAACAGGTGTAAGTGGGATGACACACTCCATAATAAAGTTTCAGCAATTGTCAGAGGAATTTCAAGAAAGCCTCAACTAAATTGCTGGGTCCTTAGTAGAGGTCCAAAATCAGATAGATTCTTTAGCAGCAGTGGTTTTACAAAATCGACATGCCATAGACCTCCTAACAGCAGAGAAAGGAGGTTTGTGTGTATTCTTAGGAGAAGACTGTTGTTTCTACATGAACAAGTCAGGTGTGGTGAGAGAGGTTGCCAAGGAATTGCAGGACCGGGCATCCAGGATAGGCCAGAGGGTACAAACAACGGACATGTGGTTTTCTTGGTTGCCTGGGTCTGGTTGGATAAAGCAGATACTATTCATGTTGATCTGTGCTGCAGTAGGTCTCGCTTTTATTCCTTGTGCTATCCCTCTACTCAAACAGCTGGCTAAGAGAGCAGTGAAGGAGATACAAGTTGAGAAAGAGTTAGTTTTGATGGAATGCCTTCTTGACCATCAGATGGACTCCAATTCCCCTGATGAAAATGAAGGTTCTGATACAGATACATATGTACAATTTGCACCCATGTAAATGGTGAAAGTGCCTTCAGAAATTGAGAATCAAAAGTCATTTCGTATGTATTACTTACCTTTTTCTATCTCTTTATTATGTATCTTGAACTGATTATGTTATGCAAATTATTATATGCTTGCTTGCTTATTAAGAAGTGTAGAATGGTTACCTATTACAAAACATGGAACAGATGGAAAAACAGTGGAAGTTTATGCTATGGAAAAACTTCCATGGGGGGGGGGCGGGGGGAAATAAAATAGAAAGTGGATTCTGGTCTTTCAGATGCGATGGTGGAAATTGAGAAAAAAGTGGGTGAACTTAGTACAGAAGTTGAATCTAAGATGAGAGTAACAGAAGAAAAATTGTTCAAAGCTGATGTTAGAACCCAAAGAATTGAAAATGATGTGATAATGCTGCAGTTTAGAGCCATGGAGTTTGCTATAAGATTGAGAGGTATAAGAGAGAATACCAGAGAAGACTTAAGAACAGTTTGTGCGGAGGCATTAGCTGTACTGTTGAAGGTGGGAGCTGATCAAATCCATAGCTGCATTGATAAAGCTTACAGAGTGAACTCACGCGTGGCCAGACAAAGGAATTTGCCTAGAGATGTGGTTGTTTACTTTACTGACAGAAGATTGGGGAATGATATTTTGCAGAAGTCTTACCTAGCTAACATTCAGGTAGAAGGCAACCAGATTGGAGTCTACAAAGAGTTACCACCTAAGATGCTAAGAGACAGAAAGGATTTTGGATTTTTGGTGAATGAATTGAAAAGATACCAGATTCCATTCAGATGGGATGCCCCAGTTGGCATAATTTTGAGATATGAAGATGTGAGATACCATTTAAATACTATTGAAAAAGCAGAACATTTTTACAATAACATTTTCAAAAGGGCTCCCACATCTCCATGTTCATCCACGTTGCTAACTATAGAAGAAGGTATTAAAGATAAAGAATTTGAAAGAGAGACTGAGGAACAATGCAAGCAGATGGAATTAGAAACTCAAAGAGCAATAGAAGAAACTCAAGGAGCAGTAGGTGGTTTTTCAGATGATCTCCTCATGGACTTTCCAGAGCCTAAAATTAAGCATCCCAGAAGTACAAGAGAGGTGGCACCGGACCTTGAACTGTTGATGCAGGAACCGAAAGATAAACGTATAACTCGAGCTGAGAAGCAAATGTTAGAAAAGCAGAAACAGCAGAGGTCCAGTACACCACAAGAGGAAAGGGGGGACAATGGCAAACTACAGAAATCAGAAGCCATGGGAGGAGCTAGACCGAAGACTACTGCTCTGCAACAGAATCTTCGTCAATTGCTCGATTCGCTTCGTGAAACTTCAAATGACAGTTAAATTTTTATCCTGGAATGTGAATGGACTGAATTCTCCACAGAAAAGAAGGAAAATATTTCATTATTTGAAACAGTTTAAAAATGATGTTGTTTGCCTGCAAGAAACTCATATTAGAACCCAGGATCAAAAATATTTGATAAATTCTAAATTAGGAGCACATTTTCTATCTTCAAGTTTGGAAAAAAAGAATGGAGTAGTGTTGTATATCTCCAAAAGAATACCAGCTAAAATTGTTGAAACAGATAATAATGGAAGATATATTGCAATTGAAATAAACTTACAGAATGACCCATTGCTTTTGATTGGAATTTACGCCCCTAATCAACAGCAGGAAAGTTTTTATAAATTATTACATGTTAAAATATTACAATGGAATTATAAATCTATTTTGATTATGGGAGACTGGAATGGGGTGATTGACATTAAAATTGATAAAAAGAGTTTGGCAAAATCAGGGGTTAAATTACCACAGACTTTCTTTGCTATGAAAGAAGATTTGGAATTAAAAGATGTATGGAGAGTTCAGAACCCGAAGGAATTGGATTTTACATTTTTTTCAGACCGTCATAGATCTTTTTCAAGGATTGACTTTATCTTGATTACATCTGATTTACTTACTAAAACAATAAAGACCAAAATATTTCCTAGAACGCTAACAGATCATAGTCCGATATGGATAGACATAGAATTGGAAAAGAAAGAGAGAAGATCTTGGAGATTGAATGAAAATTTGTTCAGGTATGAAAAGAATATAACTGATCTTAAAAAACATGTGAAGGAATTTTTTCAATTGAATCTGAATAAGGGTACACCCATCGAAATTGTTTGGGATGCGAGCAAGGCATATATGAGAGGTGTATTGATCCATATGAACTCTAAGCATAAGCTACTTCAACAAAGGAAAAGAACAGAATTGGAAGTAGAGATAAAGAAAAAGGAACAACTACATATTAAAAACCCTCTAGATAATAAATTGCAAGAATCTATAAAACTTCTGAAAGACCAATTTCAAATGCTTATAGCGGAACAAGCGGCAACCAATTTACAATATGCAAAACATAATACATTTTGCAATGCTAATAAACCCGGCAGATGGTTGGCATATACATTGAGAAAACAGCGATGTTCTCAAATTATTGACACTATTGAATATGGAGGAAAAGAAGTTTTTCAACAAAATCTAATAAAACAAGCTTTTCTAGACTATTACTCTAAATTATACCATAAAGATAATATAAGCAATAAGGTTATAGATGAGTATCTTGAAAGAACCAGAATTACAAAAATTTCTAGTGCACAAAAAGAAAGAATGAATCAAGCAATAACTTTGGAAGAGATTATATTTGCAATTAAACAATTGAAAATAGCCAAAGCTCCTGGGACGGATGGTCTGACAGCAGTGTATTATAAAACTTTACAAACAAAATTGATTGAACATCTTAAGGATTTATTCTGCAGTATACAACAGGGGGGTAAGATACCCCCATCATGGAAGACGGCTTTTATCTCACTGATACCTAAAGAGGATGGCTCAACAAAACCAGAAAACTTCAGACCAATATCTCTTCTGAATACGGATTATAAAATTTTTGCAAAAGTATTAGCCAACAGATTGATGCCAGTTATCCAAGAGGTGATTCACCATGATCAAGCTGGATTTATAGAGGGCAGAAATATGAAGGACAATGTAAGGCAACTCATAGGTTTACTGGAACATCTTGAGAAAAGTAAACAGATCCCTGCAGTGCTGGTGTTTTTGGATGCGGAAAAGGCCTTTGATCGAGTTAATTGGAATTTTCTACTAAAGACTTTGTTTAAAATGAATTTTGGGGACCAGTTTGTCCAGGCGATATCAGCAATTTATCAAGAACAAACTGTGCAAATTATTATCAATGGACGTTTAACGACAAATTTTAACATTCAAAAGGGAACAAAACAAGGATGTCCACTATCCCCATTGTTGTTTATTTTAACTTTAGAAGTCTTGTTGAACTCAATACGGGACTCGAATGTTTTGAAGGGAATAGTTATAAGGCAAAAGGACTAGAGAATAAGAGCATTTGCAGACGATCTGGTGGTTACCCTAACACAGCCTTTGGAATCAATTATCCAGATGAAACACAGTATAGAGGAATATGGTTTAGCCTCAGGATTCAGACTGAATCAGAAAAAAACAAAGATGATAGTTAAAAATATGTCGGAAACCCAAAGGAAGGAATTGGAAAGGTTGGCAGGATTTGAAATAGTCTCAAAGGTGAAATATCTAGGAGTGCAGGTTGCAGCTTCAAATATAAAACTTTTTCAAAATAATTATGAAGTTTTGTGGCGAAAGGTGCAAAAAGATTTGGAAAATTGGAAAAAACTGCAACTATCTTTACTTGGAAGAATAGCAGCAGTTAAGATGAACGTTCTACCTAGATTTCTGTTTTTGTTTCAAATGATCCCGGTGCTCAAGAGTGATAAAAACTTGTCTGAGTGGCAATCAGGGTTGAACAAATTTATCTAGAATGAGAGAAAGCCAAGAGTAAAACTGAAAATCATACAAGATGTGCGGGAAAGGGGTGGCCTTAAAGTTCCCAACCTACGGCTATATTATAAGGCAGCAGTGTTGACTCACGTGAGTGATTGGTTTGGAACAACAAAGACTGAAATTTTGAACATAGAAGGCCATGATTTGCAATTTGGTTGGCATTCATACTTATTTTATGATAATAAAGTGGATAATGTTTTTAGAAGTCATATACTCAGAAATTCCTTGATGAGAGTTTGGAAGAAGCACCAGTTTAATTTGGATTACAAAATACCTTTGTGGTTGGATCTTGGGCATATTACAAATATAAAGTCACTTGGGGGGATTTTATATAAAGAGATACTTTTTACTGATGAGGGCAGCTGGAACTTGAAGTCTTTAAAAACTCTGTTGGAAGAAGGGATTGATTTAACTTGGTTACAGTATAGTCAACTTCAATCAAGATGGAGAGAAGATCAAAAAACTGGTCTGATGCTGTATGAAGAAGATTTGGTGACGCAGATAAAACAGAAAGGGCCGATGCATATCAAAAGGGTTTATAATATATTGTTAGAAAGAGATTCAGAGGGTGAACTGGTTAAAGATTGTATGATAAAATGGGCACAAAATTTTGCAGAACCAGTTATGTTGGAAACATGGGAAAAGATATGGGTTCAGAATGTTAAGTTTACTCAGGCTCAGAACTTGAGGGAAAAATTTTATAAAATGTTTTATAGGTGGCATTTAGACCCAAAGAAATTGTCATGCATGTACCCAACGTTCAACCAAGATGTTGGAGATGTGACTGTTCAGACGCTACATACTACCATATATGGTGGACTTGCAGAAAAGTGAAAGCTTTTTGGATTAAACTTTGGTGGATTATGCAGAATGTTTTGAAGAAGAAGCTTCAATTTTCTCCACAACTGTTTTTATTGGGTATAGTTAAGGATTTCCCAATGAATGAAACAAGATTGATATTATATATGATCTCTGCAGCCAGGTTACTTATAGGGCAATATTGGAAAAAAGATATCTTACCTACTATTGAAGAATGGACTCTGAAGATGGCTAGCTTTGCAGAAATGGCAAAGATCTCGGCTTATTTGAAAGATAGGTCTCAAGAAACCTTTGCTAGGGAATGGAAGAAATGGATAGATTATGTGCAGAATAAATACCAAACAAAGAAGTACCAGTTAGTATTTAGCTGAAGAAGGTTAGGTTGTTTAGAGGGTTTGTATTATGTAATTGAAAGAGTAAGTGGACGTAATTAAAATTAGAATAGAGATTAACATATTGATATAGAATATTACTTGATATAGGTGATGTTATATATTATATTTTATTATTATATATTATGGGGGGTTGATTTAGGTAAATATTATTATTAGATTAGAGAAATGTTTGATATCTATTATTTGGATTTAACTATTATAATATTAGATGAGAGAAATGTTTGATATGTTCTACTTGGAGTTCTCCTTTTTTTTTGTTTAATTTCTGTAGAATCTGAATTGTGCTGATTGATAAATGAAGGCAATCATTATTAGTATTTGGATGTTAATTTCAGGAAAATTTTTATTATTAATAGTTCCATTTGATATGTTATCTTATTTGGATTTCACTGTATTCTTTTAGTTTAATATACGTAGACTGTGTAAAAATAATATTTTTTGTAAGGGAAGCCAAGGGGGGGGATGGGGGTGGGGATATGGGGTTGGGGGTGGGGAATTGGGGGGAGAGAAAAATGAAAAATTTGTATTTGTAAAACTTTTTCAATAAAAAAAATAGAAAGTGGATATTTAAAAAAATGAAACGAAAATGATATAAAACAGGGTCAGTCTAGGTGATCTCTGAAGGCCCCCTTTCTTTAATATTGGGTTCAAAAGGTAAAACCACAGAAATAACTAACCTTTCCCAGCTGTCAAGCTCAGGAAACATTATCAGGAGTAAAATATCACACTTAGCCAAGCAGAGGTAACCACAGATATAATGGCAGGAACTTTAGATAAGGTTTGCAAGAACACCTGTGTTCCTCTTAAAGAGGGAATACATGTTAGTACGCTTGTAGGAATCAGTAGCAAGGGAAATGGGGGGTGGGGTTGTTGCGGTGGGCTGTCAGCATCGTAATCAATCATAAGATGTTAAAAGTATGTATAAAAAGCTGCCTTAGGATTCTTTATTCCATTCAGTGTTTTTGCTTCTTGTGTTGCACTGAATCTTGCGCAAATAAAACCTCTCTGATCACCCATGGAAATCTTATGAGTCTTAATTTCTATAACAAAGGGGCATAGCTTTCCAGCCGGCTGGGAGCCCCCTTCTGCAAAATGGTTGTCTCTAGAACCGAAGGACTCCCGACGAGAGACGGAAGGCCAGCCGCCCGCATCCGCTGGGCTTTCTGCTGCCGCCGCCTCCCAGCGGGCAGTGGCCCAAGGTGATACCATGTTAGGGGTAAATGCCATCCCTGCCCTTTGTCTCTCCCCCAGCCTGAAATCACAAGGGTTAAGCCACACACCCCAGTTCTCCTCCCACTCCCATGAACACCTCTTACCTGTAACCACGCCTCCAGCGTACTTAAGCCCGATCCAGGGCGCTCCTCCCGTTGTTGTTCCAAGGACCTGAGAAGATAAACATCTGTAAATAAACCATGCTGTAATACAATCACAAAGTGTCTTCGTAGTTATTGGGTCCTCCATCACTCCTCACTTAACAAAATGGTAGCAGAGGATGGTTCTGTGACCCAGTAAACAGAAGACATGCCTAGACGTGACCACCCAAACGAAAACAGGAAGAAGCAGTTTACCAGATCTGAAAAGAAAAGGATGGAAGAGAAGCGACGGGCACCAGACAACAACCTCCCAGTGGGACCGCCCGGGAGAAATGAAGAAATGACAGACCCCAAGACCGACTCATCGGATGATGAGAGGGGCACTGAAAACCAAGGAGAAAGAGAAGACCGCGGCCCGGGCATCAGCAAGCTCAGGCACGACTTGCTGAGCCTCCTTGGATCATCCGCCGTCAATGAAGAGCTCATGGCCGGCATCAGTGAAGTCATCGGCGGCGACCGAGAGCGAGTGACGGAGCAGAGGGACGATCGCCCGGTAAGGGAGCCCCCGACCACGCATGCAGACCGAAACGGAAGAGAAGATGCCGCGTTCAGTTTTGAACGGCGGCCATCTTGGACCACGTGTCCTATCACAATGGCCGACCGCCGGCCAATCAAAAATGAGTATTCAAAATGGCCGGCGGCAAAACCGAAAAAAACCCAAAAATATGAAAAATGGGGGGATCCCAGGGAGAGGGATGAAGAACTGGGGACAGGGGATTCCCCAACCGAGCGGCAGGTGGAAGAGACGATAAAGATCCTCACCGCCGCTTTCAGGCCCAAAACAAAAATGGCCGGAAAAATCCCCGAAGCGCCGAAGGAGACCAGAGGCAGAGGGAGAGGGCTACCCAACACCCAACCAGGGGACGCGGGCGCCGCTGGAAGACCACCGGGACCGCTGCGCCCCCGGCACACCACCACTACCCCCTGCCGAGGCCACGGATGCCAGACCGCGAGTGCCGGGACCGCCATTCGCCACCGCCGCTGCCGCCGCGAACTCACCAAAGGAGGACAGATCTTCATCCGGAGGAGGAGAGGACCTCACCAGACCACCGCTGGACTTCAGGGCTAGAGACAGAGCCCCACACGACCGGAGGAGGCCTTCCAGCCGGAGCAGACGCAGCAAGCACCTTCCTCGATGAGTCCATGGCCGGAATGACTCTCGCGCATGCGCAGAGTCACCTGTGGACAGAAAAAGAAAAAAAAATGCAGGGAGGGATTTTTGAATTGCCTAAGCATACCCCTGCCATTCTGTGAGTTCCCAAGCATCCAGCACCATGGACAGACTCCCAATGTAAGTAACAAGGACAATGGTGCTGGGAACTTACCTAGTGACTTCCCTAAGCTTAAACTAGATGGATCTAATTTGCTGGAATGGTACCAGCATCTCCAAGTGGCTTTTTTAAGGGAAAATGTGTTGATTTTTATGACCAACCCCCCAAGTAGACCCTGGACTCTTGAGCAAGATTGCTTGCATCACAAAGCTTTCTGCATACTAATCTCTAGCATTTCCCCATCTATGTATCTGGGTATAGGGCAGCACCTGACAGTGTCAGAAATAACCCCAAAATGTTTAGATTATTCTATAAAGAGAGTGTGGCTGCTACCAGCAGAATTTCAAAAGATTTCTACTCTGCTAGAATGAGACCAGGGGTCTCCATGGGGGAACACCTAATGGGGTTAAGTGCCACCAGAGCAGAGCTACAACTAAGAGAGGAGGTTGTATCTGAGCAGACAATGAAAAGTGTCATCATCAACTCATTAGACCCCTCCTGGGAAACATTCATCACTCATCTAGATACCACAAACCTAGGCTACCTATCCACTGAAGGGATGTTCAATAAACTGATAACTGAAGACAACATGAGAAGGGATAGACAACACTCACGCAGGGAGCACAAACACACAAAAAAGGTGGCCTTCCAAGACAGGCCGTCAAAGCCCACAGAGTGCTACACCTGCGGGTCCAGGGGACACTATAAGCGAGACTGCCCCCATAATCACAGAGAAAGGGACAGATGTGAACACAGATACAGATACCACGATAGACAATCACCAGAGAGTAGGCACAGACGCAGGGACTCACCCACTCCCAGGGACCGGAGAGGAAGCAGGGATAGTTCCAGGGACAGCAGGAACGGATCATCATACGGGGTAGGGGGGTGCACACAAACACCCACACCAGACAAGAGCGACACGCTATGGCTCGTTGACTCTGGGGCAACCAACCACACCACGTACGATAGAAAGCTACTATCATCATTCAAGGCAGAAAACTTCCTGATCAAGGTGGCCAATCAGAGTGAAGTACAAGTGACAGGGAAAGGTGAGGTAACACTGCCAGGATTAGGGAAGATAGAGGGGGTGCTGCTAGTCCCAGAGATACCCCATAACATACTGGCAGCACTGAAGCTCAGCAAAGAACTAGGGATAGAGGTGTCACTCAAGGATGGGGACATAACCATGAACAGGGGAGGTAAGGCGATAGGGAAAATGACAATCAAGAGGTGGTTACTCTACCTACACGCAACACGCACGAGCACCCCCAGTATCAATGCCAATACAAACATAGACAATGACAAAGAACACGACACACCCAGACATAGCCCGCAACACTCAAAGAAAATAGACACAGGCAAGCCCATACATGAAAACTGTGCACACCTACTGCATCGCAGGCTAGGGCACGCAAGCTTTCCTGTATTGCAAAAAATGTTAGAATGTAGCGAAGGAATTACAATAAAGAACTATAAAGCCTACCTTGACTGCTCGGTGTGTAAGTGCTCCAAACTCAAAACTGCACCTAGACCCAAGAAGGCAACCCGCACTGCCAAACACGCCTTTGACCTAGTACACATGGACCTAGTGGACCCCCTGAGACCATCCATAAAACACGGGAAGAGGTTTTTTCTTACCATAGTTGATGACTACAGCCGCTATGGTTTCGTCTACACCCTAAGACACAAGAGTGAAACGTTTCAAAGGTTTAAGGACTTCTATAAAAGGGTAGAAGTACAGAATAACACTAGGGTGAAACAGATAATGACCGACAGAGGCTCAGAGTTCCTGTCAGGTGAATTCTCATGATGGCTGAGGTCAAAGGGCATCATACACTTCACTTCTTCTCCGTTCTCAGCATTCCAGAACGGGGTTGCAGAACGAAGGAACTCCACCCTACAGACTATGGTTAGATGCGCCCTAGAAGACTCCCAACTCAGCCAACACTTTTGGGCAGAGGCACTGGTATACTCTAACTACACACTTAACAGGGTATGGTCCAGTGCGTTTAGCAAAACTCCCTACAAAGCAATGTATGGCAAGAAGCCCCAGATAGCCCACCTGCACATCTTTGGGGTCACCGCCGATGTGCATATCCCAAAACAGCTACGCCGAAAGGGGGACAAGGTGTCTAGGAGGTTAAGGTTCATGGGCTATGAGCCGGGGACAAAGGGGTTTAAATTCATCGACAGCAATAATCGTTTCATTGTGTCCAGAACAGCCACATTCCACGAGCAGGCGAACTGGTCCAGGATACACCTGAACGAGATCTACCCCCATCAAGAAACAACAACAGACACCCAAAAACAACATGATCAAGGCACACCTACCAGCACGCCAGAGAGCAGAAGCAAGCCCAGGCCCAAGGAAATCAAGATAAGTGAGTGGAAAGAAAGCCACCCAAAACTCAATATAGACTCACTCACACAGAAGGAAGCGAAGTACCTGCATGATACCAAGTCAACACCCACGAGACCAGTCAGGGCCACAAGGAACCAGATGCCCAAGAGACTGGATGACTACGTACTACACATGCACTCCAGCCCCATCACCCCGAACTCTTACGACGAGGTGACCAAGCTACCTACCGAAGAGAGACTAAGATGGGAAGCTGCCATGGAGAAGGAGATGGACAGCCTCAGAGAGCTAAACGTGTTCACTCCAGCCAAGACCCCAGAAGTAAAGAACACCATTGGAACCAAATGGGTGTTCAAGGTCAAGACCCTGGAGGACGGTGGGACCCTGTACAAAGCACGACTAGTTGCCCAAGGGTTCGCACAAAGGTACCCAGAGGACTACACGGAAACCTACTCCCCTACCGTGAGGGCAGAAAGCGTCAAAAGCGCCCTGGTCATTGCAGCTATCCTAGGCCTGGAGGTGCAACAATTCGATGTGCAGACCGCCTACCTGCACGCCAGGCTGGACAAGGAGATATACGTCAGGGCCCCACCCAGCAAAGACACCACGAAAGGGGACACCTGGCTACTCAACAAGAGCCTGTATGGACTAAAGCAGTCTGGAAAGCGCTGGTATGAGTGCCTACTCAACGTACTTGAATCATTAGGATTCAAGACCACATCCGCTGATAGCTGTTTCTTCACAAGGAAGACCAGCGAGCTCCCTGAATTCGTACTCATCTACGTAGACGACATACTCTACATTGGCAAGCAGAAGAGTGAGTGTGACGCCTTCGCCAACAAGTTAAATGAGCAATTCTCACTAAAATCTCTAGGAAACATAAGCAAATATTTGGGGGTACAAATAAGCAAAACAAACAAAGGATTCCGACTAACCCAAAGGGAGAAAATTTCCGAATTACTCCACAAATGCAACATGGCAGAGGCAAAACCCAGCGACACACCCATGCAGGTGGACTTCCTGAAAAATATGTACAGTGAATCCCCTGAATTTAAAGATAACACGCTGTACAGGTCCACCATTGGCTCGCTGCTGTACATCGCCAACTGGACCCGGCCTGACATCGCTCTGCCCATTAATCTCCTCTCCAGACACATGAGTAAACCCACAGTCTACCACTGGGAAGCAGTCAAGAGGGTGCTCCGTTACCGCAAGTACAGTTCCGAAGCCTGCCTGCTGTTAGAACCCAAGACTTCCAAACAACCATCACTCACCTGCTACACGGACGCTGACTGGGCCGGGGACACAAAGAGTAGGAAGAGTACATCGGGCTACGTGCTCTTCCTGAACGACAGCCCAGTGCACTGGTACACCGGGAAACAGGTCCTGGTCGCCACATCCACAACAGAAGCAGAATACATATGCCTCTCAAAGGCTGCCAATAACTTAGTCTGGTTCGATGACCTCCTCTCTAACATCTGGGCCGAACCACTTTATCCCATTACCATCTATGAAGATAACAAGGCAGCTATCGAAATATCTATGGCAGATGCAATCTATGGCAGATGCAGTAGGCCAAAGATCTAGACATATCGACATAAAACATAAGCACGTGAGGGAACTCTCCAAGATAGGCTTCATAAACACCACGGACTGCGACACTAAAGAACAGACAGCTGACATCCTCACCAAACCACTCCACTCTAGACAACACTCATACCTCACATCCAAATTATGTGTACTCCTCAATAACATAGGTATGCCAGAAGATACCCATTTGCAGGTCAGGCATTTAGAGGGGAATTTGTTAGGGGTAAATGCCATCCCTGCCCTTTGTCTCTCCCCCAGCCTGGCATCACAAGGGTTAAGCCACACACCCCAGTTCTCCTCCCACTCCCATGAACACCTCTTACCTGTAACCACGCCTCCAGCGTACTTAAGCCCGATCCAGGGCGCTCCTCCCGTTGTTGTTCCAAGGACCTGAGAAGATAAACATCTGTAAATAAACCATGCTGTAATACAATCACAAAGTGTCTTCGTAGTTATTGGGTCCTCCATCACTCCTCACTTAACAAAATGGTAGCAGAGGATGGTTCTGTGACCCAGTAAACAGAAGACATGCCTAGACGTGACCACCCAAACGAAAACAGGAAGAAGCAGTTTACCAGATCTGAAAAGAAAAGGATGGAAGAGAAGCGACGGGCACCAGACAACAACCTCCCAGTGGGACCGCCCGGGAGAAATGAAGAAATGACAGACCCCAAGACCGACTCATCGGATGATGAGAGGGGCACTGAAAACCAAGGAGAAAGAGAAGACCGCGGCCCGGGCATCAGCAAGCTCAGGCACGACTTGCTGAGCCTCCTTGGATCATCCGCCGTCAATGAAGAGCTCATGGCCGGCATCAGTGAAGTCATCGGCGGCGACCGAGAGCGAGTGACGGAGCAGAGGGACGATCGCCCGGTAAGGGAGCCCCCGACCACGCATGCAGACCGAAACGGAAGAGAAGATGCCGCGTTCAGTTTTGAACGGCGGCCATCTTGGACCACGTGTCCTATCACAATGGCCGACCGCCGGCCAATCAAAAATGAGTATTCAAAATGGCCGGCGGCAAAACCGAAAAAAACCCAAAAATATGAAAAATGGGGGGATCCCAGGGAGAGGGATGAAGAACTGGGGACAGGGGATTCCCCAACCGAGCGGCAGGTGGAAGAGACGATAAAGATCCTCACCGCCGCTTTCAGGCCCAAAACAAAAATGGCCGGAAAAATCCCCGAAGCGCCGAAGGAGACCAGAGGCAGAGGGAGAGGGCTACCCAACACCCAACCAGGGGACGCGGGCGCCGCTGGAAGACCACCGGGACCGCTGCGCCCCCGGCACACCACCACTACCCCCTGCCGAGGCCACGGATGCCAGACCGCGAGTGCCGGGACCGCCATTCGCCACCGCCGCTGCCGCCGCGAACTCACCAAAGGAGGACAGATCTTCATCCGGAGGAGGAGAGGACCTCACCAGACCACCGCTGGACTTCAGGGCTAGAGACAGAGCCCCACACGACCGGAGGAGGCCTTCCAGCCGGAGCAGACGCAGCAAGCACCTTCCTCGATGAGTCCATGGCCGGAATGACTCTCGCGCATGCGCAGAGTCACCTGTGGACAGAAAAAGAAAAAAAAATGCAGGGAGGGATTTTTGAATTGCCTAAGCATACCCCTGCCATTCTGTGAGTTCCCAAGCATCCAGCACCATGGACAGACTCCCAATGTAAGTAACAAGGACAATGGTGCTGGGAACTTACCTAGTGACTTCCCTAAGCTTAAACTAGATGGATCTAATTTGCTGGAATGGTACCAGCATCTCCAAGTGGCTTTTTTAAGGGAAAATGTGTTGATTTTTATGACCAACCCCCCAAGTAGACCCTGGACTCTTGAGCAAGATTGCTTGCATCACAAAGCTTTCTGCATACTAATCTCTAGCATTTCCCCATCTATGTATCTGGGTATAGGGCAGCACCTGACAGTGTCAGAAATAACCCCAAAATGTTTAGATTATTCTATAAAGAGAGTGTGGCTGCTACCAGCAGAATTTCAAAAGATTTCTACTCTGCTAGAATGAGACCAGGGGTCTCCATGGGGGAACACCTAATGGGGTTAAGTGCCACCAGAGCAGAGCTACAACTAAGAGAGGAGGTTGTATCTGAGCAGACAATGAAAAGTGTCATCATCAACTCATTAGACCCCTCCTGGGAAACATTCATCACTCATCTAGATACCACAAACCTAGGCTACCTATCCACTGAAGGGATGTTCAATAAACTGATAACTGAAGACAACATGAGAAGGGATAGACAACACTCACGCAGGGAGCACAAACACACAAAAAAGGTGGCCTTCCAAGACAGGCCGTCAAAGCCCACAGAGTGCTACACCTGCGGGTCCAGGGGACACTATAAGCGAGACTGCCCCCATAATCACAGAGAAAGGGACAGATGTGAACACAGATACAGATACCACGATAGACAATCACCAGAGAGTAGGCACAGACGCAGGGACTCACCCACTCCCAGGGACCGGAGAGGAAGCAGGGATAGTTCCAGGGACAGCAGGAACGGATCATCATACGGGGTAGGGGGGTGCACACAAACACCCACACCAGACAAGAGCGACACGCTATGGCTCGTTGACTCTGGGGCAACCAACCACACCACGTACGATAGAAAGCTACTATCATCATTCAAGGCAGAAAACTTCCTGATCAAGGTGGCCAATCAGAGTGAAGTACAAGTGACAGGGAAAGGTGAGGTAACACTGCCAGGATTAGGGAAGATAGAGGGGGTGCTGCTAGTCCCAGAGATACCCCATAACATACTGGCAGCACTGAAGCTCAGCAAAGAACTAGGGATAGAGGTGTCACTCAAGGATGGGGACATAACCATGAACAGGGGAGGTAAGGCGATAGGGAAAATGACAATCAAGAGGTGGTTACTCTACCTACACGCAACACGCACGAGCACCCCCAGTATCAATGCCAATACAAACATAGACAATGACAAAGAACACGACACACCCAGACATAGCCCGCAACACTCAAAGAAAATAGACACAGGCAAGCCCATACATGAAAACTGTGCACACCTACTGCATCGCAGGCTAGGGCACGCAAGCTTTCCTGTATTGCAAAAAATGTTAGAATGTAGCGAAGGAATTACAATAAAGAACTATAAAGCCTACCTTGACTGCTCGGTGTGTAAGTGCTCCAAACTCAAAACTGCACCTAGACCCAAGAAGGCAACCCGCACTGCCAAACACGCCTTTGACCTAGTACACATGGACCTAGTGGACCCCCTGAGACCATCCATAAAACACGGGAAGAGGTTTTTTCTTACCATAGTTGATGACTACAGCCGCTATGGTTTCGTCTACACCCTAAGACACAAGAGTGAAACGTTTCAAAGGTTTAAGGACTTCTATAAAAGGGTAGAAGTACAGAATAACACTAGGGTGAAACAGATAATGACCGACAGAGGCTCAGAGTTCCTGTCAGGTGAATTCTCATGATGGCTGAGGTCAAAGGGCATCATACACTTCACTTCTTCTCCGTTCTCAGCATTCCAGAACGGGGTTGCAGAACGAAGGAACTCCACCCTACAGACTATGGTTAGATGCGCCCTAGAAGACTCCCAACTCAGCCAACACTTTTGGGCAGAGGCACTGGTATACTCTAACTACACACTTAACAGGGTATGGTCCAGTGCGTTTAGCAAAACTCCCTACAAAGCAATGTATGGCAAGAAGCCCCAGATAGCCCACCTGCACATCTTTGGGGTCACCGCCGATGTGCATATCCCAAAACAGCTACGCCGAAAGGGGGACAAGGTGTCTAGGAGGTTAAGGTTCATGGGCTATGAGCCGGGGACAAAGGGGTTTAAATTCATCGACAGCAATAATCGTTTCATTGTGTCCAGAACAGCCACATTCCACGAGCAGGCGAACTGGTCCAGGATACACCTGAACGAGATCTACCCCCATCAAGAAACAACAACAGACACCCAAAAACAACATGATCAAGGCACACCTACCAGCACGCCAGAGAGCAGAAGCAAGCCCAGGCCCAAGGAAATCAAGATAAGTGAGTGGAAAGAAAGCCACCCAAAACTCAATATAGACTCACTCACACAGAAGGAAGCGAAGTACCTGCATGATACCAAGTCAACACCCACGAGACCAGTCAGGGCCACAAGGAACCAGATGCCCAAGAGACTGGATGACTACGTACTACACATGCACTCCAGCCCCATCACCCCGAACTCTTACGACGAGGTGACCAAGCTACCTACCGAAGAGAGACTAAGATGGGAAGCTGCCATGGAGAAGGAGATGGACAGCCTCAGAGAGCTAAACGTGTTCACTCCAGCCAAGACCCCAGAAGTAAAGAACACCATTGGAACCAAATGGGTGTTCAAGGTCAAGACCCTGGAGGACGGTGGGACCCTGTACAAAGCACGACTAGTTGCCCAAGGGTTCGCACAAAGGTACCCAGAGGACTACACGGAAACCTACTCCCCTACCGTGAGGGCAGAAAGCGTCAAAAGCGCCCTGGTCATTGCAGCTATCCTAGGCCTGGAGGTGCAACAATTCGATGTGCAGACCGCCTACCTGCACGCCAGGCTGGACAAGGAGATATACGTCAGGGCCCCACCCAGCAAAGACACCACGAAAGGGGACACCTGGCTACTCAACAAGAGCCTGTATGGACTAAAGCAGTCTGGAAAGCGCTGGTATGAGTGCCTACTCAACGTACTTGAATCATTAGGATTCAAGACCACATCCGCTGATAGCTGTTTCTTCACAAGGAAGACCAGCGAGCTCCCTGAATTCGTACTCATCTACGTAGACGACATACTCTACATTGGCAAGCAGAAGAGTGAGTGTGACGCCTTCGCCAACAAGTTAAATGAGCAATTCTCACTAAAATCTCTAGGAAACATAAGCAAATATTTGGGGGTACAAATAAGCAAAACAAACAAAGGATTCCGACTAACCCAAAGGGAGAAAATTTCCGAATTACTCCACAAATGCAACATGGCAGAGGCAAAACCCAGCGACACACCCATGCAGGTGGACTTCCTGAAAAATATGTACAGTGAATCCCCTGAATTTAAAGATAACACGCTGTACAGGTCCACCATTGGCTCGCTGCTGTACATCGCCAACTGGACCCGGCCTGACATCGCTCTGCCCATTAATCTCCTCTCCAGACACATGAGTAAACCCACAGTCTACCACTGGGAAGCAGTCAAGAGGGTGCTCCGTTACCGCAAGTACAGTTCCGAAGCCTGCCTGCTGTTAGAACCCAAGACTTCCAAACAACCATCACTCACCTGCTACACGGACGCTGACTGGGCCGGGGACACAAAGAGTAGGAAGAGTACATCGGGCTACGTGCTCTTCCTGAACGACAGCCCAGTGCACTGGTACACCGGGAAACAGGTCCTGGTCGCCACATCCACAACAGAAGCAGAATACATATGCCTCTCAAAGGCTGCCAATAACTTAGTCTGGTTCGATGACCTCCTCTCTAACATCTGGGCCGAACCACTTTATCCCATTACCATCTATGAAGATAACAAGGCAGCTATCGAAATATCTATGGCAGATGCAATCTATGGCAGATGCAGTAGGCCAAAGATCTAGACATATCGACATAAAACATAAGCACGTGAGGGAACTCTCCAAGATAGGCTTCATAAACACCACGGACTGCGACACTAAAGAACAGACAGCTGACATCCTCACCAAACCACTCCACTCTAGACAACACTCATACCTCACATCCAAATTATGTGTACTCCTCAATAACATAGGTATGCCAGAAGATACCCATTTGCAGGTCAGGCATTTAGAGGGGAATTTGTTAGGGGTAAATGCCATCCCTGCCCTTTGTCTCTCCCCCAGCCTGGCATCACAAGGGTTAAGCCACACACCCCAGTTCTCCTCCCACTCCCATGAACACCTCTTACCTGTAACCACGCCTCCAGCGTACTTAAGCCCGATCCAGGGCGCTCCTCCCGTTGTTGTTCCAAGGACCTGAGAAGATAAACATCTGTAAATAAACCATGCTGTAATACAATCACAAAGTGTCTTTGTAGTTATTGGGTCCTCCATCACTCCTCACTTAACATACCAGCAGCATTGGAGACTGCAGCAGAATGGCTGGCTTTAGGACCGGGGGGGGGGGGGGGCAACGACCTGCCAGGCAGGGAGAGGGCGCATCAGGGCTCGGCATCGGGAGCAGCCTTGGGGCCCTCGTCCTTCCAGCGGGAGGGAGAGAGACAGAAAAGCAGAGCCGGAGCTTCCGTGGAGCAAAGCCCATCCCCAGCGGCGGGTCCCCTTTCACCCCGTCCCCCCCAGCCTTACCTGCTGGCTCCTTTGTCTAGGACAGTGATGGCAAACCTTTTTGCAGTCGCGTGCCAAAAGCAAGGGGGGGTCGCGTGTGTGCCCACACCCATAAAGCAATGCCCCCGCGTACGCGCGATCCCCCTCCTGCTTTGGGCCTAGCAGGCCTCCCTGAAGCCTCCTGGGACCAAAAACAGGGGTGGCTTTGGCTCTCTCCTAACGGGAGAAGATCAGCACCCAACTTTGACTTGAAGTGGGGAGCCGCTCCGGATCCTCATTCCCCAAACGAGTTTGCCCCACTCAATGGGTGGGGGGAGGGAGGGAGTGGAGGCCAAAAAGAGGGAGCCAAAGCCATCTCCAAGCTATTAAACTAAAATATTCCAAGCGCTATGAATCACACGCTCCCTTCGGCTACTTGGGAAGGGATTGGGAATTCTCCCTCCCATTCCATTGGAGGAGAGGTGGCCAGATGGGCGGGCTCTCTCAGCCGCTGCCCGCTTGCCTCTTCTTCCCACCCCCGAGTGAGAATCGCAGAGAAAGGGGCCAGGAAGGTGGTGGCACTTGGTTGCGGCGCGTTTGCAAGCTGCCTGAAGTTGAGCCGTCAGTCTCAAGTCTAAAATCATGGTATTTGCAAGAAGCAGGAAAATTTATCACTGGAACCTGGATGGCATCCCAGTGGAACAGGTCCACAGATTTCAATACCTAGGTATCCTCTTTCAATCTAATACCAAGTGGCCTGCGCAGGTTGAATCTCTCTGTAATAAGGCTAAGATTTCCACCCACGCCCTCCTGCATTTTTTTCACACTGAGGGAGCCCATCATATCCCCTCAGCAATAAAAGTCTATAGGGCAAAGGTGATAGCGGCTGTCACCTACGGCGCCCCCCTATGGGTCCAATCCAACATCTCCTCTCTTGAGTCCATCCACAACCAGTTCCTACGCCGTTTGATGGGAGTCCCTCCCTGTGTAAGTAACGCCGCAATCCAGCTGGAATTGGGCATATCCTCACTTGCTACAATCATGTGGAAACGTGCAATTGGATATTGGTTGTCCCTATGGACCAGACTCCCAGGATATTACCTAGGCCAATGCCTATGGCGGGACCCTTTTCATAGTCCCTGGGCCCATAATATCCATACAAAGCTTTTGAAGATCGGGATTTCCCCCATTGAAGCTTTTACTTTAGGCCCTGATGCTGCCAAATCATTGATCTTTCAACGGCTGGATGACATTGACAGACAACTAAATCTGGCAAACGGATCGGGAACATGCTCACCGTTTTCCCTTGGAATTGTTCCCTTGCCTCACCTTCCACCTTACCTCTCTGGGTTACATTCTATTAAACATAGGCTCGCATTTATGAAGGCAAGATTTAATGTGATCCCCTCGAATGTCCTCGACAGTAGGCTTTCGGGGGGAGTAAAATCCTCCTATTGTGCATGTGATGGCCGATCCCCAGAATCTCTGTTTCACATTACATTTGTATGTCCCCACTACCGAGACATAAGATCAAGATTCATTTCCCCTATCTCCCAGAGATTCCCTGGATCACCTGATCTGTTCAGCCTTTATTTCCTACTCCAGGATGCAGACCCTAATATAACTTCAAAGGTGGCAAAATTTTTCGCTGCAGTCACGGCGGAAAAAAAAACGGGGGAAGAGACCGGTAATTCCTATGGCAGAGGATCACTAGTATTGATAGTATGGATTGTATTTGAGGCAGTACATGGTGTATTGTCGCATGATCTTTTTACAATTGTAAAATCTACCCCCCCCCCCTTTTTATATGTATTTAATTTGGTCTCTGACCGCAATAAAAGCTAAAGCCGTCAGTCTGGCGACGTAGGTCCAGAGAAGAGCAAGAAGCGGGGGTCTGTTTTCTGGAAAGGGGTGGGGGACAACGGCCATTGCTCCTTTGCCCCTTTCTCCATCCCACTTTAGCATGTGCCTCTTAAGCACCTTTGGCTTGAAAAATTGCAACAGGTGAGATCTCTCTGAGACTTTTATTTATTAATTAATTTATTATTTAAATTTTTATACCGCCCTTCTCCCGAGGGACTCAGGCGGTGCACAGCCACAGTAAAACCACATATATCACAAAATTTTAAAAGCAGTTTAAAACTTATTAAATGATTTGGCCCTATATTAAAACTCAAAAACTAAAACACCCATTCAAATTCCTTATTTAGCCAGCCCAGCCTGTTGGAACAGTAAAGTCTTAAGGGCACAGCGAAAGGTACGAAGGTAGGGAATCATACATATCTCCGGGGGCAATTCGTTCCAGAGGGCAGGTGCCCCCGCAGAGAAGGCTCTCCACCTGGGGGTCACCAGTCGACATTAACATTTTAATTAACATTGCACTCCACCAGCTGCTTCGTGTGCTTTTTGTCTGCACCTCCCCCTGCCAGCCTTGCTGTAAACCTTGGGGTTTGCCTTATGGGAGGGTGGGGGGAAAGAAAGGTCGGGGGGGAGAGAGCGTCCGTGGTACCAGCGACTGCAGCTCTGCAAAGAGGCAGCGGCGGCAGGCCATTCGCGCTGGCAAAGAGGCAGCGGCACCGGCAAAGTTATGTAGGCAAGCCCCATGACCCGCTGGCATGCTGGAAATCGCCCGACCAGTTCAGCGGTGCTGCAGAGCTGAGCATCCCACTTCTTTTGCGCTGGCTGCTGCCATGCACACAGTTGATTGGCATTCCAGCGGGGCTTCTCCAGAGCGTGGCTGCAGTCGCTGGCACCACGGACGTTCCCCCCACCAGCTGGCTGGTGCGCATGCATGCGCTGGAAACCTGGAAGAGGAATGGGCACCGCTGCGCATGCCATAGGTTCGCCATCATGGGTCTAGGAACTCTCTCCTTTCTCTGCAGCTCCATGTAGCTGAGCACTAGGACCATGGAGGAAGGAGAGGAAATGGAGGCACGGGGTGGCTGGAGTGTGTGTGTGTGTGGGGGGGGGAGTCCAGCAGCAATAAGCTGGAACTGCAGGGATCCCCTCCTAAGATAGAAATTGGCTATACAAGTGATATAATACGGGGTCAGTCTAGATGATCTCTGAAGGGCCCCTTTCTTTAGTATTGGGTTCAAAAGGTGAAACTGCAGAAATAACAAGCCTTCCTCAGTTGGAAAGACAAAGATCACACTTAGCCAAGCAGAGGTAACCACAGACCTAACGGCAGGAAACTTGACAGGAAGCTTAGCTAGGTTTGCACAGCGCTTAGCAAGAACACAAGTTATTTAGCTCCTATAAGAAGGGGGGCCTGTGGGCTGTCAGAAATGTAACCAATCATAAGATGTTAAAAGTATGTATAAAATAACTGCCTTAGAATCCTTTGTTCGTTGTGTTTGCTTCTTGTGTTGCACTGAACCTTGCGCAATAAAACTCTCTGATCACCCACGGAAATCTTGTGAGTCTTCATTTCTATAACACTCCCTCTTCTTCCTTCTCCCGCTCTGACTGCAAAGGCAGCGGCTGCCTTTGAGACGAAGGGAGGCGTCCTCAATGCTCGTCTTGTTGGATTAGAAGGGGCGGGGGGACTACGAAAGGGGTAAGGGGAGGAATTGCGGCGTGTCCCTGGACGGAAGCGGGTAGGCGTTGCGCCAGGCGGAAGTGTGGCGAAGCTGCTCCGGGGAACCTTTTGGAGGGTGCACCAACGGGGGATATGGCATTTCCAAGAGGCTAGCACTGATCGTATTAAAGTAAATAAAAGTGAATAAAATAATAATGGGAATAAGGTAAATGGGAATAAAAGTGAATAAAGTAGGAATCATACAGAATCAGTTACATGAACCCTACAAGACACTCTTTGTTCACTTTTATTATAAGGGAGAAAGGGTCAGTTAAAGGACACTCTCTATTCACATTATTATAAGGAAGAAAAGGGCTTGGAGATTATATTAAAAATCAGCTAAAAGCCATTATTGGTAAATATATCTTCTGATGAGGAAATTTCAGCTAGCTACCAAGGAAGGACAAGCCATATGGAAAACATTTGATGGGCATCACTGTCAAAGACACAAAAATATGTATGTTACAAAAAGTCACTTATGACCCAAGGACAACAGTAAATTTCCCATTAGCAACTACAAGCACTTAAGGAAAGTGTAATAGCTTAATAATTAGTAAACTAATGGAGTAGTAAAATTGTGTAGCCAAAATAATTTCATTTACTAGTATGTAATGGTTTGATGTTTAGTAAAGTGTAATGTAAGTTTGATGTATTTATAATGTAACCATATATGGAAGTCGGAAGAGCTAATAGCACTCCCTGTTTTGAAAACAGATAAAAACAGTGTAAGAAAAGCTGCTCTTGGTTCAGATTTGCGAGAACCAATACTGCACTGAACCTTTGCGCAAAATAAATGCATCTACCTGACCCAGGAATGTTTTCCAGTCTTTCATTTTCTACAACAGTATTACCTAATTTGGGTAATGAAAGGTCTGCAAGGAAATAAGCAAGCTCAGGCTTCCGGTGGCGCCTTCCTCGTCGGCGGCGGGCTCCTCCATGCCCGCCGGCATCCCGCCGCGTATAGAGCCACCTTACAGCTGGCAGGCGGCTCGAACAACCTGCTCCTCAGCGGGAGGAGCGGGCAGAGCTTCTGGGGGTGAGGCAGGGCCCCCTGAGTCGCCCCAGGATTGTTTCGTTTGTCCTGGGGAGGGCTCAGAAGGATGGCCCCCTCCATACCTCCAGAGAAGCTCCGCGACGGGACTGACCTCCGCTAAGCAATTAGCGGAGCCAGACGCTGGAAGCAACACCACAGCGTCTATGGAGTAAGTTGAATAAGAAGAAGCAAAGATAAAGTAAGCATGGATTTTTTTAACTGATTTTTTTACTGATTTTTTGGAAGAGCAACGAGAGGAGGGGGGAAGGAGAGGAAGAGAAGTGAAAGTTCCTAAGAAAGTTTTTTTTTTAAAATGGCGACTGGTCTTAATTGAAAGAATGCCAGAGCGATTGAAAACGGAAGCTTTGAAATGAATGCCTTGCTATGGGAGAGTCACTTAAAGTAAGAAGAAAAAAATATTTTTTCCCCCTTTTTTTTGGATATCTTTTTTTAAAGTAAAGTATGGCAAAGTGAAGTAGTATACTAAAGCCATTTAAAGTAAAATAAAGATGACTAAAGGAAGGGGGGGCTCCCCCTTGAGCCAGTTAAAGAATAAAGCTGAGATGATGCAATTGTCTGGATTGGCAGAAGGGGACTTAAAAGAACTTATAACAACTCCCTTATTGAGTGTAGTTGACAAAATTAAAAACTCACAGAAGAATCTTGTGGATTTGATTGCTGGAAAGCATGACCAATTAAGTCAAACTATTGTTAAAGTAATTTCAGACCTTTCAAATGTGGTGACTGAAATGGAGGAGAAAGTAACTGAAATTAGCAGTGAAATTGGCTCCCAGATTCAAGAAATACAAGAAAGGTTTGTGAAAGTTGAGATTAGTAATCAGACTATACAGAATGATAATATCATGCTTCAAATTAAAACCATGGCCTCTGCTATTAGAGTAAGAGGTATTAAAGAAAACCAGAGAGATTTAAGAGCAACTATTGCAAAGATTCTTGCTGAACTATTAGAGCTTGAGGATGAGATAATTCTTGGTTGTATAGAGAAAGCTTACAGAGTCAACTCACGAGTAGCTAAACAAAGGAACTTATCCAGAGATGTTGTTGTCTACTTTACTGATAAAAGGTTGAGAGATGACATCTTACAAAGGTCCTACTCTGCCAGAGTGCAAGTAGAAGGTGAACAAATTAATATTTTTAAAGAATTACCATCGAAGGTTTTAAAGAAAAGGAAAGAATTTGCTTTCTTAACTAAAGAATTGAAGAAAAGTAATATCCCATTTAGATGGGACTTACCAGCCGGTATAATTTTTAGATATCACGGAGTGAGATATTGCTTGAATACTATTGAAAAAGCGGAACATTTTTATAAAAATATTTTTAAGGGAGCTTCGAAAGACTTTAAGAATAAGAAAAAAGAAAGAGAGCTTGTAAAAGGTAAACAGAAGGATGAGACTCAAAGAATGAATCAAAGAATGTTAAAAGAACAAGGAGTGCAATCTGGTTTCTCGGAGGATCTTACTATGGACTTCTCAGATGGGAAAATAGACCACATCAGTGAACCTAGTCTAGGAGCACCGGACCTTGAACTGCTGGAGCAAGATTCAAGAAATACTACTACTCAAGATGATCAGCAGCAGAGGTCCAATGCTCCGCAAGAAAAGGATGGAGATATTGAACAGCAGGAACCAGATTCTAACGAGGAAATTCGAGAGGTAACTAATGAGTGTCATAAAGTCCTTCATCAGATGCAGCTGTTATCAGAAAGCTTGGACAATCTTGGATACCGGTTATAAAATTCCTAAAGTTTATATGGATTTGGATTTATGGATTATAAAGTCTTCATCCTGATTTGGAGTTTCTTTTTTTATTCTGAATTGGATTTAACATCTTGAGCAAGTTTAACAGAGGGCTGCAATGGTAGCAGCGTTCTGTGATTATCCGATTATAGTTTTTTTTTTTTGGAACTAGCAGCGTTCTGTGATTATCCTATCATAGTTTTTTTTGGAATTTATAATCTAAGAGCTAGGAATGGAAATGAAAATATCTCACAACCAGAAGGAGTGAATAATAAAGGGTGGCAGGATTTGAAACAGTTGTTATAAGAACATCTGGGAATGCAGCTGCTAGGACTTTTTTTTTTTCTTTTTGGTTTTTTTGTCATTAAGGTTTGGCGGAGCTGCATTGGGGTTTTTTTTTTATGCTGTAATAGAATACGTTAGTTTGAATGTTTCTACCTGGAGGAGTGAATATCTTCGTGGTTGGATGTTATCTATATAGTAGCAGTGTTTTGTGATTACCCTATCATGGTTTTTTTTTGGAAATTATTATCTAAGAGGAAAGAATGGAAATGAAAACGTCTTACAACCAAGAGTGGATAACAAAGGGTGGCAGGATTTGAAACAGTTTTTACAAGAACATCTGGATGCAGTCTCAAGGATTTCTATTTCCCTTTTTTTTCTTATTCTTTTGTTAAGGCTTGGTGGAGCTGCATTGGGTTTTTTTTTTGCTGAAATAGAACGCGTTAGCTTGAATGATTCTACCTACAGGAGTGAACATTTTCTTGGTTGGGTGTTATTCATATAAAGTCACACGGGGGGTTTATATGGAATGTTTTGTTTTACTGATGGGGGCAGACAGAAGATGAAGAGTATCGCAATTGGATATAGGTGAAGAAAGAAGAATTAACTTCAATCAGGAAGAAGAGAAGACTGTAATTCGAGTTATGGAAAATTATAACAATATATGCATGATTATATTATATTGCATGTCTTTTCCCTGAAGGGGGGATTTTTGTGTTTTTGAATTAGGGGGAGTAGTTCGGATTAAACTAGCTGGCATTATCTAATATGAATAAGTAAGGTATAGAACTTTGGAGTGATTGAGTATGGTATAGGATTAGTAATGTTAGTAATGTTTTTTTTATCTTATCTTACTTTTTTTTCTTTCTGTTTTTAAATTGGCTTAAATATAATGGCTATTTTTTCTGGTGCCTTCTTTTATTACAATACTGTTAATTTTAGACAGATATTCATTTCTTTTTGTATTATGTCATTTTATTTTTTCCATCCCTTTTTTTTCCCTTTTTTTTTTAAAAAAAATTCTTTTCTTTCTCTCTTTTCTCTTCCTCTCAACTTAGATTAGAATAGAATTGAGCATATAATAGTATTTGTTTTTCTGGCTGTTAAAAATTTCCGTTGTTGTTTTTCTTTTTAAGAAGTGTGTAGCGGAAGTCAGGGGTGGGATGGGGAGGGAGGGTTGGGGGGAGGTTGGAGGGGATGGGAGGGGAGGGGGGTGGGGGCAGGGGTGAAAAAAGGGGGAAAAAATTTTTTATTGTAAAACTTTTTCAATAAAAAAAAAAAAAAGAAATAAGCAAGCTCAGAGAGCACCAAGGAGCCCTCATTTCCAAGCCTTGTGCTTCTTGGCAGCCCAAAGTGCTCTCTCCTCACGCCTTCATAGATGATTTCCGGCAAAAGTGGCTGGCCGCTGTCTTCTTCCCAGGGTGTTTCAAAGGGCAACTGAACTGTTGTTTTTCCTTCGAGAAAGAAGAAAACGCTTTGTTTTTCATCCAAGAAACTTCATTGATTGATGAATCGGTTGATGAACCGACGAAGTTTCTTGGATGAGAAACGAAATGTTTTCTTCTTCCTCAAAGAAAAAAAACCCAATTCAGTTGCCTTTTGAAAAAAGCACCTTTGAGACAACTATGACCTAGTTGACTGAGAATCTCCAAAGCCATCATCCCATGGTGATTTTTCTTTTCCTGACTTCCCTATCGTTCCGAGATTTCCGCGTGGACTCTCATCCCAAATGCTAACTTACTAACATGATCGAAATGTGTGGCACGGGGAGAAATCCCAAAAGACATGGGTGAAGATTGCAGGCAGGCAGGCAACGTCGCCTGCAATAAAGCAGCTGCTTTTACAAGCTTTGCTCTGGTTGCTGCTGTTGTGAATGACGCCCGGGGTGGTTGTGGTGGATTTCCTGCAATACATTTCTGCTTGGGACCGGCTGAGTAGCGAGCAGTTTGATGTCAAGGCTCTTCTTTCGCTAAGGAGAGAGGAAAAATGTGGGTCGCTTTAGATGCTTTACAGTCCAGACCAGATTTTCTATTGCACGGCCTTATATCTTTGTGACACTTTAGAAGAGGCAATTCTTAAAAAAAAAAAAAAAATTAAAACAGAAACATTCACATGGGACTTCTGAGAACTTTACCGTGCTTCCATTGTTCATTGTTCTCTTTAGGTGCAGATTTTCAGCGCCGCTCTACCCTTTGGAATCTCTATGGCGAAATCACTGAGACACCATTGGGAGATCGGACAAGTCGTTCCATCTCAGACCGGAAACGGAACAATAGGGCGGTCCACCTAGAGATAGAAACTCTTAGAATGCTGAAGCGGAAGCAGTATGCTCCGTCCCATATTTGGGTAGACCAGGTTGCCTTGATAGACCAGTCTCACCGGAAAAATACTTAATCTCTCCCCTGATATAGCCAACAAAGTGAGGCGAGCCCATGGCTTGGAGGTTAATACATCTACCTAATACGGTATGTAAGTAGCCCGAAGGGTATGGCTACCTGACGAGAGCTAAATAGCTTGCAATAGATCTATACTACTCTCCCTTTATTTCTTTGTCGGTAAATATAAATTTAACACAAAAATAATTTGTTGCGAAAGCGACTGCCTGTGAAGGCTCCTGGATTGGGGGCGAAAGCGGAAGCAGTATGCTCCAACCCATATTTGGGTAGACCAAGTTGCCCTGATAGACCGGTCTCACCGGGAAACTCTTAGAACGTTCCATGCTCGTTCTAGCACTTCCGTTGTAACCAAACGGGTCTACCCGCTAACCCCCCCCCCCCCCCCCCCCCCGGCGAAGGTTTTCCTCATAGACCTCTCGAGAGGATAACGGGAGATTTGTAGATGCTCGCCCGAGATGCGTGCTTGTAGATGCGTTTAAACGTGTGTGTGTGTGTTGTAGAAAATGAAAGACTGGAAAACATTCCTGGGTCAGATAGATGCATTTATTTGCGCAAAGGTTCAGTGCAGTTTTGGATTCTCGCAAATCTGAACAAAGAGCAGCTTTTCTTACACCGTTTTTATCTGTTTTCAAAACAGGGAGCGGTATTAGCTCTTCCGACTTCCATATATGGTTAACATGAGCTCATACATTTTCTATATATGGTTAGCGTACATTTGTTATATGATAATTGACATTTCCTAATTACTAAACCATTAGTAAACCATTGTTTTTGGTTTATAAGATTATCTTAGTTTAGACAACCCTTCTTAAGTGCTTGTAGTTGCTAATGGGAAATATACTGCTGTCCTTGGGTCATAAGTGACTTTTTGTAACATACATATCTTTGTATCTTTGACAGTGATGCCCATCAAATGTTTTCCATATGGCTTGTTCTTCCTTGGTAGCTAGCTGAGATTTCCTCATCAGAAGATATATGTACCAATAATGGCTTTTAGCTGATTTTTAATATAATCTCCAAGCCCTTTTCTTCCTTATAATAATGTGAATAGAGAGTGTCCTTTAACTGACCCTTTCTCCCTTATAATAAAAGTGAACAAAGAGTGTCTTGTAGGGTTCATGTAACTGATTCTGTATGATTCCTACTTTATTCACTTTTATTCCCATTTACCTTATTCCCATTATTATTTTATTCACTTTTATTTACTTTATGTGTGTGTGTGTGTGTGTGTGTGTGTGTGTGTGTGTGTGTGTGTGTGTATATATATATATATATATATATATTTGTGATTTCACTCGGTAGTGGTTCCAAAAGATCTCAGTTATGTAGGAAAAACCTGGCCTAAAAAGAAATGCACACATTAACCTACAAAAATAAGAAAATAGATATTATGCCTTTACAGGGAGGAATATGTAAAATGGGTATGGCCCACCGACGACGGCTTATGAGCCAGAAATAGCTATCTGGGTCTCCCACAATGCATCACTAAAATCTGTTTGCAACCATAATGAAGAGAAGAACCCAGTGGGCTCCCACAATGCAACACTAAAATCTGTTTGCAACCATAATAAGGAGAATAGCCCAAAATGTAGTGAATTTGTGATTTCACTCGGTAGTGGTTCCAAAAGATCTCAGTTATGTAGGAAAAACCTGGCCTAAAAAGAAATGCACACATTAACCTACAAAAATAAGAATATATATATATATATATATATATATATATATATATATATATATATATATATATATATATATATATATATATATATGAATGATATTGGGACGGGTGGTGAGGGGGAATTGTTTTGCAAAGGACGCTTTTGCTACCAGAGAAAAAGCGGTACCGGAAGTTATTCCCGTCTAACCAGGCAAGGGGAACACTTTGAGGAGTGCACATTTCCTGTTTCCTAGCAACAAAAGGAAGTACCTATTTGTTATTACCCTCTCCTGCGGGACTCCTACCAATAAATCCTGGGGGCTCGAGGCCGGGAGGCGTTGCGGGGCCGCCCAGCCAGGCGTGTGGGACCCCGTCACAGGGAACGGTGGAGTTTCCGAGGGGGCCCGGAGGATTTGGCCTTGCCCTCCTCGCCTCCCCCCCGGAGCGAAGAGCTCAGCGGGGGTCTCTTCCCGGGAAATGGTGGGTCGTCGTGGGGCCTCTCTTCTACCTCAGGGCGGGATCCGCCTGGAGCCTCCCGGGGAATCGGGGCCGTGGATCCTCGTGCTCCTGAATCCGAATCTCGGTTTTCGGCCCCGCTTGTAGCCGCTAATCGCGGCCTCCTCCGACGCCGGATGCCTTAGAAAGCCTGGAATGCTGCTGCCGCCGCCGCCGCCGCCCTACTTGAACGGGATGCTTCCCGCTGGGATGTCCTGAAATACACTGGATCCTCTCTCAGCACTCAGGGTCTCCTCCACGTATCTTCTTCAGCCTCTGCGTCGGAGGCTTCTTCCTTGATAACCTCCTGCTCCGAAGATGGGGCTCTGAAGGCCTGCCTCGATCCTGAAGGATGTCGCCTTGAATGCCTTGAAAGTCAGCGCAGTTTAAAACTCAGCCCCAGAAAACCGAAAAATCAACTTAACACCACTCATCGCCCAACGTGTTTTGTGCAGTGTTTTATTTTTTTTGTAACTAAATTTTATTGATTTTATGAAAGTACATAATATTACAATACGAATGATCTGACAGGTGAGGAAACATGTTTGTGTCCCTGCATGCATGCATTCACTTGTATTCAGTGCATAATTCTTCCAGCCTAGTTGCCATCCAAATGGTTTAAACTGCAATGAACTCCCACTAACTGCAATTTTGCATGGTGAGGTTGAGCGCTGATGGGCATTACAGGCCCAACCATCTGGAGAGTAAAGATTGGGGGAAGCCTGGGTCCTGAGTGATTTAATAAAACCTTTGTGCACTGTAGCTCCGTTTATTATAAAACCCATGTTTTTTTGTTGTTGAGTGAGAAAAATTTAACTTCTCTATTTCCTGGATTTCTCCTTGTGCCTTGATATTAGAATAAAATAATTGGGCAGGAGAGAAGGCAAACATATAAGGAAATTTCTTGTTATTGAGCAGAACAAAAATAAAAGAATGACATCTGGTGAAATCAAACTCTGGCCACTGAGATACCTAGTTTATTAGACCGACTTAAGGACCTTGTTCCTTAGAAAGGGGTATAAAACTAGTCTTTTGTTCTGCATCAGAAAATCCTGTATTTCTGACCTATAGTCTTCAGACCTAAGTTAGTTTCCTGTCCCTTTCAAAACACAATTTTCAAGTCTTCCTGTTCTTAGAGAATGGGAATTATTCCAATGTGCTGTGTGTCAAGAGTTTGTTGCAAAATCAAATCCAGAAAGCACACGCAGGCAAACTGATTCAGCAGGATTCATTAACTTCTTTATATACATAATAACACATGAAGTAAATTTACAATACCAACAGCAGATTTCTTCCAACGTGGTAGCAGTTACAACCAAAACAAGCAGAGTACAGCAGACTAGTTTGCAGCTTTAGAGCTCAGAGTTTAATACAGCCACGCCCAGGCTCTTTCCAGTTTCAGTTTCAATTCACCAATCAGCTCCCATTGGCTGATTTAGTTGCTATGCCTATTCATTGGCTGACCTTGTTACCATGTCTCCATTCAGTCCCCATTGGCTGATCTATTCCAGTCTATGAATATTCATACTCTGACACTAGGTAAGGCATCCAATTGGAGAAGGTTATTCTATGTCACTGCAATAAAAACCAGTTCTAAGACACCCAACCACAAGCTAATTTGTGGTCGCTTGATTTAGTGTTAATTGTGCCCCCTCTTCTTACCTGGGTTTTAGGGCCCAGAAGCTGAAACTTGCTGATTTAGGTTTTAAAAAGCCAGTGGTACTATGTGTGTTTGTTATAAAACCTCTCCCATTTTATTAAATTAATGTCTAAAGGAAGCTAATAACACTCATGTAATAAGAGCTCCCCCCCTCCCCCACAAAATAACCTGAGCAATAGCCATTGCTATATTTTTGGGTCACTGCTTTCATAATATGATTGTGTTTTAAGAACCAAAGAGTGAATAATCAATATTCTAATACCTATCACAACCAGTCAGATATTTCCAGGAAGTCTACAACCAGGGCATAACATTTCCTCTCATGTCTTGATGTGACCCTTTTCTAAGAAGCTGGCATTCAGAGATCATTCTGTTTTTTGTGACTGGTAATGTTTGTGATGGCTCCTTTTCTGATTTGATACTGACTGGTTCCTGCGGGAAGACATTGCAAAAGAGGGAGGTGGGGAAATTACAGCACATACATGTATACATACATAATGTAACAGTCTTCTTCACAGAGGTGCCCTTCTGAGGGGGGAAATATAGCAGGTTCTCAACTTATAATAGTTTATTTGAAGTTACAACAGCACTGAAAAAAGTGACTTATGACCATTTCTCACACGGCCGTTGCAGCATTTCCTTGTCATGTGATCAAAATTTGGATGCTTGGCAACTGGCTCATATTTATGATGATTGCAATGTCCTGGAGTCATGTGATCACTTTTTGTGACCTTCTGACAAGCAAAGTCAATAGGAAAGCCAGATTCACTTAACAACCAAGTTACTAACTTAACAACTTGCAGTGATTCACTTAGCAACTGTGGCAAGAAAGGTTGTAAAATGGGGTGAAATTCACTTAACTCTCTCACCTAGCAACAGAAATTTTGGGCTCTATTGTGGTTGTAAATCGAGGACGACCTGTGGTACTAAATTCATGACGAAGAGTCACACAGTCCTAACATATTGTGTAAACTGAACCACTATGGCTTGAAAACTCTGGATTGTGGTTTATTGTGTTGGGTGACAGTATTCAGTAAATCCTGATTAGCATGGTTACCCAAAGAAAACCAAGACAGCCACTCCATCATCAGTGCCAGGAGCCTGAACTTTTCTCATTTACGGGGACCCAAAAAATTGGAGCTGCATGCACTCGTGTGCTTGCCGGCCATTTGCACGAACTGATTTTGGATGAGCCACAGCCCGGGGGTTGGGGACCCCTGCTGTAAGGTATCCAGGGAGAACAGGATGCAGTTCACAAAAGCCTGTGCATTTTAATATCCCATCAGGGACTAGTCCTCTAGACTAAGTGATCACTGTGTTTTTCCTGCTGTCTTCCTGTTGCTTTTCCCTCTTTGGCGAGTGGGAGCATTTTGGTGCATACCCTAATAAAAGCTATGTCCCTATTTTTAAAAAAAAACTACAGGCAATCCTCTTACGACCACAATTGAGCCCAAAATTTCTGTTGCTAAGAGAGACAGTTAAGAGATTTTGCCCCATTTTATGACCTTTCTTGCCACAGTTGCTTATCAGAAGGTCATAAAAGGTGAGCACATGACAACGCAACCATCATAAATATGAGTCAGTTGCCGAGCAGCCAGATTTTGATCACATGACCATGGGGATGCTGGCAATGCTCATTACTGTGAAAAATGGTCCTAAGTCCCTTTTTTCAGTGTCATCGTAACTTTGAACAGTCCCTAACCAAACTGTTGTAAGTCGAGGACTACCTGTATAGATCTTGAGGTCAGCTGATGTACTGCTTTTAGGCACGAAGCTGGAAATCTGTGAGTTGGACATGAAGCCAATGCAGTGACTTCCTCTCAGTTCTAGGAAGAAAGCACTGAGAAAACTCTTCTGAAAAACATTGTCAAGAAAACTGCAGGGACTGGTCCAAGCACTCACCAGAAGTCAAGACTGACTTGAAGACATAACTTCCTATTAATGAAGCAGGAAAAAAAGAAACTGATCTCTTCCTGTTGGCCCCTTTTAATGGTTCCTTTTGGTGAAGCTGCATCCTTCTTTCTAAAGGTATCTTTGAAACTGCAAGAAGGAGCACCATGGTTGCATGTTTGCACACAAGCTTGCAGGTGATACTAATGTGGTTTAGACCTTTCAGATTGTGCAAAAAACTAAAGGGATTTTTAAACAGTAGTGAAGTTGCAAAAAATATATGAATGGGGGGGGGGGGGGAAATAAAAAAATCTGATTAAGAAACTGCCTCTGAAGGAGTCCTGAGCTAAATAAAAAGCTATCCATAATTTTTTAAAAAATTTGATTTATATGCCGCCCTTCTCCAGAGAGTCAGGGCGGCTTACAATGCATTAAGCAATAGCCTTCATACTTTTGTATATTTATACAAAACTTATTGCCCCCACAAAGTGGGTCCTCAATTTACCTACCTTAGAAAGGATGGAAGGCTGAGTCAACCTTGAGCCTGGTGAGATTCGAACTTACAGTAATTGCAGACAGCTGGTGTTAATCACAATGCTTTTAGACTGCTGAGCCACTAGGCCCAAAATGCACACCTGCATTTTGCAGTTTTTCTTAAAGGGATGTAACGGATGGACAGTATGCTGGCTTGATCTGAATATTGGGAGTGGGGAATGACCCCATGTAAGAAAGATATTAGAGTTAAAATTGGGAAATATGAAACAAGCAGGACAACAAAAGGAGTGGGGGAAAACTCCACAATTAACCCATCAAGCTCTAAAGCAGTGTTTCTCAACCAATGGCAACTTTTAAGACATGTGGACTTCAACTCCCAGAATTCCCCAGCGAACATGCTCACCCAGGAATTCTGGGAATTGAAGTCCATACATCTTAAGGTGGCCCAGGTTGAGAAACACTGCTCTAGAAAGCCTTAATCTCCCTCTATCAACTAGTAAAATTAAGAGTGACAGAATGATCACTAAATGAACTGTGGCATATAGTGGTGGCATATGGTGACAGCAGTTTGATTCTTACCCAGCCCACCTGCTTCCAATTGCCCTTACAAAATTAGGCATCCTTTATGTAAAAAGGTCTCCCATCTCTGTTAAATACTGTAACATACTCATAAGGAATCCAGGTTTCTTCACTTCCTCTCTGATTACCAGTTGTACTGTTTCCTATTACAGGGAGTCCTTGACTTACAACAATTCATTTAGTGACCATTTGAAGTTACAATGCCACTGAAAAAAGTGATTTATGACCATTTTTCACTTATGACCTTTTCAGAGTCCCCATAGTCATATGATTTACATTTGGATGTTTGACAACTGGTTCATATTTATGACTGTTGAAGTGTCCCAGGGTCATGTGATCACCTTTTGCAACCTGACAAAGTCAATGGGGAACCCAGATTCACTTAACAGTCATGTTACTAACTTAACAACTGCAGTGATCAGAGGTGGGATTCACATACTGTAGAAACCGGTTCGCCTAGCACTGGAAATGTGAGTGTGCCCGTGCAGGCATGTGGTGTCACAAAACATGGCAATTCGCTCATGCATGCCGTCCTCGTGTGTGACGTCAAACAGCATGGCAATTTGCGCGTGCGGCGTCAAAAACACAGCGATATAGGACGGGAATGCACCCGGGTGGGTGGGCCACTACCGGTTCACCCGAACCAGCTGAATACCACCTCTGGCAGTGATTCACTTAACAAATGTGGCAAGAAAAGTCATAAAATGGGGCAAAACTCACTTAACAAATTTCTCACTTAGCAACATAAATTCTGGGCTCAATTGTGGTTGTAAGTTGATGACTACCTGTATACCATAGTCCTTTTTTTTAAGGCAAAAGTTTGATATGAAACTTGAACTGAAATTCTGTACAGAAAATAGAAAAACCTACCGGTACTCATTCTTGACTCTGCACTAGTGTTTCTCCCCTTAGCAACTTTTTAAGTTTTGTGAATTTCAATTCACAGCATTCCCTAGCCAGTGTGCTGATTGGGGAATTCTGGGAGTTGAAGTCCACATGTCTTAAATCTGCCAAAGTTGAGAAATACTGCCCTACGCAAAAGATGTGATTTGTGGCATTTTGTTGTGGCCCGTCAGTGGCCTGTGCAGCTAGTAGCTGATTCCGACAGCGAGGAGGATGGTGTGGTGATGCGCCAGCAGCCTGTGCAGCTGGCACTTAAGTCAGACAATGAGGAGGCTGGAAAAGATGTGGTGCCAGAGGCGGGGATTCAGCCAGGGCCTTCAGAACCTCTAGAAGCTTCCATAAGTGAAGTGGAAGAAAAGGAGGAGCCCCTTCTTGATGCACGAGCAAGCAGAGCTGTTAAAAGGCAGGAGTGGTTCCTCAGGAGGAGGTCTCGAGAGTAAGGCTTGGGGCTAATTAGCCACTCCCCTAGCCTATTTAAGGAAGGATGACGACTGAGGCAATTTGCAGGAAACAACTTTGCTCATATTCCTTTGCATCTTGATTCCAGAAACATCTGATTAGCTCTTGTTTCTCTCTTGTCAGTTTTCCTGCAAATTGCTTCTAGGCATTCTGCCAACCACAGTAAGATTACGGTTATCTGAAATACTGTGCCTCAGAATTGAGTTATTATTCTTTGGATTCTTGTTGGCTGTTAATGAAGTTAAATTAACAGCCCTTGTTCAGAAAAGAAAACTCATTAGTAGTCCTTAATTAGTAAACTAAGGTTTGTACAGACTTTGTGCGTGCTGCGTTCTTTGGGGTCCGTAGCTGGGGCAGAACACATTTGACTTATTTCTTGCACGTTCTGGTTCCAGCAATGCTCACTCTGATCATGGGGATTCCTCCTCATTACTGTCCCTCTTTCTCTCTGCAGGTCTTGGAATGGTTGGGCAAGAAGAGGGGACCCAAAGCTCTGCAATGAGACCAAGGGGTGCTTCCAAATGCCTGTGGCTCCCTCTTTAAAGAGAGCCAGAATTAAGAAGGACATTGGATGTGAGCAATGGCTGAGGGTGATGCTCTGAGCAGTGAGCCGCCTGTGGGTCAAGAGGAGCAGCCCTACAAATGCAAGCAGTGCCCGCGGAGCTACCGCCACGCTGGCAGCCTGGTGAATCACTGCCATACCCATGAGGTAGGCCTTTTCTGCTGCCTGCTATGCCACAAAGACTTCTCCAACCCAATGTCCCTGAAGAGTCACCTGCGCACTCATACGGAAGAGAAGCGTCACAAATGCCCAGACTGCAGCAGAAGCTTCCAAGTTTCATCCCAGCTTCCAAGCCACCACTGCCCAGCTCAGGCCATCCAGGAGCAGGAGGAAGAAGGCCAGAGGGATGGGAGTTACAGCTTCCAAAGGGGCCAAGGCATATCTTTTCTGAATGTTGACCCCCGTTCTGAGATGGAAGGCAGCAGTGGGAGCCTTTTTTCCAAACTGGAGAAGTACATTGCTGAGTCAGTGGTGCCAGCTGACTTTTCTCAGCAGGAGTTTCCAATCAAGATGGAAGGGGAGAAGCAGGATCCATTCCTGGGGCACGAGGAGGACAGGGAAGAGCCTGGGCTGCTGGCTGCCCTGGAGGACGAGCGCTGCTACAAATGCAACCAGTGTGACAAGGCTTACAAACATGCCGGCAGCTTGACCAATCACAAGCAGAGCCACACGCTGGGGGTCTATCAGTGTGCCATGTGCTACAAGGAGTTCTCCAACCTCAAGGCCCTCAGAAGCCACACCCATCTCCACTCGGAGTATCGGCCCTACAAGTGCCGCTTTTGCCACAAAGTCTTCCGGTTGCCCTCAGAGCTGCTGAGCCACCAGAAAGCCCACAGCCAGGAGGAAAGCAAGTCCGCAGACCCATCAGCCTGGGAGGATTCAAAGCATGATGTTTTGGAGGAGGACTCCATAGAAACATCAGCAGAGTTGGACATCTATCAGCCGCCTCATGTGGGCACAGGCTTCGGGGACAGGGTGCCCTGCAGCATCAAAGATACCTCCAAGGCCAGTGGTGGAGAACACTGTCATCTGGATGGAGAGCTGTGCATCCGCTGCGGCAGGACCTTTACCTACGAGGAGGAATTGAAGGAACACAGTTGCCTTTACCCAAAGGAGGCAGATGAAGAAAAAGAGGCCGAGGGCAGTAGCCATTCCCAAGCAGCCCCTAGCTCCAATGAAGCTTGGGAAGCCCATCTGAAGAGCGAGGAAGGTTTTCCCATGTCTGAAAAGCGTCCTTTCCGCTGCAGAGACTGTGGAAGGACATACCGCCACGCAGGGAGCCTCATTAACCACTGGAAGAGCCACCAGATCGGGGTGTACAGTTGTACCATCTGTTCAAAACAGTTGTACAATTTGGCCGCCTTGAAGAATCACTTGCGGGTCCACCTCCGGTCCAAGCTCATCTCCTTGGCCCCAGAAGAGGCCTCCCAGCACCCATCTGGGATCCTGGATCCACTGAAAGCACAGGACTGCCCTGACGACTGCCCAACCCAGCCCTTGGATGCCTGGAGAGGACCAGCCACCTGTCCCAAGGAAGAGGAAGAAAGGACTCTCGGGGAGGAAGAGCGACCCTACCGGTGTGAAGACTGCGGGCGGAGTTATCGCCACCGTGGCAGTTTGGTGAACCATCGCCACACGCATCAGACGGGAATCTTTCAGTGCTCCATTTGCCCCAAGCAATACTCTACCCTTATGGCACTCCGGAACCACGTCCGTGTGCATTTGCGGGCCATGCGCATGCAGGGCAAAGAATTAGGGGATGGCTTGACCTGCAGTAATTGTGGAAAGAGTGTTGAGGAAGAGGCCAAATTACAGCTTCATCAGCTGCGCCATCTGCCCTGCACAGAGGACATTGAGGTGGCTGAGGTGCCTAGGCTTGGTGTCCTTCACTCTCAGGAAGCAGATCTTCAGACTATTAAACAGGTTGTAGAAGTCCTAGAGAATGGGGCAATGGTGACTGAGGACATCCTCCCGGCCTTGGAGATGTCTCACGTTTGTCACCAGTGTGGGTTGGCCTTTCCTACTGTGGCTGGCCTGCAGACTCACACCGTGCAACACAGCAGTGGAGGGGAGCATTTGGAAGGGGTGGCAGAAGGTACCGACCCACCGGTCCCCATCCAGCGTCTCTACAAGTGTGAGTTGTGTGGCAAATCGTACCGGCATTCAGGAAGCCTCATCAATCATAAACAGACGCACCAGATGGGTGACTTCAACTGTTTGCTTTGCAGCAAACACTTCCAAAATGTAGCCTCACTTAAAAGCCACTTGCGTGGCCATCAGAGGCCCAGGAGAGGACTGTCCAAGACACTGGTGATAATGAATGAGGAGACTGAAACTGAAGCTGGCACTGCCATGCCTATGGTTTTATCTTTGGCAGAAGAGCTGAGAGTTAGTTGCAGCGTTCTGGAAAAAGATGCCACAGCCAATGGCTGTCAGTCCCAGTCACAAGTGTCTTCCCCATTGCCTGACGATTCTGAAGGCCTTCCCTATGTCTGTGAGCAGTGTGGGCTGGGCTTTGACCAGGCCAAGAACTTGATTGACCACCAACAGACCCATCAAGCTGGCATCTACCAATGTTCTCTCTGCCCTAAAGAGTATCCCACCCTCCTCGCTCTAAAACACCATTTCCACGGCCATGCCAAGGCCACAGCATCCAGCCAGGACAACTCTGAAGGCCACGCTGAGGAGCAGCTGTTCCTCTGCAGCCTCTGCGGCATGATCTTCCCCAGCGAAGAGAGCCTTCAGCATCACCACAGCCTCTTGCACGAGGAGGGCGAAGGCCAGAATGACATTCCGAATGTGCTTAAAAGGGAAACCAAAGAGCAGCTGGATGTTGCAGGGGATCCAGAGGAGGACCAGCTCCTCTCGCATATCTGTGGTTATTGTGGACAGACATTTGACGATATGGCCAGCTTGGAAGAGCACAGCAATGGGCATCTGGAAGAGAAAGTGGCAGCCTTGGCTGATACTTCTATCCAGCTCTGGCGAGCTCCACGCATGGAGGATGACCCGCTCCCTCTACCCCCATCTGTGGTGGAAACACTTCCTCTTGCTGCTGACCTGCTGGACAGCCGGCCTTATGCCTGTGGTCAGTGTGGCAAGACCTACCGTCATGGTGGCAGCTTAGTCAATCACAAAAAGATCCACCTGATTGGAGATTACCAGTGCAGCATCTGTTGCCGGCAGTACCGTAACTTGTCCGCCTATCGGAATCACCTTCGAAACCACCCAAGATGCAAGTTGAACAGCGTCCCCCAACTCCGACAACCAGTCCCTGCTGCAGAAAGGGGGCCACCTTGCACTTACGAGAGGCTGAAGGACGAGCCATGTGGCGCTTCCCAAAATGGAGACACTCCTCCAAGTAATTCTTTCCTTGCCTCTCCTATAGGAGAAGAAAGAGTGGAACAAGGAGAAGAATTGAGCTCAGGCCTGTTGGAGAGCAGAGAAGCTCAGGAATGTAATGTTCCTGGAGAGGGGAATGAGAAGAAGGAGGCCCACCAAGCAATACAGGAAATGGAGACAGTAGAGAAAGAGGAAGAAGGAGAAGGAGAGGAGAAGGGCCCTCAGGCGGAAGAGGAAGACTCTCTCTTGGAACGCCTCTTCCAGTGTGATGTTTGTGGACGCAGCTACAAGCACGCCGGCAGCCTGATCAACCACAGACAGACCCATAAGACAGGCCTCTTTCACTGCAGCATTTGCCAGAAGCAGTTCTACAACCTCATGGCCCTCAAAAACCACAATCGCACCCACTTTGAAACCAAACACTACCGATGTGCCGAGTGCCCCAAGGCGTTCCGGCTCCACAAGCAACTGGCCAGCCACCAGCATGTGCATTGGGACAAGAGGCCAGAGCCTGCTTTCCACTTGGTCCAGAGGCCCCTTTGGGCCAAGCGAGCTACCAAGGCAGAAACGTTCCCACTCTTTCCGGCCCCCGCTGAGCAGCTTCCAGATCCCGAAGAGCGTCTGTACAGATGCGGGCAGTGTGGGTGCTCGTACCGCCACGCAGGCAGCTTGCTCAACCACCAGAAGAGCCACAAGGTCGGGCAATTCACCTGTGCCTTGTGCAGCAAGGCTTACCCCAACCTCATGTCCCTGAAGAACCACCAACGCATCCACTATGAAATGAAACGCCACCAGTGTCCCGACTGTGGCAAAGCCTTCAAGTGGCAATGGCAGCTGCAGACGCACCAGCACCAACCCCATCCTTGCAACAAGGTCACGCCAGGGCAAGAGCCCGAAAGAACTAAAGCGGATTGCGAAAGGGAGCAGGGGAACAACCCTGGAGAGGCACCCATTGGGACTTTGCAGAGCCAGCCGCGCCCCAAACGCTTTCACAACTGCACTTCCCAAAAGAACCACAGTTGTGTGCGTGCAAAGAAACATTTCGAGTGCTCGGATTGCGGCAAAGCTTACCAGGCCTCCAGGGTTCTGAGGCAGCACCTAAGAAGGCATCAAGCTGAGGAAAGAGGGGACAGTCCGAAAGGCAACCTGCTGGAGGACCAGCCTTACAAGTGTCATAGCTGTGAGCGGACGTACCGCCATCCTGGTAGTCTGCTAAATCACAAGAAAGCCCATGCGACCGGCCTCTACCACTGCCCCACTTGCCAGAGGGACTTCTACAACCTTCTGGCTCTCAAGAACCATCTTCACATCCACACAGACAAGAGATGCCACCGATGCCCCCATTGTGGCAAGGCCTTCTGGACAGCCAAGCGGTTGACTGCCCACACCAAGGTCCACAGCAGGTCTAAGGAAGAAAAGACCTTCTCCTGCCCCGTCTGCTGGAATGGGTTCTTCCACCACCTTACCTTCCAGCAGCACCAGTTGTTGCATGCCAAGGTTGATGGGCACCATGCCCTTGAGGGCAGTATCACAGGGGAAGGGAACGGAGGGCTGTTAGCACATGTGGGGAGGTGCACCCAGGATTGTATGGCAGGGAGATCCAATTACAGGAAAATGGGATGTCAGATGAGTAGCTAAATCCATGTTTAAACTGCATATAGTATTTAAATTGCTGGGGGTTTTAAATTAATGGCAAAAGTACTGTCTTATAGGGAAAACAAGAATACTGGGGGTGGGTCTCAGTGTAGTTCCTGAACAAAGACTTAAAGAAGAAGACAATAATCCTTGGTGTGGAGTAATTTTTTTAAAAAAATTCTACCTCCTTCTCTAAAATATGTACAGTACATGTTTCCTTGATAGGCAAGGAAACATTAAAAACAGTTCAAAAGACATAGGTTTTGATCGCTTTCAAAACAAATTCTGAAACTCTCACTAAAAGGTACTAGGGTTTATGTGGAAGGCTTTCTAAAGAAACTTGACTGCAAGTTTTAGGTTTATGTGGGTAAGCAAGCTGTCCTTGGCAGAACCTTGCTGGCTGTGATTTATCAGAATAGGCCTTGAGCCTACTTGGGGATTTTGTAAATGAGTCATCAAGAAAAACCATTAATTGGACTTCTTATATCTCTTGGGAGGAAGATTCCATTTTCCTAGTCCCCCTTTTGATCTCCCCCTTGCATCCTCCAGATGGGTTGGCCCACCACCCCACCACCATATTGGCTGAGAATGATGGGTGTTGCCATCAAGTGCACCTGGAAGAAGCCAGCTCTGAGAACGCTTCTTGGCTATAGCTACCCTCACCATCTTTTGAACACAGAAACCAGATCTCTCTGGTTGTCCATCTTTTTAGAAGACATGGGGTGCCCAGCTGAAGGGGAAGGGACAGCGATGCACACAGATCACTTTATGATCCAAACTCTCCCTTAGGTTGATTTTCATGGCCAGATTCAATCTCACGTTCTTCATTTCTCTTTATGCCAAACTGGATTAGGTTTGGAGAAGCATCTGAGGTACTTTTTAATTTGTCTTCAATTTCTCTTCAATTGCCACTTTGCCTTTAAGATGCCGGGCGAGGGGAGTGTTTCCCAATGTAAATAATATAATTAGTATAAGCCTAATAATTGGGATCCTAGCTGATGTGGAAAGCTAATTAATCTTGTTCTTCATGAGATTTGCACAGGGTTTGGCACAGATGGTATCAGGCCTCCTTTCTTCACCTGATGTTTGTTTGTATTTCTTTTTAGAAGAAAACCCTTCTGTTAAAGGTGGTACTTACTCTCCCATCCAGCCTGGACCTGAATTCCCCCAAGGATGAATCACTAAACCTAATCCTGCACAATATGAAACAATGCCCTTTCTCCCCATTTCAGTTCTCAACAGACAACACTAGCAATGCTAAACAGCAACGAGGTAGCTCAGGATAATAGGCCTGGCAGTCCAACACTGGAAAGACAACAGAGCAGGAAGGGAAGATTTCCTTGTTTCCCTTGTCTTGAGAAAAATCTCAGCTTGAGAGAACTGTTGGGGGTTTTGCCCAGAGTACTTGTATCCCTTTAGGGTTTAGTGTTGATCTGGATGCACATCAGATTGCAGAGAAGGGATTCTAACCCCTGGGGGATTTTCTCTACATCTTAGAAAACACAGAAAGGAACCACATTAGATGGGCTTGTTTTTCAAACATCCTGAGATTTTTTAAAAGACCAGCCAGAATGGAGATGCCTTGAAGTGAAGCATCCCAGCGTGCTTTCCCTGTTCTTCAAGGCACAGCCAGAGGTTACTGGAGATGCATCAAAGAGCTGTCACCCTCATAATCTCTAGAATTTGTAAATTGTTTATAGTGATCAGCTTTACAGGGATGCGGTGGGTGGGATTATGAAAACACAAAAAAACCTGACCATCACCAGGCTATATTCTGTTTTGGGGTTGGCACAGGTACCAGTTTCACTACTGCTCTGAGGCCAGCCCCCAATTTTGTTCTCATTCAGGTAGAATTTGGTTTAGTGAAAGAATAGATGTTTTTTAGTAGGTAAGAGCTCTTCATTTGTGATTAAAGTTTTATGGAATTTCTAACATAGGCGGGTAATATTTTTCATAGGGTGCGGGAGGGACACATGTTGGTTTATTTTGTCAGCTGAAATCTCTTTTTTTTTTCTGCCTTCAATGTTTATCCTTACAATGCCCAATGACTCCAGAATGTTGACGATCAAGTCCTGTTTATGCTGCTGTTTTGGATAACTGACATTTTAGCTCTGGTTCAGCAAGAAAGAAAGAAACCTCACAAAAGGAAAATAAATTTTGAGTTTCGTACGTTTTCAAATGTTTCCCCTCCTCCTTAAACGCAGGCACAGAATATGATTCAAGACGTTATTTGATGTCATTAAATTTGAAAGCTCCTGGCCCGGCTTTGGGGGTGGGGGTGTGAAGAAAGGCAGAATTGAAGAAGGCATTTTAAAACCTTCATATTTTGCTGTTCTGACATCCTCTCAAACCATTAGCTGCCACTGCCTTCACAGAGATGAGCAGACAACTGATACTCTGCTCCCCAGCCTTCCCAAATTGAGACCTTCTGGATGGGCTAGACTACAGTCCCTATCATCCCCAGCCAGCACACTGTCTGGCAGGAACTAGTTCTAGTTCAGGTTACCAAGCAAGAAAAGGCTATTTTTCCCTGATTAGAGGAAGACTTTGCCTAATTATGTTTAGGCCTGGGAATTTCTTTTGAAAGCTATCTGGTGCCCCCTGGTGCCCAGGCCTGAACTGTGAAACACCCCAATGGCAAATAAATTGTTTTTAAAACTTTAAAATAAAGTGCTTTCTCTGTTGTTTTGAATATGGGGAAGGGGCGGTCAAATTATTTTTAGACAAGCTAGCTGAAGTCTTCAGCAAAGCAGCAGGCTGATTGGTTAGTTTGATTTTATAAAGCATAGAATAGAATAACAGTTGGAAGGGACCTTGTAGGTCTTCTAGTCCAATCCCCTGCTTAGGCATGATACCCTACACCACTTCAGACAAATGGTTATCCAATCTCTTTTTAAAAACTTCCAGTGTTGTAGCATTTACAACATCTGGAGGCAAGTTGTTCCACTAATTAATTGTTCTAACTGTCAGGAAATTTCTCCTTAGTTCTAAATTGCTTCTCTCCTTGATTAGTTCCCACCCATTGCTTCTTGTCCTGCCCTCAGGTGCTTTGGAGAATAGGTTGACTCCCTCTTCTTTGTGGCAGCCCCTGAGATATTGGAACACTGTTATCATGTCACCCCTAGTCCTTCTCTTCATCAGACTAGACATACCCAATTCCAGAAACAGTTCTTTATATGTTTTAGTCTCCAGTCCCCTAATCATCTTTGTTGCTCTTCTCTGTACTCTTTCTAGAGTCTCAACATCTTTTTTACATTGTGGCGACCAAAACTGAATGCAATATTACAAGTGTGTCCTTACCAAGGCATTATAAAGTGGTATCAACACTTCACGTGATCTTGATTCTATCCCTCTGTTTATGCAGCATAGAACTCGGCTTTTTTGGCAGCTGTAGCACACTACTGGCTCATATTTAAGTGATTGTCCACTAGGACTCCAAGATCCCTCTCATAGTCACCACTATTGAGCTATGTACCACACATAATGTACCTGTGCATTTTGTTTTTCTTGCCTAAATGAAGAACCTTACTTTTTTTACCATTGAATTTCATTTTGTTAGTGCCCAATGTTCAAGTCTGTCAAGTTCCTTATGTATCTTAAGCCTATCTTCCGGAGTGTTGGCTATTCCTGCTAGCTTGGTGTCATCTGCAAATTTGATGAGTTCCCCATCTATCCCCTCATCCAAATAATTGATGAAGATGTTGAAGAGAACTGGGCCTAAAACAGAGCCCTGGGGTACTCCACTGCATACTTCCCTCCATGTAAATGCAGTTCCATTAAGGACTACATGTTGAGTGGGGTTGGTCAGCCACTTATGAATCTATCTGGTGGTGATGCTGTCTAACCCACATTTTTCTATTTTATCAAGTAGTAGGTTATGGTCTATTTTAGCAAATGCCTTATTGAAGTCCAAGTAAATTATATCAACAGCATTCCTCTGGTCCACAAATTTTGTCACTTTGTCAAAGAATACAATAAGATTAGTCTGGCATGATCTGTTTTTGACAAACCCATGTTGGCTTTTGGTTATTACTTTGTTTGCTTCTAGGTGTTCGGTGATTCGTTGCTTGATTATCTTTTCCAGAATCTTCCTTGGTATTGAGGTCAGGCTGATAATCTGTAGTTTCCTGGATCTGTTTTTTTCCCTTTTTTGAAGATGGGAACTACATCAGCTCTTTTCCAGTCCTCTGGCAGTTCCCTGGTGCTCCAGGATCTTTGAAAGATATAGTTCACCTATATCAACTATAGTTCATATAGTTACCAGTAGTTTATTCCAACCTTTGCTCACATTGCCTTGCCCCTAACAAACTTATTACGGACGAAAGGAGTCAGGGTCCCGCGACCCGGACAGCGCCTAGAATGGACGGCAGACTGCCAAAGAGCCTTTGAGAACCTAAAACGTTGTTTTGCCGAGGCCCCTATACTCCAGCACCCTGACCAAACGAAACCATTTGTGGCACAAGCAGATGCAAGTGACGTGGCAGTGGGAGCTGTGTTATTGCAAGCTAATGCCCATGGCCAATTACACCCATGTGCGTACACCTCTAAAACGTTCACTCCCACGGAACGAGGGTGGGCTATCTGGGAGAAGGAGGCCTTCGCTGTTTGCTTGGCCCTCCTTAGTTAGCGTCATTTATTGGAAAGGGCGACGGTACCGTTTGAGGTCTGGACCAACCACCGAAACCTAAAACCTCTTGGTTGTCGGAGATTTCAACCTACCTTCGGCCGGGGAGACATCTGAGCTGGTGCGGGAGTTCATGGCCTCCATGGCGGCCATGGACCTGACTCAGATTGTACAGGCCCCAACTCATAATGGAGGAAACACACTCGACCTGATTTTTCTCTCTGGGCAGTGGATAAATGATCGGGGGGTGGGGTCTTTGTCTATTAACCCCCTGTCATGGACCGATCATTCCCTCCTTAGGCTAGACTTTCCTATCTCCTTACCCTGTCGCTGGGTGGCGGAACCGGTGCGCTGGTTCCGCCCCAGGCGCCTGATGGAACCTGAAAGGTTCCTGACGGAGCTTGGGTCATTTCCCGCCTCCTTAACCCACGATTCGTCCGAGACCCTAGTAGCGGCCTGGGAACAGGCCACGATGGGTGCCCTGGATCGAATCGCGCCTATGCGGCCTCTGATCCAGCGCAGATCCTGAGTGGCTCCATGGTTCACCATGGAGCTCAGTGAAATGAAGCGCCGGAAAAGACGCCTGGAGGGTGGTTGGAGGTCCTCTCGGGTTGAATCCGACCGAACACAGTTAAGAACCTTTATTAGGTCTTACCTTGTGACGATAGAAGCAGCAAAACGCCAATATTTCGCTGCTCTTATTGCATCTGCAGAAAACCGCCCAGCCACCCTGTTTAGGGTAACCCGATCCCTTCTAAACCAGGGAGTGAGGGAGGACCCCTTGCAGGGTCGTGCTGAGGATTTTGCTCAGTTTCTGCAAGATAAAATCGCTCGGATCCAGACCGAGTTGGACTCCGACTGGACAGAATCCACTGAGGAGACTGGGGCTAGTCTTGGTGAACTTTTCTGGGAGGAGTTTGAGCCTGTTTCGTTGGATGAAGTGGACAGGATTATGGGTCGGCTGGGGGCCTCCACGTGTGTTCTGGACCCGTGTCCCTCCTGGCTCGTTTCTGCAGCCAGAGAGGTGACTGGAGACTGGATCCAGGCAGTTGTCAACGCTTCGTTGAGAGAGGGTTTTGTCCCCGCCTCGTTAAAAGAGGCGGTGGTACGACCCCTCCTTAAGAAGCCTAACTTGGATCCAGACTCACTTAACAACTATCGTCCTGTCTCCAACCTTCGCTTTTTAGCGAAGGTTGTTGAAACCGTGGTGGCACAGCAATTCCCTCATTTCCTGGAGGAAACGGACTACCTTGATCCTTACCAATCTGGCTTCAGGTGCGGCCACAGCACGGAAACGGCATTGGTCGCCCTAGTGAATGATCTCTGGCGGGCCTGTGATGGGGGTTGTTCCTCCATCCTGGTCCTTCTTGACCTCTCAGCGGCTTTCGATACCATCGACCATGGTATCCTACTGCAGCGACTCAGGGGGTTGGGGATAGGAGGCACTGTGTTGCAGTGGTTCTCCTCCTACCTCTTGGGCTGCTCGCAGTATGTATTGGCGGGGGGTCAGGGATCCTCCCAGAGGCCTCTCACTTGTGGGGTGCCTCAGGGATCGGTTCTCTCCCCCTTGCTCTTTAACATCTATATGAAGCCGCTGGGTGAGATCATTCGTGGCTTTGGGGTAAGGTATCACCAATATGCGGATGATACCCAGCTTTACATCTCTACCCCGGGCCACCCTGGGGATGCCCTTTCCGTGATGTCCCGCTGCTTGGAGGCGGTGCGGGTTTGGATGGGTAAGAACAGGCTCAGACTGAACCCCTCCAAGACGGAGTGGCTGTGGGTACTGGCATCTCGGGATCCTGAGATACCATCTCTAGTGATCGGTGGGGAGACTATCATCCCATCCGATAGGGTTCGCAATCTGGGTGTCCTCCTGGATTCTCGGCTATCGTTGAATGACCATCTGACGGCCGTAACCAGGGGGGCCTTCGCGCAAGTACGTCTTGTACGCCAGTTGCGCCCTTTTTTGGACCGAGATGCCCTCACCACGGTCACCCATGCCCTGGTTACTTCTCGGTTGGATTACTGTAATACCCTCTACATGGGGCTGCCCTTGGGACATATCCGGAGACTCCAGTTAGTCCAGAATGCGGCCGCGTGGGTAGTTACGGGGGCTTCTCGTTACTCCCGTGTTACACCTCTCCTGCGTGGGCTGCACTGGCTACCGGTTGTTCTCCAGGTTCATTTCAAGGTGCTGGTTTTAACCTATAAAGCCCTACATGGCTTAGGCCCGGGGTACTTACAGGACCACCTCCTGCCCTCCTCCCCCCGTCCAGTGCGTTCCCATAGAGTGGGCCTCCTCCGGGTGCCGTCAGCCAAGCAATGTCGGCTGGCGGCCCCCAGGGGGAGGGCTTTCTCTGTCGGAGCCCCGACCCTCTGGAATAGTTTGCCCACCGACCTCAGGACGGCCCCCAACCTCCTTTCCTTTCGCCGGGGATTAAAGACATGGCTGTTTAAAGAATATTACGGTTGTGGGGTTATATAGTTTTTAGAATGATTTTATGGATTTTAATGCATTTTAATGTGTTATTGTGATTTGTATTCATAATTGTTTTTGTAAGCCGCCCTGAGTCCTCGGGGAGAATGGCGGCATATAAATCACATAAATAAATAAATAAATAAATAAATAAATAAATAAATAAAAAAAAGCTTTGTAAACTCCCAGGAAGCTATCACCCAAACAGGTACGCTGGGCCCAGTACTTCCAGCGGTTTAGGTTTATATTGAAGTATATGCCAGGGGGTAAGAACTTCCTAGCAGATGCCTTGTCCCGTATGCCGCAATTCCATAGTAAATGAGACGAGGTTGTGCAGGCTATGGTACCAGAGGGAGAAATGGATAGGAAAGTTGCAGCAATAATGATGGACAGACAAAAGGACTGGGAGGAGTTGTTACGGCAGGGCTTAGACCATGATGACTGGTTACAGCTTAACAAACAGTTACTCACGCATAGAGACAGGCTAGCCTGGAAAGGGGACAAGTTGTATGTTCCAAAGGATGTCCGTAATGCAGTGTTGCACCGATGTCATGACAGCAAAGCTGCCGGTCACTTTGGGTTTCTCAAAACACTCCATTTAACACGGCAACAGTTTTGGTGGCCACATAGGCGAAGTGACATAGAGGCGTATATACAGAGCTGTTCCACATGTGCAAAAAACAAACCATGAACTGGAAAACCCCTTGGTCTATTACAATCAATGGCCACCCCTAGCCAACCATGGGAGGAGATCGCAATGGACTTCGTAGTAGACCTCCCAGAAAGTAACAGAAACACAGTCATCTGGACTGTTATAGACCAGTTTTCCAAACAGGCCCATTTCATCCCTTGTAGTGGGCTACCATCAGCCTGGAGGTTGGCCAAACTCTTTATCCAACATATATACAGGTTACATGGGGTGCCCTGTCGCATTATTTCGGATAGGGGGGTACAGTTCACGGCCCACTTTTGGAGAAACTTTCTACATGCCATTTGGTCAACCCAAGGACTCAGTTCAGCGTTTCACCCCATACCAACGGGGCAGCTGAATGGGCAAACGCCATGGTAGAACGCTACCTCCGCTGTTACATCTCATATCAACAGAACGATTGGTCATCTTTGTTACCTTTTGCGGAGGTTGCGTATAATAACACAGTTCATAGCAGTACGGGTTTCACCCCGTTTCGAGTAGTAATGGGATGAGACTTTATGGCAATACCAGAATTGGAACAACTACCAGACACAACAACCCTACCCCAAGAGTGGGTTGATAGGATCCGAACACTGTGGCCTCAAATAAGAGATGTGTTAAATAAAGTGGCCATGGAGTATAAAAGCCAGGCAGACAAAAAGAGGGCACTGCTCCGGCCTTTGCAAGTGGGAGACCTGGAATATCTCTCCACAAAATATATCAAGTTACGGGTGCCCAATCGAAAACTAAGACCAAAGTATCTGAGCCCCTTCCCTGTAATAAAGGTAATAAACCCTGTCACAGTCGCTCTGAAACTACCCCCTTTACTGGGAAAAATTCATCCCATTTTTCACAGTAGTCTTCTGAAACCCGTAACTGTGACCCAGGACAATACCGAACGTCCCGGCCTGGTAACGGAGGAACATTATGAAATCGATGAAATCCTAGATTCCAAACTGAGTAGGGGGAGGCTTTGGTATCTTGTTCGATGGAAGGGCTATCCATATGAGGAAGCGTCATGGGTACACACCAGTGACGTTAACGCGAAGCGGCTGGTTAGGCAGTTCCATAGAAAATACCCCCGGAAACCACAACCTGGTGTTAACGTCACTGATTTCTATGTTACAGAAAGACCTGTGGTGAAAGGGGAGCTGCCTGTCGAGTCCAGCCACACACTCGACAACGCTGATGTGCAATGAAAAGGAAGACGGGGACAGACCTGCATACATAAGAAGGTGGTGGTGGCACTGGGTGTTAGGTGGCCGTGTGCGAGGTGAGGGGTGGCGGAATGTTGCATGTGGGTGCTGGATTCACTGCTGGCTGTGGAAACGACAAACACCGGTGCTGGGGGAAGACAGACGGCGGTTTCGAGCTGGACTACTAAGCACCCTATTTTAACTTGTGTTCCTAATCTGTTTTTTGTGGTACTGTTTTTTGATCTGTCCCCCCCCTTCAGAGACCCACAAAAACACAGCCAGCCGAGGGTTAAGAATCACTTGGCACACTCCGCAGTTCTTATCTCAACCTTGGCAGCGATATGCACACCGTCTGCCAAGGACTTTATTAGTTTACACAAACAAGAAAATCACCTACGTAGCTTTGCCGTTCATCTAGCTTCCAAGACTACGAGGTTGCTCCGTTTGTTTAGCTTTGTTCGTCACAAACTTCGTGACCCACTGGCCTGTCTTATATAGACAGGCTTCTGGGTGTGGTCCAGTGACTCACTGATCCTGTGACTCCAATCAGTGACTCAGGACTATTTCCTCATACGCCGCAGCTGCAGTACTCTTTTGTCTCGCCTTCTTTGGCGTGCGTCCAGGAATGACGTCTCTCCCTCACTCTCATCTGAGACACCTGTTTCCCCACTACTTGGCTCTCTTTCAGCTGGCACCTGAGCCGGTGCCAGAGGGGGGGGGGGGGCTGGGAGATCTGGCTGGCTCCTCTTCCTCCTGCTCAGAGCTTCCTTCCTCCAAAGGGATAGGCTCAGAGGACGGGGCCACAACAGTTTTTGATAGGTTGGACTGTTTTTTCCCTTTGTATAAAGACATGAAAAAACGAGTTAAGTAGTTCTGTTTTCTCCCTGTTGCTTGTCACCTTCTTGACACTTTCTCCCAGCAATGGGCCAATTGTTTCCTTGACTTTTTTCTTGTTTTTAACATGTTGGAAGAACATGTTAAATGCTTTTGTTATTTTTTACTTTTGTCGCAAGCCTTTGTTCATTGTGAGCCTTAGCTTTCCTCACTTCATTTTCGCAGGCTCGGGCTATTTGCTGATATTCTGCCTTAGTTATGTGCCCCTCTTTCCACTTTTTATACAGTACTTGTCCTTTTTGTTTTTCAATTTGTCAGAGAGTTATTTATGCAGCCATGCTGGTTTCTTTTGAGAGCTGTTATTTTTCTTCTTCATTGGTATTGTGCTAGACTGGGCTTTTATAATCTCACTTTTCAAAATTTCTCAAGCTTCTTGAGTTGTTTTCCCCTTGAGGATTCTCATCCATGGAATCCTTCCCAAGCTCGCTCTCTGTTTATTGAAATTAGCTCTCTTAAAGTCCAAGACTCTAGTTCTGTGATGGCGAACCTATGGTACACATGCCAGAGGTGGCACGCAGAGCCCTCTCTGCTGGCATGCGCGCTGTCACCCCAGGTCAGATCTGTAAGACATTTCTCAGACCGCTCAACAGTCCTGGTCGCCCAATGAATGACACTGCAGTCAGGTATGCTCCGTAGCAGGATCAAAGTTTATTTCGTGCTTCAGGCTGTCGCAGACATCGCTGAGTTCAACCGAGATAACATAAAGCCGGCGTCGGTGGTTCCTGCTTCCCACCCCCTTTTTAAAGTAACGTGCCGCAGCGTTTTCCTATTAGCGATGCTTCCAGGTTTGCTCCTGGCGTTTCATATATATATGACGTCACCCGCCAACGTCTAGACTCCGCCCTATCCCGGCCGCAGTGTGACCGTCCGCCTAAACCCTGCCTAACACCCCCACCACCGTGAGTATCCCCTCCTTCCATAGCAGCGTCTTCGTTTCTTGCTGGTTGCCCCCTTTCAGCTCATAACGTGCTTCTATGCTTTTTCCCCCCGTTCTGGTATACAGCCGTTTTTCCCCCTGAAGTGTCGAGCCGGGTGGGTCTCGACAGGCGGCTCCCCCTACCAGGGCTCTTCCTAGAAGAGAGAAAGACACAGTTATACCCAGACATAGAGCTTTTCCACAACGTTATACTTTCCCATTCCCCCCTGGCTTCTGAGGATGTTTTCTATGGAATCTGCGCCGTAGCCGCTCGGTGTTCATGTTGGTAACTGGTACCCAGGATGCCTCTTCTAGTGGATATCCCTTCCATTGGACAAGATAATGTAGTGTCCCTCTGCGTACCTTTGAATCCAATATTTCCTCCACTTCATAGGAGTGTCCGTGTATTGGTCCGGGATATGTCAAGGGGTCTCGTAGCACCTCCACTGGTTTGAGAAGGCTACTGTGGAATACGGGATGGAGTTTGCCTAACAAAGGGGGGAGTTTTAACTCAACGGTTACGGGGTTTATTACCTTTGTGATCTCAAAGGGACCAAGATATTTCGGTCCCAATTTTTTGCTAGGTATCTTGAGCTTTATGTATTTTGTCGATACATATACCCGATCGCCCACCCGGAAAGGTTTCTGTCCCGCTCTTTTCCTATTAGCGTATGTTTTGTATTCTTCAGAGGCCTTGTGTAAGGCATCTCTGATCCTGGGCCATGTCTGCCCGATCCGAACGCCCCATTCTCTGGGCGTTACCTGGTCCTGCTGGACAACATCCAGTTCAGGGATGGCTGTAAACTCTTGTCCTGACACTACCTGAAAAGGGGTAAGTCCTGTACTGCGGTGCACTGTGTTGTTATATGCTACTTCCGCGAACGGTAAAAGGGTTGGCCAGTCGGTTTGCTGATATGAGATGTAACACCGTAAGTACCGTTCTACCATGGCGTTAACCCTTTCAGCTGTGCCATTAGTGCTTGGATGATACGCTGAACTCAACCCTTGTGAGGACCCAATTAAGGTTGTAAAGTCCCGCCAAAACCGTGCAGTAAATTGTACTCCTCTGTCGGAGATGATTCGTTTAGGCACTCCATGTAGACGGTAAATATGTTGTATAAATAAATGTGCTAACTTCTGTGCAGACGGTAACCCTTTACAAGCAACAAAATGCGCTTGTTTTGAGAATAGATCTACTACTGTCCATATCACTGTGTACCCCTTACTCTCGGGAAGGTCAACGATAAAATCCATCCCGATTTCTTCCCATGGTCTACTGGGCTCTGCTACTGTTTGTAAGAGTCCTGGTGGCTTCCCGGTTCTTGCTTTTGCTGTCATGCATACTTTACAGCTTTTTACATATTGTTCCACCTCCTTACGTAAACGAGGCCACCAAAACTGCCTACGTACTAGATGTAAAGTCTTCAGGAACCCAAAGTGACCGGCTGTCTTTGCATCATGACACCGGGCCAGGACCGCTCCCCGCAGGGGTTGCGGGATGTACAACTTTGACCCCATCCATGCTAAGCCATCTCTCATAGTTACTGTTGTTCGGTGTTCAGGAATCCATGGATCTCGACTGACCTCCTCTCTCACAGCTTCTTTCCAGGTAGAGGCTGAGGTCTTGGTGGCGTACACGCAAGCTAAGTGTTGGGGTTTTGGTATGATGGCCTGGATTACGTTGTCTCGCTTACTATTAAACTGAGGCATCCGTGACAATGCATCTGCTAGAAAGTTCCTCCCCCCTGGCACATACTTTAATTGGAAATTAAAGCGCTGGAAGTATTGCGCCCAGCGGACCTGCTTTGGTGATAGCTTTCGAGGGGTTTGGAGAGCCACTAGATTCTTGTGGTCTGTCCACACTTCAAATGCGTTTGGGCTCCCTTCCAACAGATGACGCCACGTGACCAACGCCCATCGAACGGCAAATGCCTCTTTTTCCCACAACGCCCAACCCCGCTCTGTGGGATTTAATTTACGAGAGGTGTATGCACAGGGATGTAACTGGCCATCCAGTCTCGTTGCAATAACACCGCCCCAACCGCGACATCACTAGCGTCTGCCTGCACAATAAACGGTAGTGTTGGGTCTGGGTGTTTGAGCACCGGTTCCCGAGCAAACAATGACTTTAACAGCTCAAATGCTTGTTGGCATTCGGGGGTCCATTCCAACGGCTGACCGGGGCGTATTTTCCCTACCACATGTTTTGTTTTTAACAACTCGGTTAACGGGAGGGCCACCTGGGCAAATGCGGGGATGAATTTTCGGTAAAAGTTAGCAAAGCCGAGAAAACTTTGCAGTTGCTTTCTGGTTTTTGGTGCTTGCCATTCCATGACGGCAGCAACCTTCTTTGGATCCATCTCTACCCCATCGCCCGATATGCGGTACCCTAGATAATCCAGGCGACTTCGATGGAACTCGCATTTTGACAATGTCACAAACAATTTGGCGTGTAACAACTTGGTCAAAACCGTTCGTACCAACTGTATATGTTCGTCTAGCGTCTGCGAATAAATGAGGATGTCGTCCAAATAAACAAGCACCCCTCGGTATAGATGCTCATGTAAGACTTCATTTATGACCTGCATAAAGACAGCGGGTGCACCTTGCAGCCCGAATGGCATGACACGAAACTTAAAGCTACCCAGAGGGCAGTTAAAGGTTGTTTTCCACTCATCTCCCGTACGAATACGCACTCTGTAATACGCCTCCCGTAAATCTAACTTCGTGGACAATTTGGCCAACAAGTCTTTCATCAATGGTAGAGGGTACAAATGTTCTACGCATACGGCGTTCAAGCCCCTGAAATCGACACACAAACGAAGCCCGCCATCTTTCTTCTCCTGGAAAGAACGGGTGCAGCTATGCGCGCTCGACTAGGTTGGATAAAGCCTCTGGCCAGGTTTTTATCGATATAGCGTCTAAGCTCTTCCAATTCGGGTTTTGTCATCGCATACATCCGTGGTTTTGGATTTTTCACCCCTGGTATTAACTCTATTGCGCAATCGGTCACTCGATGCGAGGGTAACACATCACATTCTCCTTCAGCAAATACTGCTTCTAGATCCTTATACACCGCTGGATATTGCAACTGTGGGGAATCATGCTTACTGTCTTGACCCCCTGCACAGGACTGTCCCTCCGGGTTGGATTCTTCGTTCTCTGGCCCTGGTTCAGGGCCGATTTTCAGTTGCACTTTACGGAATCCACTCTCCCACCAGATTACAGGCTGCCATTTATCTAACCACGCTAACCCTAAAATCAGGGGCTCAACCATACGATCAACTACGATAAAGCGAATCTGTTCCGTATGCTGTCCTATTTCCAACGACAGCAGTTCTGTAACCTGTGTGGCTGGCGATCCCCCCAACAACGACCCATCCATCTGTTCAAAGCGGATAGGTGTTCGCAAAACATAGAGACACAGACCCAGTTTCTCCACCACATCTCTGCGAGCTAAACACCGAGTACAACCCGAGTCCAACAATGCCCCATAACAGGCTTGAGCCCCTGTGCGTATGTTTCGCAGAGCGACAGGGATGATAAAAGGGTGTATGGGATCGCTTACCATGGGGTCCTCTGGAGCGCTTTCCTCACTGCCCTCAGACCACGGCTCGCTCCGATCTCCAGGACTCTGGGCCTCTGGTCCGATGTTTCTAGGCCCGCTGGCGGTTATGGCCGTGGCTTGTTTAACCCGTTCGGTTGTGGATCGCACTTTCTCCCGCACCTTGGCCCCTGGTGACTGGCCTTTCGTAGGGGTTGTTGGAGTTGCGGGCATCGGGCATTCAGCAGCTCTATGCCCCAGTTGACTGCAACAGAAACAACGGAAGGGGGCCCCCCGCCCCCCAACCGGTGTCTGCCTACCACTAAACGGCCCTCCTTGGGCCGGTTCCCTCACGCCTATCGGCCGCGACCCCTCCCCCCGCTGTGGTAGGGTGCTTCGTGGGCAGAATTCCCTTAAGCCCACCTCTAACTCTACTGCTGCCCTATACCATTTGGCTAGGCAGGGTGGCAAGCCCCGATAAACACATGCCTGCCTATCTTCGAAGCGCACATGTAAGGCCTCCAAAAACAGGCCCACATCCGCTAGCTCCCTGGCATGTTCATTATGTAAATCTGCGACCCAATTGGCCGCCTCTCCACATAGCACTGCCATTATGGCAATAACCACAGCCCACTGTGACGGATATAGCTGCCCGTATAAATCCACGTGGCTCAATTTTTGACTTAAGAAAATGGACACCCTATCTGGGCTACCATCAAATGAAGCCTGCATGGGAGGAGGTCCCCACAGCTGCTGTTGTTGGTGAAGCCCCCCCCCCAGCGGCCATAGGGGCCCTAACCCCACGGTGCGCTCTGCCACCGACGCACGCCCCTGCACTCTGCGTGCTTCTTGACGCCCGGCGGGATTAGTCTCAAGGGGAACTGCCGGGCACGGGGGGGTCCTGCGCTTCTCATCTGGGAGGGGCCCCGGGGGACCTGCGTAGTTCTGGAGCGCTGCACTCCTAGGCTTCCCCCCCCCATGCGAGCCCCGCTACCCACTCACAATTTAGGGCTCGCCAGCCGGAAACGTGTATTGGAGCTGGACTTCCCTTTCCATGAGCTGCTAGTTTCTCCCTCCTCCATCCAGGGTTGCCACGATGTGGCGTCACGGAAGCTGGCTTCGGCAAAACACTCCTGTAACACCTCCAAGGTTGACGCCCCCAGTCGAGTATGACCACTCCCCGTCTTCGTCCTCCACCCACTTTCGCTCCCTCCAGCCCTGGAACGAGCCTTCTGAGGGATACAGCGTCCGGAGCTGCCTTGTCCCAGCGAGGGCGGGGCTGGTCCACCAGCCTCCTGACAAACTCTTCGCTAGGCTTCCCCCCTCTGGGCTCTGCTCCTCTGCTCTGCTTTCCGCTGCTGGTGGGAGGCACAGTTCCTTCGGGCGAACCACCAACTCCTCCCCAGTGCCTGGTTCCTCCGCAAAGGCTGTATTGGCGGGCGCCTTCTCGGCCCCCCCCCCCCCGGCTTCTGGCAACTCCTCTAGCACGCCCTCAGCCATTCTGTTCCACTCGCCGCTCGTAGATACTGCAAGGTAGAAATGATGCCGGCTTCCTCTCAGACCACTCAACAGTCCTGGTCGCCCAATGAATGACACTGCAGTCAGGTATGCTCCATAGCAGGATCAAAGTTTATTTCATGCTCCAGGCTTTCGCAGACATCGCTGAGTTCAACCGAGATAACATAAAGCCGGCGTCGGTGGTTCCTGCTTCCCACCCCCTTTTTAAAGTAACGCGCCGCAGCATCTTCCTATTAGCGATGCTTCTGGGTTTGCTCCTGGCGTTTCATATATATATGACGTCACCCGCCAACGTCTAGACTCCGCCCTATCCCGGCCGCAGTGTGACCGTCCGCCTAAACCCTGCCTAACACCCCCACCACCATGAGTATCCCCTCCTTCCATAGCAGCATCTTCGTTTCTTGCTGGTTGCCCCCTTTCAGCTCGTAACGTGCTTCTATGCTTTTTCCCCCCATTCTGGTATACAGCCGTTTTTCCCCCTGAACTGTCGAGCCGGGTGGGTCTCGACAGTGAGCTTCTGTTTCCCTGCAAACGGCGAAACAGAAGCTCATGAAAGAAAAAGATCTTGCCGCGCTGCTGGTGTTGGAATGCCTCACCTCCCACTGGCCAGCTGGTCTTCGGGTCTCTGCTGTGCATGCACGCATGTCCCGTGCATGTGTGCGCATGTCTGAGCATGTGCACATTCACTGCACACCTTTCAGTTTGGGTATGCACACATGCACAATTTTGGCATTCGGTGTCTAAAAGGTTTGCCATCGCTGCTCTAGTTTGACTTCGTTCTATTGCTTGTGCTTGCATAATGTTGAATTCCAATAGTGTATGATCACTCCCCCCCCCCCAAGGTTCCTGTAGCTTCAACACCTTCTATTATTTCATCTCTGTTAGTGAGAATTAAGTCCAATATGGCTGATCCCCTTGTTTCCGTCTCTACTTTTGGGGAAACGAAGTTGTCTGCTAGGTTTATTAGGAACCTGTTGGATCTTCCGCTTGGTGCAGAGTTTGTCTCCCAGTTGATGTCAGGGTAGTTAAAATCCCCCATTACTATTAGTTAACTGACTAGCAAAAAGTTTATCTATTTCCTCTGCTCGGTTGGGTGGCCTATAGTATACACCTATGGCAATGTCATCCCCCTCACTTTAATATTGATCCAAATGCATTCAAGACAGTTTTCATCACTGTTGTGCTCTATTTCTGTAGAGACTAGTAAAGCAGTAAAGTCTACCATTGGGTGAATCCAAGGCCTACCCAAGCTGCTCATGGCCATTGCCATTGCCTGGCATTAGAGTTCCTTTTTGTCATCTGTGCTGACTCAAGTCCACAGAAAGTCACTTTCCGGTGGGACTCCCTGTTTTGGGGTGTTTCTTTTCCAACACTTGGGCCCCATCTGAGTAAGGTGGTGTTTGCGAAGCCTTGTGAAATCAATGGGATCCATTTTTAAGAGCTTCCTTGCAGTCTATGACATTCTGTAATACTGTGACCAGACCAACCATTTTCTAACATCTTGAATATCAGTTGTTTTGCAATTGTTTGTTTAGGGTTTTTTAAATAGATTAGATTGATGATGATGATGATGATAGAGAGAGAGAGATGAAAGATGAATGATTAGATAGATGAAAGATGAATGATTAGATGATAGATAAATAAAAGAGAGAGATCTGCTGGCTCTTATCAATGCAGGGGTCCCCCAATGCCTGGGCTGTTGTCTGCTACCAGTCTGCGGTCCGTTGGGAAATGGGCTGCCGAAGTGGCAGGCGAGCACACAAAGCTTGCACATGCACAGGATTTAGGTTGCACACATTAAACCATTCCCCAAAGCCTCCACCACTGGTCCGCAGAACAAAAAAGGTTGGGGACCCCTGCATTAACGGATCCAGATGGCAGATATGTGAAAATGGGAAATTAAAGGAGGGAAAGGGAGCGGGGGAAAGGGGATGTGAGATACAAGGGGAAAGAGAAAAAGAAAGAAAAGGCAGCATTGACTTCCAACTCTTCTTAGCACAGTACAAGATAAACACACTCCAGCCTCAACTTTTTGCTTTTACACATTAATATACAACTAGCCATTCCTATAACACCAAATCTTTCTAATCAACAAAACAAAGGTCAAAGTTTCATTTTTTTCTTCACAAGCACAAATTCCAGAAGTGATAGTGAAATAAGAACATATTTTCCTCGTTGAATAAAATAATCAATTTAACCATTCCTGCTTTATCTTCCTTGCTATGGAAATAATGTGTATTTCTATTTGCACCTAGTAATCTTTGTGAACTATCACCATTTTTATTTACAAAATTTATTGTATTCTTTCAAATTCTTTGACCTTACTGGAAAAAAAAAACCCTTTTCTCCCACCCTTTTTTTCCTTCATAGTACTAAACTTTTTTTTTTAAACCCACTTCTTTCAGAAGGCAGATATGTTTTCTGATGGAATACATAAAATGATTACAACCCAGGCTAAGAAATGCTCTAGTAAAAATATATATATATATAAATAAATGTTTTAAGCCCTGGCCTAATTTGCAAGGAGGGAGGGAGGCTCAATTTTAGCCCCAAATGGTTTCATAATTAAAAGCCTGTCTGTGGAATAACGTGCAAATAAGCACCTCACCGAGTACCCAAAAACCTGTGGTGGACTGTGTGAATAGCCAAGTAATCTGTATCCAGGCTGGGCTGGCCCCTTTCCCTCCAGGAACTGCAGCAGCAGGTGTGTCCCCATACAGGGGTTCAAGAAGACTTAAGATGGTATCACAACTGTGCAATTACTCCCTTCTCCCCCAAGTTTTACTATGCAAGCAAAAAAGGACCGGGCTTTCAGCTCATGGTTGTGGCCCCCATCTTAACACTTCTTACACAAATACATATCCTGGAGACACACACGCATACACACTGAAGAGGATGGTGGTGCAGGTGTGATACCAAACTGTAGCAACAACATGGCAATGATTTCTCTTGTAAGGGCCTGGTGGCTCAGCAGACTAAAAGCATTGTGATTAACACCAGCTGTCTGCAATTACTGTAAGTTTGAATCTCACCAGGCTCAAAGTTGACTCAGCCTTCCATCCTTTCTAAGGTAGGTAAATTGAGGACCCAGTTTGTGGGGGCAATAAGCTGACTTTGTATAAAAAATATACAAAAGTATGAAGGCTATTGCTTAATGCATTGTAAGCTGCCCTGAGTCTTCGGAGAAGGGCGGCATATAAATCAAATTTTTAAAAAAATTTCCAGAGCTCCTCAAAAGTGCTTCTTTAACAGCAACTTTTAAGCAGTACTTTGATCCAAGTGATGGCTTTTCAGTGCTTGTTTTCAAAGGTGTCTTAAGATTAGGTTTTCTGAAGAAGAGCAAAAAGCTAAAATCTGTTCAGATTTTGGCAAGTTTGAACTTTGCGCCAAACTGTTACTGACTAGATAGATATGCAAATCTGCCCTTCTGTTAACAGAGGCCTTCTGTAATTTTAAGATTATCTTGAAGGGTCCATAAAGAGGGAAATCATCTTACTGAATAGACATCTTGCTGAACTGTATTGAGGGGGACACATGTTAAGGATGATAGTCTAGGGGGGGAAATTGGGGGGGGGGGATGGAAAACTTGTATTTGTAAAACTTTTTCAATAAAAAAGGATGATAGTCTAGCGACCAAAGTTGCAATGGACCTCCCAAAAGTAAGTTACAACCTGATTTTGAAGTTACGATGGCTGCACACTTACATGCACACACCCCTTGTAGTCACGTTATCATATTTTGGGTGCTTGGCAACTAATTTGCCTTTATGGCTATTTGCAGCATCCTACGATCATGTGACCATGGTTTTCAACTTTTTGCTGGTTTCCAGCAAAAAAAAAATGCCCATCGGTAAAATGTATTTACTTGGCAACCAGGGCATTCACTTAACAACTGCCTCAAAATGTTGTAAAATCAGGTCCGGTCACATGGTGACCTGCTTAACAACCACAACTTATAACTCTAATTCCAGGCTCAATTATGGTCGTTAAATTGAGGACCATCTGTAATATTGTCATTGTCAATATTAAATTACAAACAATGGTAATGCTTGCCCTTCTTTTATTGTTTATATCCCATTTTTCCAAACAATTTTTCACAGTAATGTAATAGAAAAACAAAATGTAATAGATACATGTTACATACATACACACACACACACACACACACACACACACAGAGCTAGAAAAGTACAGTATAGTATAAATCAGCATGGTGGAGAAGATGTTTTAAAAAGACAAAGATCAACAATCAAATGCTTTCTAGAGTACAAGATGCTGGTTCCCAACAATTAAAGCCTATACAATCAGCAACATTGTGTACAAATAATCAGATGTTGGCCGGAGAGAGTTTAGAGATGTTTAAATAACTTACTTCATTAAATCGAACATTGAAAATAAATACACCAACACATCCATGTCAGTTTTATCATCTTGAGAAAAAAATAAGATTAGTGTGGATGCTTTTTTATTTTCAAAAACAAACTTTATTTAACTTTCAAATGTATACAAAAACAGTTAAAACCATGTTAAAATATCCATGTCCATAAATCATATTCTATGATGAAATTCATTTCTACTCTCTAAAGTATCTATATGTGATTATTATACATATGCACATATATATACATACATTATATCATTCATTACTTGTCCCATTTTCATCCTCATGCCTTTTGTCGGTGAAGTCATCATGGGTACTTATATAAGGTAAACATACAAATACCTTTCCAATTCTCCATTCTTAATTTGAAATTCACTAAAAACAAAGTAACATATATTGCTCATCCAGATTAGCTTTTATATTCAATTAAAAGTATCCTTATCCATTTTGTCTTTGTTTGATCCAGTTGTACCACCTATCCCATACCCTGGAATATTTTGAGCTTTCCTCATTTTTTAATTTCTGCGTTAATTGATCCGATTCTGCACATAAATATATCTTTTGTATTACTTGTTGATCGTTTGGCAAATATTCCTTCTTCCATACTGGTGCACTCGCTATTCTCGCCTCTGTAATTATATGGTGTATTAAGTATATCGTTTCTTTTCTGATGTTTTGTTTGTATATTCCTAATAAAAATATCTTGGGGTCTAATTCAATTTCTTCTCCTACTATTTGTGATATCCACATTCTAATTTTCTCCCAGTATGCCTTAGTTTTGGGGCATAGCCACCACATATGGTAAAAAGTTCCTCTAGCTTGTTTGCACTTCCAGCATTTCGAATCTAAGTTGGGATACATTTGTGCTAGCCTCGAGGGGGGTAAATGCCATCTATACCATACCTTATATTGGTTTTCTTTATAGCTTACCAATTTTGTCATTTTAATATTATTTTCCCAAATTCTTTCCCACTCTTCTAATTGGATATTTCCACCTATATTTTTGTTCCAGGCAATCATCTGCCCTTTAATTATATTCTTACTCAATTCCAATTCTAATAAATATTTATATATTTTAGATATTGTCTTCCCTTCTTTCGTTTCCATAAATTTATCTAATCTATTTGGGTTTAACTCAACTCCTCCTTCATCCCTATCTTTTCTGTATCTATTTTGTATTTGAAGGTAGGGCCACCAATCTAGTTCTATTCCCGCATCTCTGAGTTCCTGACACGTTCTTAGTATCCCGTTTGAGTCTAATACGTCTCGATATCGTATAATTTTTGAAAGGATATGGTATTTGGGTGCATGACTGCCTCCACTGTGGAAAACCACCCGGGAACTTTCTTATAGCACTTTTTTTTTTAATTCCAACCAAGTATCGATTAAGGCTCCTCTGATTATATGATTCTTAAAATGTTGATAACTTTTGTTCCCGGAAGTCCACAGGAAGGCATGCCACCCCATCATTAGATCATGCCCCTCTAATTTTAGTAAGCGTTGGTTCTCTAAATTAACCCACTCCTTTATCCATAACGAGCTTGCTGCTTTGTAATATTTGTCCCACGCAGGAAAACCAAACCCTCCTCTAAATTTATCGTCTTGTAGTGTGCTCAGGCTTATTCTGGGCTTTTTACCTTCCCATACAAATTTAGTCGTGATTTTATTTAAATTAATAAAAAAATTTTTTCCTAATTTCACTGGAATGGTTTGGAATAGATAGAGGAGCCTCGGCAGGATGTTCATCTTTAGTGCAGCTATCCTTCCCAAAAATGAAATATTTAGACCTCCCCACCTTTCTAAATCATTTTTAATTTGGTAAACCAATTTATCATAATTGTTTTTCTTTATATCTATATTTTTATTTGTCAAATTTATTCCTAAATATTTTATTTTCTTAACTACTTTTAGTCCGGATTGTTTCTCTAATTCCTCTATCTGTTTTATTGTTAAGTTTTTAGTTATTATTTTTTTCTTATCCTTGTTAATTTTCAGACCGGCTACTTTTCCAAATTTTTCAATTTCTTTCATTAAGTAGGGTTCAGTTACTAAAGGATCTTCCAGAAAGAATACAAGGTCGTCCGCAAAGGCTTGGACCCTGTATTCTTCTCCTTTTATTTTAAGCCCCCTTATATCTCCATTAGCTCTTATCTTTTGAAGCAAATTTTCTAAGGTTAAAATAAATAATAGTGGTGAAAGAGGACATCCTTGCCTTACTCCTCTACCTATTCCAAAAAAAATTGGTTGCTTCTCCATTAATTAATATTCTTACCTTTTGGTTAGTATATATCGACAAAATTAATTCTTCGAAGTTCTTTCCAAATTTCATATTTTTAATTTGTTGGGTCATAAATTTCCAATTAACTCGGTTGAATGCCTTCTGTGCATCTAGGAAAATCAAGGCTGCCTGTTTTTCTGAGTTTTTATCATAGTATTCAATTATATTTATAACTGTCCTCAAATTATCTTTTATTTGCCGACCTGGTAAAAATCCATTCTGATCTACATGTATCTTTCGATTTAATATTATCTTTATCCTATTGGCCAATAGACTCATAAAAATTTTATAGTCCGAATTCAACAATGAGATCGGTCTATAATTTTTTATATGGGTAGTATCTGTCTCTTCCTTGGGGATCAATGAGATATAAGCTTCTCTCCAAGTCTCTGGTATTTTTGCTTTTTTCAAGGCTTCGTTATATACTTCCAGGAGAATTGAATTCAAGGTCTCATCTAAACTTTTATATAATTCTACTGGGATCCCGTCTGTTCCTGGTGTCTTATTGTTTTTCTGTCTTTTAATTGTCTCCTGTAGTTCTTCTTTAGTTATCTCTCTGTTTAGCATCTCCCTATCCTCTTCCGTAATTACTGGGATCCCTTTCTCCTCCAAGTACTGTTTTATTTTCCCAACTGATATCTCCTCTTGACTGTATAGTTCCTGAAAATATTGGATTGCTATCTCCTTTTTCTGTTCGATATTTTTCTGTAAGTTGCCCTGTTTATCTTGTAGTTGGTGTATAATCCTTTTCTCTTTTTCTTTTCTTAATTTGTAAGTCATCCATCTCCCTGGTTTATTTGCATGCTTGAAATATTTTTGTTTTATATATTTCAAAGAGTTAATAGTTTTTTCCTGTTCTAACAGGTTCAATTTGTGTTTAGCTGTTATCCAATTAATTTTTATTTTTTCATCTGGATGGCTACCTAGTTTTTCTTCCCAGGTTCTGATTTCTTCTTGTATCTTATTATACTCCCTTTCCCTTTCTTTTTTCCTTTTACTATTATAGGCAATGGTTATGCCTCTAATATAGGCCTTTGTAGTATCCCATAGGATCTGTAGGGATGTTTGCTCCTTATTGTTATCTTTAAAAAACCCTTTAAGTTCTTTTTCTAGTGGAGCTGTCTCTGTGTCCCTTCCTGTCTCTCGGGTTGGGGGAGTCCCTGTGTCTGTACCTGTTGTTTGGGGAATGCCTGTCAGAAAACCCTGGTCTCCGGCCTTGTCTGTCCCTGTGGTGAGTGTGATCTCTATCCCTTGTGTTTCTGGGACAGTCCCTCTTATAATGGGTCCTGGAACTGCATAGAAAGCACTCTGGTGTGTTGTGGTTCCTGGTTTGGAACTCTATTCTTTTTGCTGGCCTGTTATCTCTGCGACATATGGAGCAGTCTCTTCTTAGGCTATCTTCAGCTATTAGTTTGTTCATGAGTGTCTCTAGGGTGAGGTGTTCTAGGCTGAGACTATCTAGCTGTGTTATGAAATTGTCCCAACTAGAGTCTAGGGAATTAATAATTATGCTCTTCATACTTCCCTCACAGATGACTTCTCCTCTTTGTATCAGTTCAGCCCTGGTAGCGTTTAAGTTTAAGATGTGCTCACTCATGGAGGTCCCAGCCTAGGCATGGAGGTGCCTAGCTGAGTGAAATTCTCTAGAAATTCTAGTGGTGGTGGCCACACTCTTACTGTAAAATAAATTGAATATTTTTTGTAACATTTCTGAGACAGTCAAATGGTGACTAAGACTAGGATAGATGCTGGGTGAAATGCTAGCTATTAGTATGTAGTAAGCCCTGTGGTGCAAGCAGTCCAGTTCAAATGTCCAAGGTTTGTTAGGTGGGTCATTGATTAAGAACAACATATTCTCTCTTAAGAAAACAATCTGGAGCTGCTGATTCCACTCCAGGAGATTTGTCCCATCTAATTTTAGTTTGTGGAAATCAGCTGGTAATGTCACTGTGTTATGTGGGAAATTACTCACAGTCTGTCGCTGTCCATGGTTTTGAAGATGAGGGAACTCGCAATATGGTACAGGGATGCTTGTTGTGACTCTGAACTGACTTCTCTCTATGTTTCTGTCTTCTCTTCTTACAGGTGAGAACTGGGCATGCACGAAGCTCATTTCGCGCTGGAAGCCGTTGGGTGAGGAGCTTGTGGCTGCGGCTCCCAGGCCTAGGCCTAGGCCTGCCGGTGGGACGCTGGACTCACCCCTGGCGTATCTGGACCCTTCGCTGGATGTTGGAAGTCATTGCTGGACGGCTGGATCCCCGACGAAGAATGGCTGAAGGTGCAGAAATGATGCGATCGTAGGTCGAGGACTCCCAAAGCTCAGCAGCACGGCGGTGGCGGCAGCGACGGTGAGCCCCGATTCATGTGCGTTGGTCTCTGGGCGAGTAGTGAAGCCTGGCGGAGGTCACGGAGCAGGTAAGTAGCTGGCTTGTCTTTCCTCCCTCAGGTCTTGCGTCGTTAGTGAGGCAGGTGATGAGTTTGAGTTCTGCCGTTGGTTCGGTCTGTAGGCAGTCGGGGTTTCTTGCTCGTCGTGGGAGTATGTCGTCCCTCTGGATAGTGATAGGGTTGGTGTTTCATTGCCGGTGGTCACCCTGGTGTCCCTCTGGCTTTCGTGATTTTCTTTGTGGCTTGTGGTTGGCGTGGGAGGCTTGAATGTGGAGCCAAAAGCTGCCGCTAGAGTCTCTATTGCTTTTTCTATCTCGAGCTCGGTAGGCAAGCTCCGGTTGCCTTGGATTTGTTCCTCGCAGTTGTTCTCTGGGTGTCCCCTGTTTGTTTTGGGGTCTTGGTTGTTTCGTGCCGTTAGATTTGAATCCCGGCTCTCCATTGGCTGTTGGCCATTCCAAGATGGCCTCCGGGAGAATGGCGCGAAACTGAATCCGTCCATGTCTGGTGCCTCTGTATGGAAATGCTTTTCCCTTACCGGACTGGCGGCTTCATGGGTTTGTTCCTGGGCATCCATCACTGCTCCATGATTTTCTAGGAGATCTTGGAGTTTCGCGATAAGCTCTCCGTTGCTGATGGGCACTTCCATCATTTTCAGTAGGGTTGCTCTGAGCTCGTTTCTTTCTTGTGGTTCTTCTCTTTCGTGGTTGTTTATTTCCTCTCGTGATCTCTCGCTTCTGAGTAGCGGGTTCGGATTGGCGTCCTGCTCACTCTCAGTCGTTGCGGTTCTTGCTGTGGCACCTTCGAATGCCTGTAACTCAGCCATTAGTTTGGTGTAGGCTCTTGTGTTTATTCTGTTTTCCATTTCAGAATAAACTACCAGTTCTGTCATTATTCAGAGTTATGGGCAAACCATCCTCTGCTACCAATCTGTGGCGTGTTTCCGAGGATCTAGCCCAATAACTCCAATACAAGTTAAGTTAGATTCAAAAGGCATTTATTTACATTTTACTTATCTCTTACAGGTGAACATCTGGAATGGCACTGGACCCTTGGACAACAACTTATATACCTGGGAGGCGGATTCAAGATGAGGAGGGGTCAAGGGAAAGGCCAGGAGGGATGGGTAGTGTTAACCCTTCCCTTGCCATGAGTGCACAGAGTTAGGCATTTACATGTAACAGACTTTGAGTGAAGGGGGAAAAAAGACTTGGAGATTTGAAATTGCCTTAAAAAAGGAATTGGATACTAAGACTTTGACTGAACTGAATGAACAATACTTCGTTTATGAATGGGATATAAGAGAAAGTAATTAGTGAAACTTTGTAGCAACTGTAAAGAGATGAAAGTACGGACTCAATATTAAAAGTTAACCTGCAGTGCCATCTAGTGGCAGAAGGAAAAAAAGACATATATTTCTGAAGAAACTCTGAGAACTGACCTTGACATTTTGAATAGAAGATAATAGACCAGCTGTGAAGATTAGACTGAAACTTGCCTTTGAACTTCCTTTCTTTTTTCTGAGCTTTTGGATTGTCTGATTTTTTTTGGATTTCACATTTTTTTCTTACCTCTTAGTTTTTGGATTGACTAGTTTTATGTTTTGAGAATTGCTGGTGGAAAAAGACTTTAGACTCATTCCTTTTTTTTTCTTTCTCTCTATATCAGTGTTTCCCAAACTTGACCCTTTGAAGATGTATGGACTTCAACTCCCAGCATTCCTCAACCAGCCATACTGTCTGGGGAATTCTGGGAGTTGAAGTCCATGCACCTTAAAATAGCCAAGTTTGGGAAACACTGCTCTATATATTTAGAGGTTTTTTTTCTTTTTTTCTTTTTTCACTGGATTTAATGGAATTGTATTTTAAAATATTTTTCCCTTGGATTAAGACTTGAAGAGTCAGAAGAAACCTTTTTTTAATTTATTCTATTTCTTGTTGGGTTTTATTATCTTCTCTTCTTTCTTTCTTTTTTTTCTTTTTATCAAACCCACTTTCTTTTGGATTTTTGATTGTATTTTGACAAGAGGAGTTTTTTAAACTTTTGGAGGGTGGAGGTTGCTGGAAATCTTGGAGGGGGATCTCATTTTTTTTGTTTTTTCTTTTCCTTTTTTCTTTTCTCTTTTCTTCCTCTCCACATTACTTTATTTTATTTTAACTAATTCAACAATTGGTTGAATTAGATATTTGGCTTACAAATAAACTGCAAGTAGAATATAAAGTATTTGAGAAGAGGAGAAATGAAGAAATTTACACAGCCAGCACCAAGCCCCTCAGCGCCAGAAAAGCAGAAAAATCCAGAGATGGTGGAATTACGAAATTTTATGCAATCACTTCATGATGATATAAAACAGGAATTAAAAGAAGTGAAAGAAATGATGGAGAAAAATGAGGAGAGGATTCAGAAAGTAGAAGAAAAAATAGAAATGACAGGAAAAAATGTTGAGGAGCTGGAAGAGAAATTGGTTTCAACAGACAAGTCACAAGAAAAAACAATGATCCTGTTGCAGATGGAGCGTTCTGACTTCTGGTTAAGTTTTCAAAACATAGAGGAAGAAAAGGGAGAAAATTTACCTGAACTAATTGCAGAGGTTCTGGCTGAGGCTTTGGAACAACCAAAGGAAGAGATATTAAACGAGATTGATGAAGCATTTAGCGTCTACACTAGATATGCAATAAGGAATAAACTCCCAAAAGAAGTGCGTGTAAGATTTACAAAGAGGGCAAAGAAAACAGAGATATTACAAGCGGCAGGAATTACAACACTGAAATACAAAGATGAAGAACTTGTGGTATTAAGAAAAATACCTAAAAAGTATTTGAAAAAAAGAATGGTGTCGTGTTGTATATAAATAAAAGATTACCAGCTAAGCTTATAGAAACAGTTGATTGTGGAAGATATATTGCTATTGAATTAAATGTACAGAATGACCTACTTCTGGTGATTGGAATCTATGCTCCTAACCAACAGCAGGAAAATTTTTATAAATTATTATATGCCAAAATATTACAATGGAATTACAGGTCCATTGTGATTATGGGAGATTGGAATGGAGTGATTGATACAAAAATTGATAAGAAGAGCTTGGCAAAATCAGGGACCAAATTGCCACAGACTTTTTTTGCTATGAAAGAGGATCTGGAACTGAAAGATGTATGGAGAGTGCAGAATCCGAAAGAACTGGACTTTACATTTTTTTCAGACGGACATAGATCTTTTTCTAGGATTGATTTTATTCTGGTCACAGTTGATTTACTTGCTAAAACAAGAAAGACGAAAATATTTCCCAGGACTTTAACGGATCATAGCCCGATATGGATAGAAATAGAAATGGGGAAGAAAGAGAGAAGATCCTGGAGATTGAATGAGAATTTGTTTAGATATGAAAAGAATATACTGTAAATGAACTTTAAAAACATCTGAAGGAATTTTTTCAAATGAATTTGAACAAGGGCACACCCATTGAAATTGTTTGGGATGCAAGCAAGGCATATATGCGAGGAGTACTGATTTATATGAATTCTAAACATAAGTCAAATCAAAAAAGGAAAAGAATAGAATTGGAAGTAGAAATAAAGAGAAAAGAACAATTACATATTAAAAACCCGTCGGATAAAAAATTACAAGAAACTATAAAACTTCTGAAAGACCAATTTCAAATGCTTATAGCGGAACAAACGGCAACTAATCTACAATTTGCAAAACATTTTGTAATGCTAATAAACCGGGCAGATGGTTGGCCTATACATTGAGAAAACAGCAGAGCTCCCGAATTAGTGATACTATTGATTATAGAGGGAAGGAAGTTTTTCAACAAAACTTAATAAAACAAGCCTTTTTAGATTACTATTCTAAATTATATGACAAAGACAATATAAAGAATGAATTTATAGATGAATATCTTGAAGGAACCAGAATTACAAAAATCTCCAGAGAGCAAAAGGAAAGAATGAGTCAAGGAATAACATCTGAGGAGATTATTTTTGCAATTAAACAACTGAAAACGGCTAAAGCTCCAGGGACAGACGGTTTGACAGCAGTGTATTATAAAACTTTACAAACAGAAATGATTGAATATCTTAAAGATTTATTTTGCAGTATACAACAGGGGGGAAAAATACCCCCTTTGTGGAAGATGGCCTTTATTTCATTGATACCAAAAGAGGAAGGTTCTACAAAACCAGAAAATTTTAGAGCAATATCTCTCCTGAACACGGATTATAAAATTTTTGCAAAAGTATTAGCCAACAGATTAATGCCAGTTATGCAAGAGGTGATTCATCATGATCAAGCTGGATTTATAGAGGGCAGATACATGAAGGATAATGTGAGGCAACTCATAGATTTATTGGAACATCTTGAGAAAAGTAAACAGATCCCTGCAGTGCTGGTGTTTTTGGATGCAGAAAAGGCCTTTGATCGGGTGAATTGGAATTTTCTATTAAATACTTTATTAAAAATGAACTTTGGGGACCAGTTTGTTCAGGCAGTCTCAGCAATTTATCAAGAACAAACAGCACAAATTATTATCAATGGAAGTTTAACAACAAATTTTAATATACAAAAAGGAACAAGACAAGGATGCCCATTATCCCCACTGCTGTTTATTTTAACTTTAGAACTCTTGTTGAACTCAATACGGGACTCGAATACTTTGAATGGAATAGTTATAAGGCAAAAGGATTACAGAACAAGGGCATTTGCAGACAATCTGGTGGTTACCCTAACACGACCATTGGAATCAATCATCCAGATGAAAGATATTATAGAAGAATATGGTTTGGTATCAGGATTTAGACTGAATCAGAAAAAAACTAAGATGATAGTTAAAAATATGTTGGAAGGTCAAAAGAAGGAACTCGAAAGGGTGGCAGGCTTTGAAATAGTTTCAAAGGTGAAATATCTAGGAGTGCAAGTTGCAGCTTCGAATATAAAACTTTTTCAAAATAATTATGAAGTGTTGTGGCGAAAGGTGCAAAAAGACTTGGAAACTTGGAAAAAACTGCAACTATCTCTACTTGGTAGAATAGCAGCAGTTAAGATGAACGTTCTACCCAGATTCTTGTTTTTGTTTCAAATGATTCCGGTGCTTAAAAGTGATAAAAACTTGACTGAATGGCAAAAAGGACTGAACAAATTTATTTGGAATGAGAAAAAGCCAAGAGTAAAACTGAAAATTATACAAGATGTTCGGGAAAGAGGTGGCCTCAAAGTTCCAAACCTATGGTTATATTATGAAGCAGCAGCGTTGACACAAGCGAGTGATTGGTTTGGAATGACGAGGACTGAAATTTTAAATGTAGAAGGCCACGATTTGGAATTTGGCTGGCATGCATACTTATTTTATGATAACAAAGTCGATAATGTATTTAGAAGTCATATACTTAGAAATGCCTTGATGAGAGTTTGGAAGAAGCACCAGTTGAAATTGGATTACAAAATACCTTTGTGGTTGGATCTTTGGCACGTTATACGGAATATAAAGTCACTCGGGGGGATTTTATATAAAGAGATACTTTTTAATGATGGGGGCAGTTGGAATTTGAAGTCATTCAAAACTCTGTTGGAAGAAGGGATTAATATAACTTGGTTACAGTACAGTCAACTTCAATCAAGATGGAGGGAAGATCAAAAAACTGGTTTAATGATGCATGAAGAAGATTTGGTGATACAGATAAAACAGAAAGGGCCAATGCATATTAAGAGGGTTTATAATATATTGTTAGAAAGAGATTCTGAAAGCGAATTGGTTAAAGATTGTATGATAAAATGGGCACAAAATTTTGCAGAACCAGTTATGATGAAAACTTGGGAAAAGATATGGGTCCAGAATGTTAAATATACTCAATCGCAGAATTTGAGGGAAAATTTTTATAAAATTTTTATAGGTGGCCTTTAGATCTTAAGAAATTGTCGGGCATGTATCCTAATGTTCAACCAAGATGTTGGAGATGCGATTGTTTAGATGCTACATATTATCATATATGGTGGACTTGCAGAAAAGTGAAAGCTTTTTGGATTAAACTTTGGTGGGTTATGCAAAATGTGCTGAAGAAGAAGCTTCAATTTTCTCCACAACTGTTCTTATTGAGTATAGTTAAGGACTGTTCATTGAATGAAACAAGATTGATATTATACATGATTACTGCAGCTAGGTTATTGATCGGACAATATTGGAAAAAAAGATATCTTACCTACTATTGAAGAATGGACTCTGAAGATGGCTAGTTTTGCAGAAATGGCAAAGATATCAGTATATATAAAAGATAGGACCCAAGAAACTTTTGCTTGGGAATGGAAGAAATGGATAGATTATGTGCAGAATAAATATCAAACGAAGAAATATCAGTTAGCATTTAGCTGAAAAAGGTTATGTTATGTCGTACTGAGAGTTATAGTATATAGGGTGTAAAGTAATTGGAGTCAATTAATATGTTAAGTAGGAAATAGTTTAAACAGGGGGTTGAGCAATTGGGGGTAATTATGCTTTGGTTTTTATTTTGTTATAATGGGGATAGATATATGTAGACAATTACTATTTGGATGTTACCTAGAAATTTTTTTACTATTGATAGGGGGTAGATTAGATGAGAGAAATGTATGATATGTATTAAATTTGGATTTCACCCTTTTCTTTTTTTTTGATATCTGTGGACTGTACAAGAATAATAATCTTTATAAGGGAAGCCAAGGGAGGGAAGGGATGGGAGGGGGGATAGGGGGGTAGGGGGGGAAATTGGAGGGGGGGGGGGAATTTGTAAAACCTTTTCAATAAAAAAAAAGAAAAAGAAAAATACCTAGAAGAGTTAGAGATTTGAGGAGAGAGTATCAATTCCTAACGAAATTCTTAATATACAAAGGAGTGAGTTTTAGATGGCTAATACCTGAAGGAATTATGGTGACATGGCAAAAACAATGATATAGATTGGACATGCTTGAAAAAGCAAAATTATTTTATCAGCAATTCTGTGGACCATTGGAGGAAGATTTGGGAGCTGTAGGTGGGGCAAAAGAGAGAGAGGAAGAGAAAGATAAAGAGGAAAAAGCAACAGAGGAAAGAGCGTTAAGAGAGGGAGCCAGAGCCAGAGCCAAAGACCCAACGGAACAAAGAGAGACAAGAGCTATGAAATTAAAAACTAGTAATAAGTACAACATAGAAAAAGAAATTAAAGCAATTTCCTTAAATGTAAATGGACTGAATGTGGCGTTAAAAAGAAATAGAACATTGGCTAAATTAAATACTTTGAAGATGGACATTATATGTTTACAAGAAGTACATATTAGAAAACAACATTTAAAATTGTTACAATATCCAAAATTGGGGCTCTTATTTACATCATTGACACATCAAAGTAAAAGAGGTGTGGCATTGTACATTAAAGAAAAATTAGAACCCAAGTTAATTTTTGAAGACAAGGATGGCAGGATTTTGATGGTGGAAATAAAAATGAACTTTAAACAAATACTTTTGATAGCACTATATGCACCAAATGAAAAACAAGAAGAATTTTATCGGAAACTACACAAGAAAATTATAGAGTTGGACTATGAAAATATATGTATAATGGGAGATTTCAATGCGATCATAGATGCAGGCTTGGACTATAAAACAATGAAGGTAAATAAAAAGCCCTAGCAGTACACTGCCAAAATCATTTTTCACAATGATAGAAGAATTAAGTATTCAAGATATTTGGAGACAAAAACACTTGAAAGACAGACAGTACACTTTCTATTCAAATAGACATATATCATGGTCAAGGATAGATATGATATGGATGTCAACGGGATTTACAGAGACTGTGCAAGAAGTAAATATTGGTTCTAATACATGGGCTGATCATAGCCCAATTACAATAATATGGAAAGGGCAAAAGAAAAAGACAAGGTGGACTCTGAATGCAACAATTTTAAATGAAAAAGAGTTTCAGGACTTTGCAGAAAAAGAATTGCAAGTATTTTTTAAAAAATAAACAAGAAAGAGGATACATCACTTCAAAATTTATGGGATACAATGAAAGCATATATCAGAGGCCTAGCAATAACGTACTTGAGAAAAAAGAACAAAAAGAAATGGCAGAAACAAGGAAGATTAGAAGAGGACTATAAGAAATTGGAAAAAAGAATTTCAGAAAGATACCTTAAATAAAAAAAAATAAGAAATTGATGGAATTGAAAAAACATGAAATAAATTTGAATGAACAAGAAGCATTAGCAAATAAATTGAGAATAACCAAACAGATTTTTGTTGAAAATGCAGACAAACCCAGAAGATGGCTAGCGTACAAGTTAAGAAAAGAGAAGAAGAAGAAAATAATAAAATGTTTACAAGATGGAGAAGGGAAACTACAATATAGAATTGAAGATAAAAAGAAAATAACTCAAAAATATTACGAGTAACTCTACTCTCAAGAGAAGATTCTGGGGGAAGAGATACTAAGCTATTTGGAAAAATCAGATTTGACTAAAATATCAGAACAATACAAAGGAATGCTAGAAGAAAGAATAACAATGATGGAAGTAACAGAAGCAATAAAAAGACAAAAAAGCGGGAAAGCACCAGGACCAGATAGTTTACCAGCGGAGTTATATAAAACATTACAAGAGGTGATCAGTAATATAATGTTGGACTTATTTAATGATTTATTAATAAAGGCAAAAATGCCAGATTCATGGAAGGAGGCATATGTAACACTTATACCTAAAGAAGACACGGATTTACAATTGATAAAAAATTATAGACTGATCTTGTTAAATGGAGACTATAAGATTTTTGCATCAATAATGGCACACAGACTGAAAAAGCCACTAAATGAATATATACATGCAGATTAAAACAGATTTTTACCAAAAAGACAAATTAAAGACAGTATGAGGACAATTTTGAATGCTTTGGAATATTATGAGAATCATTCAGGAAAACAGATGACGTTGATGTTTTTAGATGCCCAAAAAGCTTTTGATAATGTGAGTTGGCAGTTCATGATAAAACAATTACAGAGAATGGATTTTGGGGAGAGATTTATAAGTGTTATAAAAACAGTATATGATAGACAATTTGCTAAGATAATGATAAATGAGGAAATGACAGAAAAAATTAGCATAATGAAAGGTACTAGACAAGGATGTCCTCTTTTGCCATTGTTGTTTATCTTGACATTAGAAGTTTTAAATAGAAATATTAGACGAGATTAAGAGATAAAAGGGATAAAAGTTAAAAAAGAAAAATATAAATTGCAGGCCTTTGCAAATGATTTGGTATTTATTATAGAAGATCCGCAAATAACAGGCCTTAAATTATTAGAACAAATAGAAGACTATGGGAAAGTCTCTGGCTTGAAAATAAATAAAGACAAAACAAAAATTTTGGTTAAAAACATGACAGAAAAACAAAAAAGAGAGATGGAAGAAAATTTGAATATACAAGTAGTGAAAAAAGTTAGGTACCTTGGAATATATTTAACTTCAAGATGTGTAACAAGAACATAAGATAATTATTATAAATTAAAACAGCAAATTGAAAGAGATTTGGAAAAATGGAAGACTCTTCAACTATCATTCATGGGACAGATTGCACTGATAAAGATGAATATATTACCAAGATTATTGTTTCTATTTCAGACTGTGCCGATAAAAATTGAAAAGACCTATTTTCAATATCTCAATAAGATAATAAGGAAATATATATGGCAAGGGAAAAAGGCAAGAATAAGCATAAGAATGATGCAAGATACAAGATTGAGAGGTGGATTTGTGTTACCAAATTGGGAACTATATTACCAGGCAGCAACTCTGACATACCTACATACCTTCCGCCGGGCCCTGAAAACGTTCCTATTTTATCAGGCTCGCCTGGCTTAAACCTCCCTTTATAAATGGATTTTATATTGGGTTTTAAATGTTTTTAAAATTGGATTTTAATTATTTCAGCCTAATTGTATAATTTATTTTAAATTTTTAACTTTTGCATTATATTGTATTTTTAATTGGCTGTTCACCGCCCTGAGTCCCTTCGGGGAGTAGGGCGGTATATAAATCTGAATAAACTTAAACTTAAACTTAAACTTAAACATGGTTGAAGGAATGGGTGGAGTTAAGAAATATAAGGTTGTTAACATTGGAAGGGTATGACTTGCAACTGGGATGGCATGCTTTTTTGTGGTATGGCAGAAATAAGATACACACATATTTTCATAGACACTATGTAAGAAATGTATTGTTATTGGTCTGGGAGAAAGTAAGAGACGAATACTATGTGAAAATACCAACATGGTTATCGACTATGGAAGCTTTAATACACCCAAATGTTTTTAATTTTGGCAATATTGTTAGATATAAAGATTTACTAATATATGAGGGAGAATTGAAAGGGAAACAGGAACTAGAAGGACAGGGGATTGAGACAGACTGGTATATGTATATGCAGATACAAACAAGATAGGAGAAGGATGCTAAATTATATGGCTTTTATATGGAAAAGACTGAGTTGGATAGGATACTCATGGGAACAGATGATAATTTTGTCACTGCATTATTTGTATTTGCCAGCTGAGCTTCCATTCTGAACATTACAGTAGCTTGCCAGAGAACCTTGTCAACAGAGATAAGGCTGTCTTGTAATTTCTGAGCTACTGCGCATGTCTACATTCTTTCTTTCTAACTTCCTGATTTACTTCTTTCTTTGTCTGTCTGCTGATAAACTGCCGGTAAGATGTAGTTAGCTAGGGTTTTTTTACTTTTATAATAAAAAATATTTCTTAGAATAAATTCGGGTTTTCTTTCTTTGAGAGTATACACCATGGAAAAAAAGATCCATTCACCTCTAATTTATTACAGTTTCCCCAGTGGGGGAACGAGGCTGATTCACACTTCGACAATGGTAGCAGAGGATGGTTTGATTTATTTTGTTTTCCTTGGCCGTTACTCAACTGATAAGCGAATAGGCTATTTAAGCAGATTGTTTTAGTTGGCGACCGAGGAATGCTGATTATTTACTGCAAATATGCCAAGAAAGAAAAAGAAACCCAAATGAAGAGCACAGTCTGCTGAAGACATAAATCTCTCTGATCTCTCTCATGATGATGTGAAAAATTTTTTACACAAGCTTTCAACTCTTCAAACACCGCTCGCTTCTGCAAGCAGACTGGAGGAAGGTGATGTTGGAGGTGCTGTTGGGAGAGCTTATCCCGAAGAAGACATGCTGAGGTCAGTGACACCCTCTTATGTTTCTTCAAGCCCCCAGTTAATTACTAAAGAATTCTCTACAGAAGCCCAGGTATTTGAAAGGCTTGGTGCCAAACCTAAAATTCCACAAGCGGCTGGGTTTTCTTTACCCAAAGAGATAGGTGAAACTCCTTTAAGCCCTGAAGAAACTATGCATGATAAGGCTGTGTGAAGTTACTGTGATCAAATAGAGTTTCTGGAACATGAGCTGCACAAGGCAAAATATTTGTTTCTATACTTAAACCAGATAAGCAGGACTCTCATCTTTTTCAAATTCCTGAGTCCTCCATTTTGCCTTCTTCTTCGAAGCCAAAGCAACACCCCCAGGAGGGTTTTTTGTCAGGCGAATCAGAACAGAGAGCTGAGTACACGTCACATGTGTCTAGTGATGTTATCCCTTCTCAGATTTCACATGATGTTGATAGAGAAGAAAAGTTTTCTGCGATGCCCAAAACTAATGTTGCGGTACCACCTGCTGGCGAAAGTAATTTACAAGATAAAGCTAAAATGCACTCCATGATGCAACAGCAGTTAGGAAAATTACATCGGGCTTTTTCAACCATGTCCCTAACTCAATCAAGTCTGTAGACTGCAATGCCACACGTATTTCCACAGGCTCAACTCTTAGCACCCCCTGGTGGTGCTGATGATTTTTTTGTCCAAATTCCTAATTTAGATAGGGGACAACAACGCTTAATGCAGCAAAGACAAGATTACAGCAACCACAGGTTCAAGTACAGCAACCTCAGCTTCAACCACAAGTGCCTTTACTTCCACAGCCAGTACCTCAGGTATACATTCCTCAACAAGCATCTTCTATTGTTCCACTGGCTGGTGATTCAAAATTAAAGCGTTCAGGGCAAAATTATAAGGCATGGGTCAGTGAGGTTGGACTTTTACTCCATAGAGAAGGTACCCATTGCATGGTGTTTAATCCTCCTGACCAGCCATGGACTCCTGCAATAAGAGACTTAGATACTAAAGCATGCACAACATTATTGATGTCCATGGATACTGAACTCCAGGTTACATTTCCACCTGATGCAACTGCCCAACAAATTTGGGCCCAATTAGAAACATGCTACCATCCTGTTTCAATTGAATCTACATGTTTGCTCTTGTCTGAGTTCCATGGTTTGAGATTAAAACCAGGTGAATATATTTGAGAACATTTAACTATGGCTGTACCTGATGTCCACTCAACTGACAAAGAAGGGGTTGTCACTGCGCTATTTGTATTTGTATTTGCCAGCTGAGCTTCCATTCTGAACATTACAATAGCTTGCCAGAGAACCTTGTTTTCTTTGTCCGTCTGCTGATAAACTGCTGGTAAGATGTAGTTAGCTAGGTTTTTTTTACTTTTATGATAAAAATATTTCTTAGAATAAATTCAGGTTTTCTTTCTTTGAGAGTATACACCATGGAAAACAAGATCCATTCACCTTTAATTAATTACAGTTTCCCCAGGGGGGGAACGAGGCTGATTCACGCTTCGTCAAATTTAATTTAAAAATTATAATTTTTTGCTCAGTATTGAATTAGAGGAGGAGCAAGTAAAAGAAACAATGATAGCTTGAGGAAGAAACTTTGGATATTCAATTGATTTGGAAAAATGGCAACAACTATGGGAAAGTAATTATAAATTAACAGTGTCCACTGCATATAAGGAAAATCAATATAAAATGTTTTTTAGATGGCACATGCCACCTGAGAAATTAGCAAAAATGTTTAAAGATAAATCAGCTACCTGCTGGAAATGTCATCAAACACCAGGATCTTATCATCATATGTGGTGGACCTGTCCTGGAGCAAAAATTTACTGGTACAAAATTAAAATCTGGTTGGAAGAAATGATACAGCAACACACTGAATTTAAACCAGAGTTGTTCCTACTGGGTATCTTTCCAGAAAAAAATAGTAAGGAAAATGTATATTTGATCATACATGTAATAACAGCTACAAGAATTGTGTATACTCAAAATTGGAAATCAGAGAAAATACCTTTGGAAGAAGAAGTAATAAAAAAAATAAATGTTGGAAGTGTCATCAACCACCAGGATCATATTATCATAAGTGGTGGACATGTCCGGAAGCTAAAACTGGTTGCGAATCGGTAGTAAATGTAAGTAGAACCCACCCCTGATAAGGATCAAGATAGAAGTAATGACAACTATACAGAAAAAGAAAGAACTTTGGAAGATAACACCGAGATGTCATAGGGAAGAGAAAACTGATGCATTACAGTAAATGTTTGTTTGTCTAAAAAATAAAAAACTTTTTTTTAAAAAAGGAAGAAGAAATAATAAAGAAAATTTTGCTATGTGCAGAAATGGACATACTGACAGTCGAACTTAAAAACAAGGGCGAGACAGAATACTATGAAATTTGGAATAAAATGTACCAATGGTTGAAAATGAGAAAAAGGAGTTGAAACAGAAAAGATTGAGGGTTTGTAGAAGTGAAACGGGGCAATATTTAGACAAATATGCAAATGAGGACAAGGGATATTTTTATAATATCAAAGTAGCAATGTATGATAAGTAGGAATTGTATTTTTTGTTATGAAAAAATATGTATGGAAATGACTAAGCTAGGAGATCACACTGTGTTCAATGTTTTTAATGTGTAATTAATAAAAAGTTTTTTAAAAAACAAACAAAAACCACAAAATACATCCCAACATGTATTCCAACAGTTAGAAAGCGGCAGACAAACACATACTTCTTTGGAGGTTGGGAGTGTGATGTTTGACTAACCTTACAAGGTCCTCCCTTGTGGTCAGGAGTCATGACGCAGACCATGCCAGGCAAGGCAGGGTTGATGATCCACCTGTTGCGCAGATTGCTATAAATGCAGTTGCAGGTGTTGACAGTCAAGAGGTCCATGGTCTCTTGGAGGACCATGGGGTCTGGCAGGCGGACTGGAAGACAAGTAGGAATGAGGTTAAACATGTGGAAATGGTAGCCCTAAACACAACATTTTGCACTGAATTACATGCACGCACACACTCCAGATATACTCAAGCATGCACACACAAAAACTAGCATGCTTGCACATACACACTGATTCTCTTGCCTCTAGTGCAGGTAGTTCTTGACTTATGACCACAATTGAGTCCAAAATTACTCTTGCTAAGTGAGACAGTTGTTAAGTGAATTTTGCCCCATTTTATGGTCTTTCTTGCCACAGTTATTAAATGAATCACTGCACTTAATAAGTTAGTAACATGGTTGTTAAATGAATTTGGCTTCCCCCATTGACTTTGCTTGTCAGAAGGTCACAAAAGTTGATCACATGGTCCCGGGACACTGCAACCGTCATAAATATGAGGCAGTTGCCAAGCACCTGAATTTTGATCATGTGACCATGGGGCTGCTGCGGTGGTTGTGTAAAAAATGGCCATAAGTCACTTTTTTCAGTGCCATTGTAACTTTGGTCACTAAATGAACTGTTGTAAGTTGAAGACTACCTGTAGTCTCTCAGACAAGACACTGTCCCATTCCACCTCCACTTCACTTCAGTTTGGCTTCAGCCCCCTTTTCTTCTGGGTTCATCCCCCCCCCCCCCCCGTTTTATTTGTTTTATTTATATAACATTCAATTTCCATCAGTGTGTGATCTGGATACAGTTATTTTTAAACAATCTTAATCCACATATTTGTTATAGCATTCATCACCATAATATTAATAATACAGTAGTATAATAATGATAATGCTTAACATCACATTGTCTCATTTACCTGCTCATTTTTCAAGTTTACTTAATAGGTAACAATATAGTTTCTTTATCAGTTTGTCATCTGTTCCAGTTAGTATCTGGTCTAGTTCTGTTAATTCTTTATTAAAACCATACATTTTAGCATCTTTCTCGTAGCGGGATTATATCTGCATATGTGGCCACCATGCAATATTTATCCCTTGGCTACCAAGTTCCTGTTTAGTTTTTAATTCCCCTTTGTAATTCAAAATATCTTTGTATCTTACTATTTTTTCCATGTTAATAACATTAGGATGTACCAATGCCTCCATAGTGGAAAGCCAGATTGATATTTTCAAATAGTGTTGTTCTTTTGTCTTAAACCAGACTAATAACAATGCATAACGTAGTGTCTCTGAAAGTAACTATGTATCTTATTCTTTCCATACCATAAGAAAGCATGCCAGCCTAGTTGAAGGTCATGCCCTTCTAATGTTAATAATCTTGTGTGTCTCAAACTGATCCCTTCTTTCACCCATGTGAGTACCAAGGCCGGGTAGTACAATTTCCAATCTGGTAGTGCAAAGCCCCCTCTCTTTTTGGTTTCCTGCAACATTTTCAAACCTATTCTTGCGTTCTTTCCTAACCATACATATTTTAATATTGTTTTATTTAATTCTTCAAAATATTTTTTCTTCAGTTTTTTTTTTTTTACCGATTTTTAATAATTTTTATTTATACAAATCGGCAATACAATAAAAAACATTTTCGGTTCCGTGATGCATATACAGATACACAAACTTTTAACTTGCCATACATATACATATACTATTACTTCTTATAAGTAGGTTTTATCTTAATAATCATTGCATATAATAATACTCAGTGATATATATCTTCATTAATTGGCTAGTAATTAACCTCTATATACTATCTCATTTTTTATTTCTTCTCTCCATCCACTCATACCACATGTCCCACACGCCATAATACTCCGAATCTATTCTGTCATTGATTTCTAGAGATAATTCGTTCATTTCTGCGCACTCCAATATTTTCTTTATAACAAATTCTTCTGATGGTAGCTGTTTTTCCTTCCAATACTGGGCAAAAGAAATTATTGCGGCTGTCACTATGTGTATAATCAGATACTTTTTCTCTTTTACATATTCTGTTTTCAAGATTCCCAGGAGAAGTGCTTTGGGGTCAAAGTCAAAATCCTCTCTTACAATTTCCGAAATCCACTTCGATATCATCTTCCAATATTTTTGTGCCTGGTTTTTCTCCAGTTTTATTGGTATTGTTTGACAAAATGTTCATTTTTATAGTGGTTATTCTTCCTGATAGTGACAATTGTAGATCTTTCCATTTCTCCAGCTCTAATTTAATTTGCCTCATCAATTTCATGTAATTATCCTCTTTAATTGTTGCACACTTTGCTGTTAGTTGTATTCCTAAGTACTTCACGTTTTTAACTATCTGTATTTTAATTATTTCCATCAACACTCTTTTTTGTGTATCTGTGAGGTTCTTGAGTAGCATCTTTGTCTTATCCCTATTTATTTTCAATCCTGCTACTTCCCCATATTCTTCTAGTCTTCTATTTTTCTGATTAATTTCAGTCCAGTTTCTAGGGGGTCTTCTAGTATGAAGACCACGTCATCTGCGAATGCCTGTAGTTTATAATTCACTTTTCTTATTTCCATTCCCTTTATTTCTTCATCTTGCCGAATTTTCCTGGTTAACACTTCCAAAGTCAGTATGAATAGCAGTGGAGACAGTGGGCATCCCTGTCTGGTGCCTTTCTTGATATCAAAGTTCTCTGTCATGTTTCCATTTACCATCACCTTGGCTGATTGTTTACAATATATTGCTTTAATCATATTAGTAAATCTCTCCCCAAAGTCCATATATTTTAGTTGTGCTATCATGAATTGCCGATTAACATTGTCATATGTTTTCTGTGCATCTAGAAACATCAACGCCATTTGTTTTCCAGGGCGTGTCTCATAATACTCCAATGTATTTAAAATCATTCTCATATTATTTTTAATCTGTCTCTTTGGTAGAAATCCATTCTGATCTGGATGTATAAATTTATTCAAATATTTTTTAAATCTCTCTGCTATTATTGAAGCATATATTTTGTAGTCCACATTCAATAAGGATATTGGCCTATAGTTCTTTATCTGTGTTAAATCTGAGTCCTCTTTCGGTATAAGGGTAATATTTGCTTCCATCCATGAGTTTGGTATTTTTGCTTCTAATAATACTTCATTATAAACTTCCACCATCACTGGGCTTAATACCCCTTCTAGTTGTTTGTAGAATTCTGCTGGTAGCCTATTGGGCCCTGGTGTTTTATTAATTTTTTGTCTCTTAATCGCTTCTGTCACTCCCATCATGGTTATCCGTTCATTCAGCATATCCTTAACTATATCTGGTACCTTGGGAAGTTCAGATTGTTCCAGGTATTGTATTTTATTTTCCAAAATTTCCTGATAAATACAGTTTCTTGTAGTACTCTTTTATAATAGCTTTTTTATCTTCATTCTGATAGTGAAGGGTCCCTTTCTCATCAATTAATCAATGTATTAATTTTTTTCTCTCTCTCTTTTTTCAGTTTATATGCCAACCAACTTCCCGGCTTATTCGTGTTTTCAAAAAAGTTTTGCTTTGCACTTTTAATTTTATATGCCAGTTCTTTTTCCAATAAGTTCATTTTATGTTTTATTATATCTATTCGGTTTTCCAATTTTTTTTTTGGTGGTTCTCTCTGTAGTTCTAATTCCAACCTTTTATATTCTTCTTCTAACATTATCTTATTTTGTTTCTTCTTCTTGTTTTTCTTTCCCATATATGTTATAGCTATTTCCTGGGTATATGTTTTAACAGTATCCCATACAATTTGTAGGGAGGTCTCTTCCTTCCTATTCTCTTTGAAGAAAAAATCCAATTCTTTTTCCATCTTTTGTATGAATTCTTTTTCTTGCAGTATTGCTTGATTTAACATCCATCTCCATTTTCTTTTTTGTCCTTTCCATACAACTTTCATTGGATTGTGGTCTGCCCAAACATTAGGTTCTGTTTCTATCTCTTGCACACATGCTTCCAACTCTGATGTCATCCATACCATGTCTATTCTGGACCAGGGTTTATGCCTATTTGAACAGAATGAATATTGATTTTTCTTAGGGTAAGTCTCTCTCCATACATCTTACATTCCTATTTCCTCCATCATTTTGAAAAAGGGTTTTGGAAGTGTTTTCCTGGCTTTTTTACCTATTTTACTGCTCATATAGTCAAGTTCTGTATCTACAATTACGTTAAAGTCTCCTACCACACAAATATTTTCATATCCCAATTCTATAATTTTCTTTTTTTAAAATCAAGTTTTATTGATTTTTTTTCTTTCACACACACACACATATTTTATGAACAGAGTATTGACCATATCATATCTTACACAACTTATCATATCCAATTTCATTTTACATAGTTACCATTTTTGCCAAAATATTCTTTTTCCATACTTTTTTATCTTAACTTAATACTTCTATACTTTTTATATAAACAGCATCACCATCCGCCCTCAAATCCTAGTTTCCTAACATTATTTCAGTTAGTTATCTTATCTTATCCATTGTTAATCATATATATTCCCTTTTAACTTTCATATTAATTTGTTCTTCATCCTAATAAATTTGCACATTCTCGGGGTTGCCTTTCTACCATCATCTCCCTTGTTTTACAGTTCTTCTTCTCCTCTCCTCTCTTTCTCTTCCCTCCCTTCTTTTATCCCTTTCTACTTTCCTCTTTCCTCCTCTCCCACTCCTTCTCTACTTCCCCTTCCTTCCCCCCTCCTCTATTCCTTCCTCCCTTTCTAACCTTCTCTCCTACTCTTATTTCCACTCCTTTTCTTCCTCTCCTTTTCCCTTTCTTCTATTCCTCTCTCTCCTTCCTCTCTTCTCCTTCTTCCCTCTACTCCTCCTTCCATTCTCTTTCCATTGTTGTATTCATTTTCAATTCAATATTTTCCACAATGGTATCTGGGTAACAACGATTCCCCCCCCCCACACACACACACTTATTAACTATATTTTTCAAAGTCCCCATCACATTTTTAAATTATTAACAATGTATTTCAAATCATTCCATTTTTACATTGAAACCTTTTAACGTAATTAACCTTCCACCTCTTATTTTCCTTAATTCCTAATTTCTTTTTTTTTAAATTTTTATTATACAAAATAGCAATACAATCAAAACATTTTCGGTTCCGTGGTGCAGATACATGTATACAAACTTTTTACTTGCCATTTACATAATATTACTTCTTAGAGTTGAATTTAATCTAAAAGCTATTACAAATAATAGTGCTCAAATCCTTAAAGTACAAGTGATATTATTGATTTCTTTATAATCTTTATTAATTAGTTAATAATTGATCTCTATACTCTACCTTATTTTTTATTTCTTTTCTCTATCCACTCATACCACATGTCCCACATGCTATAGTATTCCGAATCCTCTCTGTCATTAATTTCTAGAGTTAATTTATTCATTTTGGCGCACTCCAGTACTTTCCTAATAACATATTCTTCAGATGGTAACTGTTTTTCTTTCCAATACTGGGCAAAAGAAATTCTTGCGGCTGTCATTATATGTATAATTAAATACCTTTTCATTTTTGCAGATTCTGTTTTCAAGATTCCCAGGAGAAATGCTTTTGGGTCGAAATCCAAATTTTCTCTTATTATTTCCGAGATCCACTTCCATATCATCCTCCAGTATTTTTGTGCCTGATTACAAGTCCACCAACAATGATAAAAAGTACCTTGTTGGTGGTCACATTTCCAACAGTTAGCGCTCAAATTGGGATAAATCTTCACTATCCTAGCTGGGGCCATGTGCCACCTATAAAACATCTTATATTGATTTTCCTTCTAAGTCACCGCCCTAGTCATTTTAAGATTATTATTCCATATTGTATCCCATTCATTCAGATTTATATTCTGTTCAATATTCTTGGCCCAAGCTAACATCAGTTCCTTAACCACCTCCTCTACCATATCATACTCCAATAGATAATTATATAATTTGGCTAATATTTTATCATCTATACCCATCCAAATCTTATCAAATCCATTAATACTTGTCTCTATACCAAATTCCTCCTTGTCCTTTTTATATCGGGATTTAATTTGAGCATATGGCCACCAATCTATAGAGATACCTTGCTCCTTCAATTCTTCCCTTGTTTTGAGATTCCCTCCCCCATCCAATATCTCGTTATATCTAACCATTTTGCCCATTTCTAATACATTCGGGTATATTAAGGCCTCCATGGTGGAGAGCCATCTCGGAACTTTTGTATATTGCTTCTGTCTTATCTCTCCCCATGTTTGCATTAAGGTCTCCCTTATTTTGTGTCTATGAAAATATGTTTTCATTTTTTTCCCCGTTTCCCAAAGATAGGCGTGCCAACCCTTCTGAAGATCGTGCCCTTCCAAGGTTAGGAGTCTTTTATTTCTCAAAGTTGCCCAATCTTTCAGCCATACTAAATTTGCGGCTTTTTGATACATCTCCCATTTAGGTAGTCCGAAACCCACTCTTTCCTTCATGTCCTGTAGGTTCCTAATTGCTATCCTCGGTTTCTTTCCCTCCCAAATAAATTTCCTAATCATAGTATTAAGCTCCAGAAAGAATTTTTTATCTAATTTAACAGGGACTGTTTGAAATAAATACAATAGCTTGGGTAATATACTCATTTTTGTTGCTGAAATTCTACCTAATAATGATATCTGTAATCTTCCCCACTTTTCTAAATCCTGTTTTATATTCCTAATTAATGGTATATAGTTATCCTCCTTGAGGGCTGAGCACTTCGATGAGATCCACACCCCTAGGTATTTTACCTTCTGGGCAATTTGGATCTCCATTGATTCTTCCAACACTTTCTTTTGTACCTCCGTCATATTTTTAGTTACTAATTTAGTTTTAGACTTCCGGTTGGTGACTCTCAGCGATATGGCATTGTGACAGCGATTGCTGCCTTCAGTGCCACTTTTTCGCCGTGTTTTGGGGTCCCTTCGAGGCATGAGAGCTTGGAGAGCTCTGCGGACGGAAGCAGGGTGTCGGCAGGCAGAGTGGTGAGAGGCAAGCACTCTCTGCTGGTCCGACAATCGCTGTCAATCTAGCACGGCGCGTCTGCCTTTGATGGCAGACCCGAAGCTGTGATAGCCAACAAAGACGGGAAGGAAGAAAATTTCGGTGAAGTTGGTGGCAATCAACACTCATATTTACTCTCCCACGAACATGCTCTGAGTGAGTTCACTTGGATTGTACTGGCTGGGTCGGATGAGAAAGATCCAAGAAGGAATGAGCGGAGATCATGAGGTTGGAGGAGATCGGAGTGGAGTGAGATCGCAGACGAGCTGGTGAGATTGATCGACGAGTAAAAAAGACACTTTTGGAGTGGGGAGATGGCGCTACCAGGAAATAGGATTAATACACCGAACTGAGCAAGTATTTTTGGGAGGCTGCCAGCATTAATTGGGCAGATTACATAGAAGAAACTGGATACCGGAAGTGTGGCCATTGTATAAACTGACAACAAGACAGTCGTGAACTAAGAGAGGGGAGACAGAGTATTCGCGGAAGGCAAAGTAGCTGTTGAAATCAGAGTGACAACGCAAAAGGGACAGTGATAGAACTTAAAAGCAGTGGAAAACGGATTATATAGTAAAGTGTGCCTACTTCTGTGAATGGACATCTTTATATCTTCAGAGCGGTCTTTTTCTATCCTAGTGGCGAAACTATTGAGCATTTAATTAATTAACGATTGGGACGAAAACTACAATCAATACTAGTATATCTACATATTTATAGTTATATCATATATATTACATATTTTTACTTTATACTTAATTTTATTTATATCTACATTAATATTTATATTTATATATTTACACTTAGTGGAATAAGGTAATAGATTATTAGAGTTTAATATTGACTCTAATTTAAGACTTATTAAGTGTCTTCTAGATATTGATATTAAGGAATATATCTTTCTATAAGTGGATCCTCCTCTTTTCTATTTATTCTTTGCTATTCTTGATAACTTATATATAATTTTGAAAATTGAGATCGATTAATTAATTCATTTGTGTATTTACATTTCTCTAACATATATTTGAATATTATTAGTGATTAAGTGTTAAACAGGGATTTTGTATAGTCTATTTGCTAAGCAGTGGTAGGGAAAATAGGGAGGGGAGGTTATTCTAGTTTAAATTAATGAATTTGGGTAAGTGATTAATAAGTGATCTGTTACAGGATAGATCTGCATAATAGTAAATAATTAATAGAATAAGGTAAAAGGCCAAATCATATAAATTGTGAGAATTGATTTAAGTACTCTCGAAGCAAATAGAATAATTTGAATTATTGCTATACCAAAACAAATATTGAATAGTGGATTAGTGGTAAAGGACAAAATATAAATATATTTAAACATCTCCAGGAGTGGAAAAAACAAAGGTAACATTGGATAGGGGAAATTAGATACTGGTGCATGACAATTTGGAAAAATATTGAAAGGATATTAAGAGAACAGAAAAAGGTGCTAAAGGAGATGACAAGCCTTTCATCCACAGTGACTAAAATAGGAAAGAAAACACTATCAAACCCCACGATTACAATGTCTTCACCTGCTATGCAAAGATCAACCGAAGGCCTTTCTAAAACCGAAAAATCAGTAATGATTCCCACAATGCAAGCAATGCAATCAACACTGACAGCAATACAGGACACGATGATTATGATGCAAGAGAAAATGTCTAGCAATCATATAGAACTGAAGACAGACATCAGAGCAATAGATCAAAAAATGAATGATATACAGGAGTCGATACAAGTGAATACGCAGAAGATAAAAAAGATGGAAGATAAAATGGAGCAACAGGAAAAAAAATTGGTCATGGTTGACCAAAGGCTGGCACAGAATAGGGAATTGGAAGACTCAATTACCCAATTGGAAATGGACCGAGCCGCCTTCTATTTGCGTTTCCAAAATATCATTGAAGATAAGGAAGAGGATCTGGGCCAAGTGATGGCAGAAATAATAGCCGAGGTGTTGCAACAAGACAAACTCAACATCATAGAAGAATTAGACGAGGTATACAGGGTCCAGACTAATTATGCAAGGAGAAACACATTGCCAAGGGAGGTGCATATACGATTTGCTAGGAAGAAGGTAAGGGATATCTTTTATAGTATGGCAAGAGAAGAACAGGTGATGTACAAGGGAAAGGAGGTGATAGTACTAAAACAAATTCCAAGGAGGGTAAGGGAATGAAGGAGAGATTACAGATTTTTGGCTACCCAACTGAATAAGAGGAACATCCTTTTTAGGTGGATTTTACCAGAAGGCATGATTATTACGTGGCAAGGAAATAAAATCAAGATAGATAGTTTGGTAGTAGCCCAAGAGTTCCTAGATCAATTACGAGTGACTGAAGAAAATCAAAGCAGCAAAGAGGAATTAGAGGCAATAACACCAGAAGAAGAAGCCATTCAGCAGAAAAAAGAGAAAGAAGGGACACCGGAGAAGAAGGGGGTGGAAGATAAGAATAGTAAAGAAGTAATGAAAAACCAAAGACCACAAAGAGTTACACGAGCTAACAAGTACTAGGATAACATAAAGGACAAAGGAGATGGAAGACTGGAGGCTGATATCGATCAATGTAAATGGCTTGAATGAAAATAAAAAGAGGAAAAACTTTTTTACAAAATTGGTTAAACAAAATGTGGATATAGTGTGCCTTCAAGAGGTACGTATCAAAAAGGAAAACCAAAAATATTTAGAACATAAGAAATTAGGAAATCTTTTCACTTCCCTAGCTGATAAAAAAAAGAGAGGGGTTGCACTGTATATAAAGAAAGACATAAAAGCAGAACTAAAATATGCAGATCCGAAGGGTAGGATCTTAATGGTGGAAGTAAAGAGAGGTAATTGTCCAATCTTACTAACAGCAATTTATGCCCCGAATGAAAACTTGGGAGACTTTTATAAAAAATTAGGTGAAAGATTAAGTATAATGAATAGTAATAATATTTGCATAATTGGGGATTTCAATGAGGTAATAGACTCAGATAAAGACTATAAAGGGGCAAAAGGTAAAAAGAAAAAAAGGAAAATTATACCAAAATCATTCTTTGACATTGTAGAAGAGTTCAATTTAGTAGATAGTTGGTGGACTCTGCACCCATATAAGAGGCAATATACATATTTCAAGAATTGACATGATGTGGGTGAGCAGAAATATAGGACTAGATATTATGTCAATAGAAATTACACCTAATGTATGGGCGGATCATAGCCCGTTAGAGGTGAAATGGAAAAGTACCTACAAGAGGAAAAACATAAGATGGAGATTAAATACCCAATTTCTAAAGGACAAGCAAAATATTGAGAAAGTTAAAAAAGAACTAAAATTATTTTTTGAAGAGAATGAAAAAGAACCAACCCCAAGAGGAATTATATGGGACACAGTGAAAGCGTATCTGAGAGGCCTGGCGATATTGTATGGCTCACATAGGAATAAAGAAAGAAGCTTCTGCTTCTGCTTCTTTTTGTTCTTCTGCTGCTTCTGCTGCTTCTGTTACTTAATATGCTACTTCTACTTCTGCTTCTGCTTCTGGTTCTCCTTTTGCTTCTGCTTCTACTGTTTCTGCTTCTGCTACTTCTCCTTGTTGTGCTACTTCATTGGTTTCTTCTTCTTCTTCTTCTTCTTCTTCTTCTTCTTCTTCTTCTTCTTCTTCTTCTTCTGCTTCTGCTTCTGCTTCTGCTTCTGCTTCTGCTTCTGCTACTTCTGCTACTGTGTCTTCTGATGTTTCTGCTGCTGCTTCTGCTGCAGCTTCTCTTCTGCTTCTGCTTCTTTTTCTTCTGCTGCTGCCTCTGCTGCTTGTCCTACTTCATGTGCTGCTTCTACTTCTACTTCTGCTTCTGCTGCTTCTGCTTCTGCTTCTACTTCTTTTTCTTCTGCTTCTGCTGCTTCATGTGATGCTTGTGCTTCTACTTGTACTGCTTCTGATACTTCTGCTTCTATTGCTTCTACTTCTGCTTCTGCTGCTTCTGCTACTAAATGTGCTGCTTCTGCTTCTGCTTCTGCTTCTGCTTTTGCTTCTACTGTTTCTGCTTCTGCTACTCCTGCTTCTGTGTCTTCTGCTTCTGCTTCTGCTTCTGCTTCAGCTTCGGCTTCTCCTCCTCCTCCTCCTCCTCCTCCTCCTCCTCCTCCTCCTCCTCCTCCTCCTCCTTTGTTTTCTTCTGCTCCTTAATGTGCTGCTTCTGTTTCTGGTTCTTCTTCTGCTTTTGCTTTTGCATCTCCTTCTGCTTCTGCTATTGCTTCTGCTTCTGCTTCTTCTTTTTCTTCTGCTTCTGCTTCTTCTGCTGCTTCTGCTATTGCTTCTGCTATTGCTTCTGCTTCTGCTTCTTCTTTTTCTTCTGCTTCTGCTTCTTCTGCTTCTTCTGCTTCTGCTTTTGCTTCTACTGTTTCTGCTTCTGCTACTTCTGCTTCTGCTACTTTTGCTAGTTGTGCTACTTCATTTGCTTCTGATTCTTCTTCTACTTCTGCTTCAGTTCTGCTGCTGCTTCTGCTACTTCATGTGCTGCTTCTACTCTGCTTCTGCTTTTGCTTCTGCTTCTACTGCTTCTGTGTCTTCTGCTTCTGCTTCTGTTTCTACTTTTCTTCTTCTGCTTCTGCTGCTTCATGTGCTGCTTGTGCTTCTGCTTGTACTGCTTCTGCTACTTCTGCTGCTGATTCTTCTTCTTCTTCTTCTTCTTCTTCTTCTTCTTCTTCTTCTGCTGCTGCTGCTGCTGCTGCTGCTGCTGCTGCTTCTGTGTCTTCTACTTCTGCTACTTCATGTGCTGCTTCTGCTTTTGTTTTTGTTTTTGATTTTGCTTCTTCTTTTTCTGCTTCTTTTTCTGCTTCTGCTTCTGCTTCTGCTAATGCTTCGGCTTCGGCTTCGGCTTCTCCTCCTCCTCCTCCTCCTCCTCCTCCTCCTCCTCCTCCTCCTCCTCCTCCTCCTTTGTTTTCTTCTTCTGCTCCTTCTTGTGCTGGTTCTGGTTCTGGTTCTGGTTCTGGTTCTGGTTCTGGTTCTGGTTCTGGTTCTTCTGCTTTTGCTTTTGCTTTTGCTTTTGCTTTTGCTTTTGCTTTTGCTTTTGCTTTTGCTTTTGCTTTTGCTTTTGCTTTTGCTTTTGCTTTTGCTTTTGCTTTTGCTTTTGCTTTTGCTTTTGCTTTTGCTACTTCTGCTTCTGTTTCTTCTACTTCTGCTAGTTGTGGTACTTCATTTACTCCTCCTCGTCGTCCTCCTCATTCTCCTCCTCCTCCTCCTCCTCCTTCATTTTCTGCTTCTGCTCCTTAATGTGCTGCTTCTGTTTCTGTTTCTTCTTCTGCTTCTGCTTCTTCTGCTTCTGCTTCTTCTGCTGCTTCTGCTTCTGCTTCTTCTGCTGCTTCTGCTTCTACTGTTTCTGTTTCTGCTACTTCTGCTTCTGCTACTTTTGCTAGTTGTGCTACTTCATTTGCTTCTGATTTTTCTTCTACTTCTGCTTCTACTTCTGCTTCTGCTACTTCTGCTTCTGTGTTTTCATATGTTTCTTCTGCTGCTGCTTCTGCTACTTCATGTGCTGCTTCTGCTTCTGCTTCTGCTTCTGCTTCTGCTCCTGCTCCTGCTCCTGCTCCTGCTCCTGCTCCTGCTCCTGCTTCTGCTTCTGCTTCTGCTTCTGCTTCTGCTTCTGCTTCTGCTTCTACTGCTTCTTCTTTTGTTACAGCAAAAAGAAAGATACCAGGCCAAGCTCTTCAATGCAGGAAAGAATTTATTGTGCACGGTTCAAACCGCCCAAAGGCAAACAAAAGTCTGAACCCCGAAGGGTTCTTTGGGACCAGTATTTATACCATTCCAACTACATATACATATCAGAGAACTTTACTTTTAACACGTAGAAACTAACCTTCATCAGTTTGCAAGGATCAAAGAGGAGAGGAAATAATAAACACCCCCTGACACATTCATGTTCTCTGGTAAGTGTCTCAAGACAAAACATAAGAAGATAAGGGACAGGAAGACGCCTCTAGGGCAATAAAGGAAGCAGCAGTTGTTATCTGGGAATATACATGACATTTGGGGTGCAATAAACAGTAAATTACAGGATGCATTTGTTTTGGGTCAAGACACCCTTTACAGATAAGTACCTTCGTCAAATACCTTCGTCAATCCAGCAACCTTTTATGGCCCAGGAGAGGAAAGTTAGCCAGGGCCAAAATATTAAGTCCCTAATATTTGAGGTTCAATCCAATATCAGAATTTGGGCTGCCTTACTTCTGCTACTCCTGCTTCTGTGTCTTCTGCTTCTGCTTCTGTTTCTACTTTTCTTCTTCTGCTTCTGCTGCTTCATGTGCTACTTGTGCTTCTGCTTGTACTGCTTCTGCTACTTCTGCTGATTCTTCTTCTTCTTCTTCTTCTTCTGCTGCTGCTGCTGCTGCTGCTGCTGCTGCTGCTTCTGTGTCTTCTACTTCTGCTACTTCATGTGCTGCTTCTGCTTTTGTTTTTGTTTTTGATTTTGCTTCTTCTTTTTCTGCTTCTCCTCCTCCTCCTCCTCCTCCTCCTCCTCCTCCTCCTCCTCCTCCTCCTCCTCTGTTTTCTTCTTCTGCTCCTTCATGTGCTGGTTCTGCTTCGGCTTCGGCTTCGGCTTCGGCTTCGGCTTCGGCTTCTGCTTCGGCTTCTGCTTTTGCTTCTGCTTCTGCTTCTGCTTCTGCTTCTGCTTCTGCTTCTGCTTCTGCTTCTGCTTCTGCTTTTGCTTTTGCTTCTGCTTCTGCATCTGCATCTGCATCTGCTTCTACTGTTTCTGCTTCTGCTAGTTCTGCTTCTGCTACTTTTGCTAGTTGTGCTACTTCATTTGCTTCTGATTTTTCTTCTACTTCTGCTTCTGCTACTTCTTTCTTTATTCCTATGTGAGCCATACAATATCGCCAGGCCTCTCAGATACGCTTTCACTGTGTCCCATATAATTCCTCTTGGGGTTGGTTCTTTTTCATTCTCTTCAAAAAATAATTTTAGTTCTTTTTTAACTTTCTCAATATTTTGCTTGTCCTTTAGAAATTGGGTATTTAATCTCCATCTTATGTTTTTCCTCTTGTAGGTACTTTTCCATTTCACCTCTCCTTCTCCTTCTCCTTCTCCTTCTCCTTCTCCTTCTCCTTCTCCTTCTCCTTCTGCTTCTCCCCCTCCTCCTCCTCCTCCTCCTTCTTTGTTTTCTTCTTCTGCTCCTTCATGTGCTGTTTCTGTTTCTGTTTCTGTTTCTGTTTCTGTTTCTGTTTCTGTTGCTGTTGCTTTTGCTTTTGCTGTTGCTTTTGCTTTTGCTTTTGCTTTTGCTTTTGCTTTTGCTTTTGCTTTTGCTTTTGCTTTTGCTTTTGCTTTTGCTTTTGCTTTTGCTTTTGCTTTTGCTACTTCTGCTTCTGCTACTTCTGCTTCTGCTAGTTGTGCTACTTAATTTCCTCCTCCTCCTCCTCCTCCTCCTCCTCCTCCTCCTCCTCCTCCTCCTCCTCCTCCTCCTTCTTCTTCTTCTCCTTCATGTGCTGGTTCTGGTTCTGGTTCTGGTTCTGGTTCTGGTTCTGGTTCTGGTTCTGGTTCTGGTTCTGGTTCTGGTTCTGGTTCTGGTTCTGGTTCTGGTTCTTCTTCTGCTTTTGCTTCTGCTTTTGCTTCTGATTTTGCTTCTGCTACTTCTGCTTCTTCTACTTCTGCTAGTTGTGCTACTTCATTTACTTCTCCTCCTCCTCCTTCTGCTTCTGCTACTTCTGCTTCTGCTAGTTGTGCTACTTAATTTCCTCCTCCTCCTCCTCCTCCTCCTCCTTCTTCTTCTTCTGCTCCTTCATGTGCTGGTTCTGGTTCTGGTTCTGGTTCTGGTTCTGGTTCTGGTTCTGGTTCTTCTTCTGCTTTTGCTTCTGCTTTTGCTTCTGATTTTGCTTCTGCTACTTCTGCTTCTTCTACTTCTGCTAGTTGTGCTACTTCATTTACTTCTCCTCCTCCTCCTTCTTCTTCTGCTTCTTCTGCTGCTGCTGCTTCTGTGTCTTCTACTTCTGCTAATTCATGTGCTGCTTCTGCTTTTGTTTTTGTTTTTGTTTTTGTTTTTGTTTTTGTTTTTGTTTTTGTTTTTGTTTTTGTTTTTGTTTTTGTTTTTGTTTTTGTTTTTGTTTTTGTTTTTGTTTTTGTTTTTGTTTTTGTTTTTGTTTTTGTTTTTGTTTTTGTTTTTGTTTTTGTTTTTGTTTTTGTTTTTGTTTTTGTTTTTGATTTTGCTTCTTCTTCTTCTTCTTTTTCTGCTTCTGCTTCTGCTTCTGCTTCTTCTTCTTTTTCTGCTTCTGCTTCTGCTTCTGCTTCTGCTTCTGCTTCTGCTTCTGCTTCTGCTTCCGCTAATGCTTCTGCTTCTCCTTCCGCTAATGCTTCTGCTTCTGCTTCTGCTTCTGCTTCTGCTTCTGCTTCTGCTTCTGCTTCTGCTTCTGCTTCTGCTTCTGCTTCTGCTTCTGCTTCTGCTTCTGCTTCTGCTTCTGCTTTGGCTTCTCCTTCTTCTCCTTCTGCTTCTCCTCCTCCTCCTCCTCCTCCTCCTCCTCCTCCTCCTCCTCCTCCTCCTCCTCCTTCTTTGTTTTCTTCTTCTGCTCCTTCATGTGCTGTTTCTGTTTCTGTTTCTGTTGCTGTTGCTGTTGCTGTTGCTGTTGCTGTTGCTGTTGCTGTTGCTTTTGCTTTTGCTTTTGCTTTTGCTTTTGCTTTTGCTTTTGCTTTTGCTTTTGCTTTTGCTTTTGCTTTTGCTTTTGCTTTTGCTTCTGCTTCTGCTTCTGCTTCTGCTTCTGCTTCTGCTTTGGCTTCTCCTTCTTCTCCTTCTGCTTCTCCTCCTCCTCCTCCTCCTCCTCCTCCTCCTCCTCCTCCTCCTCCTCCTTCTCCTCCTTCTTTGTTTTCTTCTTCTGCTCCTTCATGTGCTGTTTCTGTTTCTGTTTCTGTTTCTGTTGCTGTTGCTGTTGCTGTTGCTGTTGCTGTTGCTGTTGCTGTTGCTGTTGCTGTTGCTTTTGCTTTTGCTTTTGCTTTTGCTTTTGCTTCTGCTTCTGCTTCTGCTTCTGCTTCTGCTTCTGCTTCTGCTTCTACTGTTTCTGCTGCTGCTACTTCTGCTTCTGCTACTTTTGCTAGTTGTGCTACTTCATTTGCTTCTGATTCTTCTACTTCTGCTTCTGCTGCTTCTGCTTCTGCTACTTCTGCTTCTGCTACTTCTGCTTCTGTGTTTTCTTATGTTTCTTCTGCTGCTGCTTCTGCTACTTCATGTGCTGCTTCTACTCTGCTTCTGCTTCTGCTTTTGCTTCTACTTCTACTGCTTCTTCTTCTGCTACTCCTGCTTCTGTGTCTTCTGCTTCTGCTTCTGTTTCTACTTCTTTTGTTCTGCTTCTGCTGCTTCATGTGCTGCTTGTGCTTCTGCTTGTACTGCTTCTGCTACTTCCGCTGCTGCTTCTTTTACGTCGTCGTCTTCTTCTTCTTCTTCTTCTTCTTCTTCTTCTTCTTCTTCTTCTTCTTCTTCTTCTTCTTCTTCTTCTTCTTCTTCTTCTTCTTCTGCTTGTTCTGTGTCTTCTACTTCTGCTACTTCATGTGCTGCTTCTGCTTTTGTTTTTGTTTTTGATTTTGATTTTGATTTTGCTTCTTCTTCTTTTTCTGCTTCTGCTTCTGCTTCCACTAATGCTTCTGCTTCTGCTTCTGCTGCTGCTTCTGGTACTTTATGTGCTACTTCTACTTCTGCTTCTGCTGCTTCTGCTGTTTCTACTTCTTCTGCTGTTTCTGTTGCTGTTGTTGAGATGAGGTATATATGAAATCCAGAGGAGGGACATTGACATATAAAGGAAAGGAAATTATAATATTAAAACAAATACCCCGAATAATTAGGAATCAGAGACAACAATGTCAGTTCTTAATGAATCAGCTGAATAAACACAAAATAGCCTTCAGATGGCTTATACCCAAAGGGTTGCTGGCTACATGGGAAGATAAAAAATACAAGATAGATACACTAGAGAAAGGAAGAGAATTTCATGATTCACACTTTAACCGGGAAGATGAGCAAGACAGTAAAGATGAAATAGAAAGTAGAACCCAAGAAGAAGATCCATTAGAAGTAATACAAGAAAAGGAAGTAAGGATAAGGCAAGAAAAAGAAAGAGAGGAGAGAGAAGGAGCGAGGACGAAAACATGGATGGAGACAAGAAATACAAAAAAACAGTTACATTAGACAATGGAAGGGGCCCTGAAACTTTTTTTTAATTGAAAAAGTTTTACAAATACAAGTTTTTCATTCCCCCCCCCCCGAATTTCCCCCCCCCTACCCTCCCATCCCACCCTTGGCTTCCCTTACAAAAATTATTATTCTTATACAATCCACAGATATTAAGAAAAAGGATAGGTGAAATCCAAATAAAATATCATATCAGACATTTCTCTCATCCAATCTACCCCTATCAGTAATAAAATAATTTTTTCTAGATAACATCCAAATAATAATCTACATATATCTATCCCCCTTATTACAAGATAAAACATAATTTCCCCAATTACTCTACCCCCCATTTAAACTATTTCCTACTTAACCTATTCTACATAACATTCTATATCAATATATCAATCTCTATTTAATCCAAATCTTAATTACCTCCAGTTACTTTACACCCTATATACTATAACTTTCAGTCCAACATAATATAACATTTTTCAACTAAATGCTAACTGATACTTCTTTGTTTGGTATTTATTCTGCACATAATCTATCCATTTCTTCCATTCCGAAACAAAAGTTTCTTGGGTCCTATCTTTTATATACGCTGATATCTTTGCCATTTCTGCAAAGCTAGCCATCTTCAGAGTCCATTCTTCAATAGTAGGTAAGATATCTTTTTTCCAATATTGTCCAATCAATAACCTAGCTGCAGTAATCATATATAATATCAATCTTGTTTCATTCGATGAAAAATCCTTAACTATACCCAATAAAAACAGTTGTGGAGAAAATTGAAGCTTCTTCTTCAGCACATTTTGCATAACCCACCAACGTTTAATCCAAAAAGCTTTCACTTTTCTACAAGTCCACCATATATGATAATATGTAGCATCTAAACAATCGCATCTCCAACATCTTGGTTGAACATTAGGGTACATACATGACAATTTCTTAGGATCTAAATGCCACCTATAAAACATTTTGTAAAAGTTTTCCCTCAAGTTCTGTGACTGAGTAAATTTAACATTCTGGACCCATATCTTTTCCCAAGTTTCCAGCATAACTGGTTCTGCAAAATTTTGTGCCCATTTAATCATGCAATCTTTAACCAATTCGCTTTCAGAATCTCTTTCTAACAATATATTATAAACCCTCTTAATATGCATTGCCCCTTTCTGTTTTATCTGCATCACAAAATCTTCTTCATGCATCATTAAACCAATTTTTTGATCTTCCCTCCATCTTGATTGAAGTTGACTGTACTGTAACCAAGTTATATTAATCCCTTCTTCCAACAGAGTTTTTAATGACTTCAAATTCCAGCTTCCCCCATCATTAGAAAGTATTTCTTTATATAAAATCCCCCCGAGTGACTTTATATTCCGTATAATGTGCCCAAGATCCAACCACAAAGGTATTTTGTAATCCAATTTCAACTGGTGCTTCTTCCAAACTCTCATCAAAGAATTTCTAAGTATATGACTTCTAAATACATTATCGACTTTGTTTTTGTAAAATAAATATGCATGCCAACCAAATTCCAAATCGTGGCCTTCTATATTCAAAATTTCAGTCCTTATCATTCCAAACCAATCACTCGCTTGTGTCAACGCTGCTGCTTCGTAATATAGTCGTAGATTTGGAACTTTGAGGCCACCTCTTTCCCGAACATCTTGTATAATTTTCAGTTTTACTCTTGGCTTTTTCTCATTCCAAATAAATTTGTTCAGTCCTTTTTGCCATTCAATCCAGTTTTTATCATTTTTAAGCACCGGAATCATTTGAAATAAAAACAAAAATCTAGGTAGAACGTTCATCTTAACTGCTGCTATTCTACCAAGTAGAGATAGTTGCAGTTTATTCCAAGTTTCCAAATCTTTTTGCACCTTTCGCCACAACACTTCATAATTATTTTGAAAAAGTTTTATATTAGAAGCTGCAACTTGCACCCCTAGATATTTCACCTTTGAAACTATTTCAAAGCCTGCCAACCTTTCGAGTTCCTTCTTTTGACCTTCCAACATATTTTTAACTATCATCTTGGTTTTTATCTGATTCAACTAAATGCTGATACCAAACCATATTCTTCTATAATATGTTTCATCTGGATGATTGATTCCAAAGGTCGTGTAAGGGTAACCACCAGATCATCTGCAAATGCCCTTATTCTGTAATCCTTTTGCCTTATAACTATTCCATTCAAAGTATTTGAGTCCCGTATTGAAGTCACCAAGACTTCTAAAGTTAAGATAAACAACAGTGGGGATAACGGGCATCCTTGTCTTGTTCCTTTTTGTATATTAAAATTTGTTGTTAAACTCCCATTAATAATAATTTGTGCTGTTTGCTCTTGATAAATTGCTGAAACCGCTTGAACAAACTGGTCCCCAAAGTTCATTTTTAATAAAGTCTTTAGTAGAAAATTCCAATTCACCCGATCAAAGGCCTTTTCCGCATCCAAAAACACCAGCACTGCAGGGATCTGTTTACTTTTCTCAAGATGTTCCAATAAATCTATGAGTTGCCTCATGTTATCCTTCATGTATCTGCCCTCAATAAATCCAGCTTGATCATAATGAATCACCTCTTGCATAACTGGCATTAATCTGTTGGCTAATACTTTTGCAAAAATTTTGTAATCTGTATTCAAGAGAGATATTGGTCTAAAATTTTCTGGTTTTGTAGAACCTTCCTCTTTTGGTATCAATGAAATAAAGGCCGTCTTCCACGAGGGGGGTATTTTCCCCCCCTGTTGTATACTGCAAAATAAGTCTTTAAGATGTTCAATCATTTCTGTTTGTAAAGTTTTATAATTCACTGCTGTCAAACCATCCGTCCCTGGGGCTTTAGCCGTTTTCAGTTGTTTAATTGCAAATATAATTTCCTCGGATGTTATTCCTTGATTCATTCTGTCCTTTTGCTCTCTGGAAATTTTTGTAATTCTAGTTCCTTCAAGATATTCATCTATAAGTTCATTCTTTATATTGTCTTTGGCATATAATTTAGAATAATAATTTAAAAGAGCTTGTGTTATTAAATTTTGTTGAAAAACTTCCTTCCCTCCATAATCAATAGTGTCAATAATTTGAGAGCTCTGCTGTTTTCTCAATGTGTAGGCCAGCCATCTGCCCCGTTTATTAGCATTGCATAATGTGTTATGTTTTGCGAATTGTAAATTAGTTGCCGTTTGTTCTGCTATAAGCAGTTGAAATTGGTCTTTCAAGAGTTTTATGTTTTCTTGTAGTTTTTTATCTAGCGGGTTTTTAATATATAATTGTTCCTTTTTCTTTATTTCTACTTCCAATTCTATTCTTTTCCTTTGTTGGTTTGACTTATGTTTAGAGTTCATATAAATCAGTACTCCTCGCATATATGCCTTACTTGCATCCCAAACAATTTCAATAGGTGTACCCTTATTCAAATTCATTTGAAAAAATTCCTTCACATGTTTTTTAAGTTCAATTATATTTTTTTCATATCTAACAAATTCTCATTCAATCTCCAGGATCTTCTCTCCTTCTTCCCCATTTCTATTTCTATCCATATCAGACTGTGATCCGTTAAAGTCCTGGGAAATATTTTTGTCTTTGTTGTTTTAGTAAGTAAATCAGCTGTCACCAGAATAAAATCAATCCTAGAAAAAGATCTATGTCGGTCTGAAAAAAGTGTAAAATCCAATTCTTTCGGGTTCTGGACTCTCCATACGTCTTTCAGTTCCAAATCCTCTTTCATAGCAAAAAAAATCTGTGGCAATTTGACCCCTGATTTTGCCAAACTCTTTTTATCAATTTTGGTGTCAATCACCCCATTCCAATCTCCCATAATCAAAATAGATCTGTAGTTCCATTGCAATATTTTAGCATATAGTAATTTATAAAAATTTTCCTGCTGTTGGTTGGGAGCGTAGATTCCAATCACCAGAAGTGAATCATTCTGTACACTTAGTTCAATTGCTATGTATCTTCCAAAATCATCTGTTTCTATAACTTTAGCTAATAATCTTTTGGAGATGTACAACACAACACGATTCTTTTTTTCTGGGCTTGAAGATATAAAATGTGGTCCTAATTTGGAATTTATCAAATATTTTTAATCCTGAGTTCTAATATGAGTTTCTTGCAAACAAACAACATCATTGTTAAATTGTCTCAAATAATGAAATATTTTTCTTCTTTTCTGTGGAGAGTTCAGACCATTCACATTCCAAGATAAAAATTTAACTGTCATTTGTAGTTTCACGAAGTGAATCAAGCATTTGCCGAAGTCTCTGTTCCAGAGCAGTAGTCTTCGGTCTAGCCCCTCCCATGGCTTTGGATTTCTGCGGTTTACCATTGGCCCCCTTCTCTTCTTGTGGTGTAATGGACCTCTGCTGCTGTTGCTTCTCTAACATTTGCTTCTGAGCTGCTCGAGTTATGCGTTTATCTTTCGGTTCCTGCATCAACAGTTCAAGGTCCAATGCCACCTCTCTTGTACTTCTGAGTGGCCCTTTTCTAGGCTCTGGAAAATCCAACAATAAGTCATCTGAAAAGCCACCTACTGCTCCTTGAGTTTCCTCTATTGCTCTTTGAGTTTCTATTGCCTCTAATTCCATCTGCTTGCGCTGTTCTTCAGTCTCTCTTTCAAATTCTTTATCTTTATCACCTTCTTCTATAATTAACACCGTGGATGAACATGGAGATGTCCTTTTAAAAATATGGTAATAAAAATGTTCCACTTTTTCAATGGTATTTAAACGATATCTCTCACCTTCATATCTCAAGATTATGCCAACTGGGGCATCCCATCTAAATGGGATCTGAGAACTCTTCAGTTCAGTCACCAAAAATCCAAAGTCCTTTCTGTCTCTTAACATCTTAGGTGGTAACTCTTTGTAAACACCAATCTGATTTCCCTCCACCTGAATAGTAGCAAGAAAGGACTTCTGCAGAATATCATTCCTCAATCTTCTATCAGTAAAGTAGACTACCACATCTCTAGGCAGGTTCCTTTGCCTCGCCACTTGAGCCCTGAAACTTTTTTCAGTAAATATCAATGGCCTGAATTGTTAGGGATAAATGCCTCCCCTGCTTCTCCCCTCCTACCTAGCGTAGCACCTCAAGGGTTAACTCACACACCTCAATCCTCCTCCCACTCCCATGAACCCCACTTACCTGTAGCCACTCCCACTGGGTATATAAGCTCCACACCATGTGCTCCTCTTGTTGTTGTTCCTGTACCTGCTGAAGGAAACACATGTCAATAAAGGATGCTTTGATCAGAACCTCTGTGCATCGTGGAGATTTATTGGGTCAACCATCACCTCCCACTCTCACAAAATGGTAGCAGAGGATGGTTCCCTGACCCGAGGAACAGAAGACAAGAAAAGGAACGACCGCCTGGAAGAGAAGAGGAACAAACCTCTCACCAGGGCCGAAAAGAAAAGAATGGAGGAAGAACGACGAATGAGCTGGAGCAATCCCCGGGCACGATCGATTGAGAGGGAGGAAGAGACAAGCGCCCCTGAGACCGACTCATCGGACGATGAGAGGGGAGCAAAGGGAGCAAAAGAAACAAGGAGCCGCAATCCCGGCATCAGCAAGCTCAGACGCGACCTGCTGTGCCTACTGGGATCATCCGCCACCGATGAAGAGCTCATGGCCAGCATCGGCGAGCTCATCGGTGGCGACAGAGGACGAGCCACGAAGCAAGGACACGACCACCCGGTAAGCAGCCCCCCAGCCGAATCCACCAGCCCAAAAGGGAAGAAAGATGCCGCGCTCACATTTGAACAGCGGCCATCTTGGGCCACATGCCCCGAAAAAATGGCCGACCACCGGCCAATCGAAAGCGAGTATTCAAAATGGCCGGCGGTAAAACCGAAAAAGCCCCTAAAAAATGAAAAATGGGGCGAATACTCTAGGGGGGGCGAAGAATCGAGAACTGAAGAACCCCCGACCGAGCGGCAGGTGGAGGAGGCCATGAAAGTCCTCACCGCCGCCTTCGGGCCCAAAACAAAAAGGGCCGGAAAAACACCCGAGACGCCTGCCGAAGCCAGAGGCAGGGGGAGGGGGCTCCTAAACTACCGACCGGGGGCTGCGGACACCGTCGGAAGACCGCCAGGGCTGCTGCAACCCCCAGCCTACCTTCACCCACCGCCGCCGTAGCCACAGACGACGGACCGCAACCGCCGGGACTGGCAATCACCGCCGCCGCCGCTGCCTCCCCGAACCTACCGAACGAAGCCAGACCGCCGTCCGGACGATGAGGGGACTCCGAACGACCATCGCTGGGCCTCAGGACCGTGGCCGGACCGCCACCTGACCGGAGGAGGCCTTCCCACCGGAGCAGCCACAACGAGCTCCTTCCTCGATGAATCCATGGCCGGAATGACTCTCGCGCATGCGCAGAGCCACCTGTGGACAGAAAAAGAAAAAAAAAATTCAGGGAGGGATTCTTGAATTGCCTAACAGCATACCCATGCCTTTTTGTGAGTTCCCAAGCCTGCAGCACCATGGACAGACTCCCAATGTAAGTAATAGGGACAATGGTGCTGGGAACTTGCCTAATGACTTCCCTAAACTTAAATTGGATGGGACAAATTTGCTGGAATGGTACCAGCACCTACAAGTTGTACTTTTAAAAGAAAATGTTCTAACTTTTGTGACTAACCCCCCAAATAGACCCTGGACTCTTGAGCAAGACTGCCTACACCACAAGGCTTTCTGCATACTAATTACTAGCATTTCCCCCTCTATGTACCTGGGTATAGGGCAACACCTGACTGTCTCTGAGATAACCCAGAAAATGTTTAAACTATTTTATAACGAGAGCGTGGCTGCCACCAGTAGAGTTTCAAAAGATTTCTACTCAGCCAGGATGAAGGCAGGGGCCACTATGGGGGAACACTTAATGGGGTTAAGTGCCACCAGGGCAGAGTTACAATTAAGGGGGGAGGTGGTCTCTGAACAAACAATGAAGAGTGTGGTCATTAACTCCTTGGACCCCTCATGGGAACCCTTTATCTCCCACCTGGACATCACAAGCCTAGGCTACCTATCAGTTGAGGGCCTATTCAACAAACTCATATCTGAAGACAACATGAGAAGGGATAGGCAGCCTACACACAGGGATCACAAGTATACCAGGTGGGTGGCCTTCCAAGACAGGCCATCAGAATCCCCAGAGTGTTTCATATGCGGATCCAGGGGGCACTATAAACGAGACTGCCCCCGGAACCACAGGGAAAGGGAGAGACGTGAACACAAATACTGCTACCAAGACAGTCAGTCACCTGAGAGCAGGCATAGGCACAGGGAATCACCCTCCCCCAGGGACCGAAGGGGGAGCAGAGATAGCTCCAGGGATAGCAGGAACAGGTCCTCTTACGGGATAGGTGGACGCACCCAAACCCACACTCCAGATAAACTGGACACGCTGTGGCTCATCGACTCTGGGGCAACCAACCACACCACATGTGACAAACAACTACTCACATCATTCAGGGAGGAAAGTTTTCAAATCAGAGTAGCCAACCAGAGCGAAGTACAAGTGATAGGGAAAGGCGAGGTGACACTGCCAGGGATAGGGAAGATAGAGGGGGTGCTGCTAGTCCCCGAGATACCCCACAACATACTAGCGGCACTGAAGCTCAGTAGGGAGCTAGGAATAGAAGTATCTCTCAAGGATGGGGACATAGCCATGAAGAGAGGGGGTGAGACAATAGGGAAAGTCACGATCATGAGGGGGTTGCCCTACCTGCACACAACACACACAAACACACCCAGCATCAACACCAATACCAACACGAGCAAACCACAACACCCAAAGAAGATAGACACAGGCAAACCCATACATGAAGACGGCGTGCACCTGCTACACCGCAGACTAGGCCATGCGAGTTTCCCGGTACTGCAAAAAATGTTGGAATGTAGCGAAGGTATCACAATAAAAAACTGCAAAACCTACCTGGACTGCTCGGTGTGTAAATGCTCCAAGCTAAAAACCGCACCCAGACCCAAGAAAGCAGTACGCTCAACCAAGCGCCCTTTTGACCTAGTACATATGGACCTGGTGGGCCCCCTGAAGCCGTCCATAAAACACAGGAAGAGGTTCTTCCTTACCATAGTCGATGACTACAGTAGGTATGGCTTCATCTACACCCTGAGACACAAAAGTGAGACCTTCCAAAGGTTTAAGGACTTCTACAAAAGGGTAGAGGTACAGAATGACACCAAGGTAAAGCAAGTAATGACAGATAGGGGCTCAGAGTTCCTATCTGGCAAGTTCTCCAGATGGCTGAGGTCAAAGGGCATAGTGCACTACACTTCCTCCCCTTTCTCAGCATTCCAGAGCGGGGTCGCAGAACGCAGGAACTCCACCCTGCAAACAATGGTCAGATGCGCCCTGGAAGACTCCCAGCTCAGCCAACATTTCTGGGCTGAAGCACTGGCATACTCTAACTACACACTAAACAGGGTATGGTCCAGCATGCTAGGCAAAACCCCATACGAGGTAATGTACGGGAAGAAGCCCCAGATAGCCCACTTGCACATCTTTGGGGTCACCGCTGATGTGCACATCCCAAAGCAGCTACGCAGAAAGGGGGACAAGGTATCTAGGCGCCTAAGGTTTATGGGGTATGAACCGGGGACCAAGGGGTTCAAGTTCATTGATAATAACAACCGCTTCATAGTATCCTGAACAGCCAATTTTCATGAACAGGCGAGTTGGTCCAGAATACACCTGAACGAGATCCAACCACACCTAGAGACAGCTGCGGACAACCAAGTGCCACCCGAGCCCAATGCACACGCCAAACCAACAGAAAACAAGAGCAGGCCGAAGCACAAAGAGATCAAAATAGGTGAGTGGAAAGAAAAACACCCCAAAATCAACATAGATTCACTCACCCAGAAGGAAGCCAGGTACCTGCATGACATCGAGACAACACCCACGAGACCAGTCAGAGCCACCAGAAATCAGACCCCCAAGAGGCTGAGGGACTACGTGCTCCACACACACTCCAACCCCGTCAGTCCAAATTCCTATGAGGAGGTGACCAAGCTGCCCACCGAGGAAAGGTTAAGGTGGGAGGATGCCATGGAGAGGGAAATGGACAGCCTCAGGCAGTTAAACGTCTTTACCCCAGCCAAGGCCCCAGAAGGCAAGACCACCATTGGAACCAGGTGGGTGTTCAAAGTCAAGACCTTAGAAGACAGTGGGGCCCTATACAAAGCTCGACTTGTTGCCCAGGGGTTCGCACAGAGGTACCCCGAGGACTATACAGACACTTACTCCCCCACCGTGAGGGCAGAGAGCGTCAAAAGCACCCTAGTCATCGCCACACTTCTAGGCCTGGAGGTGCAACAGTTTGATGTGCAAACCGCCTACCTGCACGCCAGGCTGGACAAGGAGATATATGTCAGGGCCCCACCCGGCAAAAGCACCCAAAGAGGAGAGACCTGGCTACTAAACAAGAGCCTATACGGGCTAAAGCAGTCAGGAAAACGCTGGTACGAATGCCTGCTCAGCGTACTCGAATCCCTGGGGTTCAAGGCCACATCTGCAGATAACTGCTTCTTCATAAGGAAGACCGGCAACCTCCCTGAATTCGTGCTCATCTACGTAGACGACATTCTTTACATGGGCAAACAGAAAAGCGAGTGCGAAGCTTTCGCCAACAAATTAGGGGAACACTTCTCACTCAAATCCCTAGGGAGAATAAGCAAATACCTAGGGGTGCAGATAAGCAAGACAGACAAGGGCTTCCGGCTAACCCAAAGGGAGAAAATCATTGAACTACTCCACAAGTGCAACATGGCCAAGGCAAAGCCATGCGACACACCCATGCACACCGACTTCCCAAAGAATATGTACAACGAATCCCCAGAGTTCAAAGACAATACCCTGTACAGATCCACCCTCGGCTCACTGCTGTACATTGCGAACTGGACCCGACCTGACATCGCCCTATCCATCAACCTCCTCTCCAGGCATGTAAGCAAACCCACGGAGTACCACTGGGAGGCAGTCAAGAGGGTGCTCCGCTACCTCAAATATAGCTCTGAAGCCTGCCTACTACTGGAACCCAAAGCCTCCAACAACCATCCCTCACCTGCTACGCAGACGCTGACTGGGCTGGAGACACAAAGAGCAGGAAAAGCACATCGGGCTACATCCTCTTCCTGAACAACAGCCCAGTACACTGGTACACCGGAAAACAGGTACTAGTCGCCACATCCACAACTGAGGCGGAATACATATGCCTCTCAAAGGCCGCCAACAATTTAGCCTGGTTCGATGACCTCATCACCAGCGTCTGGGCCGAACCTCAATACCCCATCACCATCTTTGAGGACAACAAGGCAGCCATCGAAATATCCAGAGCGGATGCAGTTGGCCAGAGGTCCAGGCACATTGACATAAAGCATAAACACGTAAGGGAACTCTCCAAGGTAGGGTTCAGAAACACCACACACTGTGAGACAAAAGAACAGGCAGCAGACATCCTCACCAAACCACTCCAATCCAAACAGCACTCCTACCTCACTACCAAGTTAGGTGTACTTCTTAACAGCACAGATAGGCCAGAAAACACATACCAGCAGGCCAGGCATTTAGAGGGGGATTTGTTAGGGATAAATGCCTCCCCTGCTTCTCTCCTCCTACTTAGCGTAGCACCTCAAGGGTTAACTCACACACCTCAATCCTCCTCCCACTCCCATGAACCCCACTTACCTGTAGCCACTCCCACTGGGTATATAAGCTCCACACCATGTGCTCCTCTTGTTGTTGTTCCTGTACCTGCTGAAGGAAACACATGTCAATAAAGGATGCTTTGATCAGAACCTCTGTGCATCGTGGAGATTTATTGGGTCAACCATCGCCTCCCACTCTCACATGAATGTACCAAAAAAATGATCTCAAATTTTTACAAAGCTACAAAAAATAGGAGCAGATGTGACGTGCCTCCAGGAAGTACATATAAAAAAAAGACACCAAAAAATCTTAGAAAACTCCAAATTAGGGAAATTATATTCTTCATTGACCTCAAAGAAGAATAGGGGAGTGGTGGTATATGTTAAAGATTGGATTCTCTCAAAACTAAAATATGCAGATGAAGATGGTAGAACAGTCATGATTGAATTAATATTGGAAAATAGGAAAATACCGCTAGTAGTAATATACGCACCAAATCAGAACCAACATGAATTTTTCAAGGGTATACACAACAAAATAGTGGAGCTGGAATACGAAGATGTTTGTTTAATTGGCGGCTATAATGCGATAGTAGATGTGGGAAAAGACTATAAAACGGGCAAAAAGAACAAGGAAAAAAAGAGACCCTCCCTAAAGAATTTTTCGAGATGACCAAGGAATTAAATTTGAGGGATGTCTGGAGGGAAACCCATGAAGGCCAGAACCAGTTTACTTTCTACTCGCACCACCATCAATCTTGGTCCAGGATCGATATGGCATGGATGACCACAAATATTAGAAATTGGGTGGAAAAAATAGAAATAGAAGCAACTCATTGGGCTGATCACAATCCAATACTGATAAATTGGAAAGGAGCTAAAAGGTTTAGAAGATGGACAAAGAATCAAAGAATTTGCAAACAAATTGAATTTAAAGAAATGTTAGAAAAAGAATTAGATTGGTTCTTTAAAATAAATAAGAAAGAGGATACTTCCATCCAGAACACATGGGATACTGCAAAAGCGTATATAAGGGGTTTGATTATAGCTTATACAGGGAGAAAGAACAAAGAAAGAAAACAACAATTAAATAAACTCCAGGAAGATTTAAAAAATAGAGTATGAACTCCAACAACATCCCCAAAATAAAAAGATAAGGGAAGAATGGAAAGCAATAAAACATAATTTAAATTTGATGAATCAAAGAGAATTAGCACAAAAGATAAAAATGGCCAAGCAGAACTATTTCAAATTCGTGAACAAAACGGGAAGATGGTTGGCCTACAGACTGAAAAAGAAAAGAGATAAAAGAATGATATACCAACTTAGGGATTCAAAGGGGGAAGTTCAGTATAGTAGGAAAGGGAAAAAAGAAGTAATCCAGACATTCTATTCCGATTTATATAAGCAAGAAGAAGTAGAAGCAGAAACGATAAAACAGTATATACAAGGAGCGGATATGCCACCAATTACAGACGAACAAAGAGATTTATTAAACAAACCAATAACAATGTTAGAATTGGATATAGCACTGAAAAAACTAAAAAATAACAAAACCCCAGGACCGGATGGACTCCCGGGGGAACTATATAAGTCGGTGCAGGAAACAATAGGAGAGAGTATGTTGGAGGTATACAACGAGGCCTTAGAGAAGGCAAAAATTCCACAGACCTGGACAGAGGCATTAATTACTATCATCCCTAAGGAAGACACTGACCCTCAATTAATCCAGAATTATAGGCCGATATCTTTACTAAACACAGACTACAAAGTATTTGCCATAATTATAGCAGAAAGACTTTAAAAAGTATTGAACAATTATATACACTTGGACCAGAATGGATTTCTACCGGGCCGCCAAATTAGAAATAACATGAGAGCGATAATAAACACGCTGGAATACTATGAAGTCCACTCGGAGAAACAACCTGTGCTGGTTTTCCTTGATGCCCAAAAAGCTTTCGATAACCTAAATTGGAAATTTCTAAAAGAACAGTTAAAGAATATGCAATTAGGGTCGAATTTGGAAAATATTATAGGGAAAATATATACAAAGCATACGGCGAAGGTAATTGTCAATGATGATATAACTGGCCAATTTGATATAACAAAAGGGGTCAGACAAGGCTGTCCACTTTCCCCTTTATTGTATATCCTAACTTTGGAGATCTTACTAAAAAAAATCAAGGAGGACCAAGAGATTAAAGGACTAAAAGTGAGGCGAGAAGAATATAAGACTCAGGCTTTTGCCGATGACCTTGTACTCATAGCAGAACAACCACTAGAAGTAATACCAAAACTTCTTAAGAAAATAGAAGATTATGGAGAAGTGGCTGGGTTAAAGATAAATAGAAATAAATCCAAATTATTAGTTAAAAATCTGACGAAAAACCAGGAGACAGACTTGGAAAAAAGTACACAAATGCAAGTGACTAATAAAATTAAATATTTAGGTATTTGGCTGTCACCAAGAACATCCTCTTTAAAAGAAAATAATTATGATAAACTAATAATACAGATAAAAAAAGATTTGGACAATTGGAAAAGCTTACAAATTTCATTTATCGGAAGAATTTCCATTATTAAAATGAATATACTACCAAAATTGCTGTATCTGTTCCAGGGGGCCCTGATCAAATTAGAAAAAAACTTTTTTGTGAATTTAAACAAGATAATTTCTAAATTTATATGGCAGGGAAAGCGTCCACGTATTAAATTAAAATTACTTCAAGACTTCAAGGAAAGAGGAGGAACAGCTCTCCCCAATTGGGAGCTTTATCACCAAGCAGCAGGACTAGTATGGATTAAAGATTGGATGGAGTTGAATAATAGTAGAATATTAACCATTGAAGGCCATGATTTACAAACGGGCTGGCATTCCTTTTTATGGGATGGAAAATATAAGTCACATACTTACTTCAAGAGACACACACTTAGAAATGCTTTATTATTAACTTGGTTAAAAATAAAAAAAAACAATATACAAAAATTCCGTCTTGGTTCTCACCCTCAGAAGCTTTAAAACACCCAAATTTGACAGACCCCAAAAATATATGGAGATACAAAGATCTAATTGACTACCAAGGGAATCTAAAATCTAAACAACAATTGGAAACAGAGTTAAACAAGGAGATTGACTGGTGGACTTTTTCACAGATACAATCCAAACATAAGGAATATATAAAAAGGTATCAAATATGCAAAGAGAAGCACAAATTAGACAGTATTATACTAGATTCTGGAGAGAAATTAATCAGTAAAATTTACAAATTTCTGTTAAGGTACAAGATGGAGGATGAAACAGTTAAACACACAATGATTAAATGGATGCAAAATTTTAAGTACTCTATAGAATTGGATAGATGGGAAGAATTCTGGCAAATGAACATAAAAACAACTCTGGCGGCGGCATACAAGGAGAACCAGCTAAAGATGTTTTATAGGTGGCATATGTCTTCAACAAGATTGGCTAAAATAAACCCAAAAAACAGTTCAGTTTGTTGGAAATGCAAAAATTCACAAGGCACTTTTTATCACTTATGGTGGACATGCCCAGCGGCAAAGAAATTCTGGTCAACCATCAAAAAATGACTAGAACAAATTACTAAATTACAGATAGATAAGAAACCTGAAACCTTTTTATTAGGAATCTTCACAAAATCCTATCCGAAAAATATAAAATATCTGTTAATACATATTTTGACGGCAGCAAGGATAGTATATGCCAAAAATTGGAAACTAGGAAAAACCCCAACAGAAGAAGAAATATTAGATAAAATTACTCAATGTGCAGAAATGGACAGATTAATGAAAGAATTAAAGGAAAAAGAAGACACTGAAATTTATAAAGTTTGGAATAAATGGTATCATTGGCATAGGGCTATTATGGGAGAAACACAGTCAGAAATTATATAGTATAAAAAGTATATCTGTGCATATAACCATCTTTTTATGGTCAAAAACTTAGAACATTAATGTAGAAAGTCTTAGAGAATACAAAAGAAGAGAGGGTAAAGAGGTATTAAGAAACCATTAGGTTAAGATATAGGAAATAAGCAAAACTGTATCAATGAAAGATCACTACGAAACAGACGCTTTAAATGATTGATTACTTATAAATGTTTAGTGTATAATGTATAATGTATTTTTATTCATTTTTGTTCTTTGTGCTTTATGTGTTCTTTTTTTACTTGTTAATAAAGTTTATAAATTTTTTAAAAAATGGGGAATTTTTTTTCCGACTTATTAAATAGATTAACTACAGAATTTATTTGGCAAGGAAAGAAGCTGAGAATTAAATTAAAAGTATTACAAGATACCAGAGAAAGAGGAGGAGCCGCCCTCCCAGATTGGGAGACCTACTATCAAGCAGCAGGATTAGTTTGGATAAAGGAGTGAATGGAATTGGAAAATAAAAGACTGCTAATATTAGAAGGACATGACCTAACTATAGGGTGGCACTCATATCTGTGGGGTGGAAAACAAAATATTTATGGATACTTTAGAAGACACACAATTAAAAATTCCTGACTAATAATTTGTAATAAAATTAAAAAACAACACTATACACAAATCCCGTCTTCGATCTCCCCAGAGGAAACTTTAACATACCCAAATTTAGTAGACTGGACAAAATTAATTAGATATAGAGATATGATAAACAAGAGGGGAATATTAAAAACCAGAAATGAATTGGAATTGGATTTAGGAAGAGAAGTGCAATGGTGGATATATCTACAAATAAATTCAAAGTATACAGAGGATATAAAAAAAGATCAAATTCGATTAGAAGAAACAGAATTAAATAAAATCATATTAGGGAATGAACGAAAACTAATAAGTAGGCTGTATAAATTTCTAATACGGTATAAAATGGAAGAGGAAACAGTGAAAGACACCATGATCAAATGGGCACAAAATATTAACCATGTGATAGAACTAGAGAAGTGGGAGAAGATGTAGAAAATGAACATGAAACTAACAATTGCGACGGCATACAAGGAAAACCAGATGAAAATGTTTCACAGATGGCACCTCCCACTGGCCAGAATTATGATGTTCCCCACCAACTCCCCGAAATGCTGGAAATGCAAAACTGGCTACGGTACATACGATCATCAATGGTGGACCTGTTCGATGGCACAAAAATTTTGGAAGAAAATTAAAACTTGGATAGTACCACAACTCTCCTACTGGGAGTTGGACTCCCAAGGCCATTTGAAAACGAGAATTGAGTTAGAGCTTCAGGGAATGAAATTGGACTGGTGGGCTTATGCCCAGATCAGTTCCAAATACAAAAAAGAGAACAAGGCAGCATAAATTTGACTCAGCATGACATGGACAATATTATACTAGGAAAGGAGGATAGAATGTTATCGAAGATTTATAAACTTTTAATAGACTATTGGATTGGGGATGAGATAGCAAAGATTCAATGATTGCCTGGGGGAGGAATATTGGTTATCCAATTGATATGTCAAAATGGGAAGAAATATGGACAAAACATATGAAACTCTTGTTGGCAACCTCCTACAAAGAAAATTTGTATAAGATGGTGTATAGATGGCATTTTCCTCCTGTTTGACTATCTAAAATGTACCCAGGTCTCTCTCCAAATTGTTGGAAGTGCGGGGAGATAGGTACTTATTTTCATCTATGGTGGACCTGTCCTAAGGCAACTGAATTTTGGAAAACTATACAGAGATGGATATTTGAAATTACAGGACATAAATTAAAACTGAAACCAGAATACTATTTATTAAACATTAGGTCAGATAACTTAGGCACGAATATATGGTGTTTGTGTATCTATATCACTACCGCAGCAAGAATATGCTTTGCTCAACATTGGAAGGGGAAAGATCTGCCGACTGAAGATTTGATTTTGTGGAAGATTATGGAATACGCAGAAGCCGACAGGCTGACAAAAATCTTGAGAGATCAAAAGGACTCCGTATACTTCCAGTGTTGGGACAAATGGTATGCCTGGTTGAAAAATTACTACATAAAAGTAGCCAATCAAAACAAAGTCCTAGTCACAGGGAAAGGAACCACTCACATACCAGGCATAGGAAAAATAGAGGGGGTGCTCCTTGTACCGGAGATCCCCCACAATATATTGGCCACCCTAAAGTTGAGTAAAGAGTTGGGGATTGAGACCACATTCAAGGAAGGTGAAGTTCACATGACCAAGGACGGGATTGAGATAGGCCAGATAACCATCAATGGAGGGCTATCATACTTACAAACAGAGGAAGCCCACCATCCTACCATTAACACCCACATAAACAATGAGGAGGTAGAAGCAGAAGGACACACTAAGACACACACTGACAAAACAGGTAGTAAAAATGAGGAGGCACACGACCAGGGGCCCGCTCAGGAAGGTAAACTGTCGATAGGGAAGCCAATGCATGATGACTGTGCCCACTTGTTACATAGAAAACTGGGCCATGCCAGCTTCCCAGTCATACAGAAGCTGATGGACTGTTCAGATGGTGTCAAAGTAAAAGGATGCAAAAATTACTTAGAGTGTTCAGTGTGTAAATGTTCAAAGCTAAGGACAAAACCCCAACCCAAAAGAGCCACTCGCACCACAGACTCAATATTTCAACTTGTACACATGGACCTAGTGGGGCCCCTGAGGCCCTCCATAAAATATAAGAAAAGATTTTTCCTGACTATTGTGGACGACTTCAGCCGCTATGGCTTCGTCTACACCCTTAAGCATAAGAGTGAAGTCTTCCAAAAATTAAAGGACTTCCACAAACGAGTAGAGACTCAACACAATTTAAAAATAAAACAGATAATGACAGATAGGGGGACAGAATTCCTGTCCAGGGAATTCTCAGCATGGCTTGACAGGCAAGGGATAATACGATTTACGTCATTCCGTTCTCAGCATTCCAGAACGGAGTGGCAGAGAGGAAACAGGGCACACTACAGACTATGATGAGGTGCGTATTAGAAGATGCTGGCTTAGGGCAATCATTCTGGGCGGAAGCCCTCACATACTCCAACTACACCATAAACAGGTTATGGTCCAGTGTGATTGACAAAACCCCCTATGAAGTAATGTATGGAAGGAAACCAAAGCTCACACACCTGCACATATTCTGGGTTACCGCTGATGTCCATATTCCAAGGCAGCTAAGACGCAAGAGAGATAAGGTGTCGAGGAGACTGAGGTTTATGGGCTATGAAACCAGGACAAAGGGATACAGATTCATAGATAGGGACAACAAATTCATAATACCCAGGACGGCGGTGTTCCATGAGAATGCCAACTGGTCAAAAATACACCTGAACAATTTACAGATCTGTCAGAAAAACACCCATAATGACATAAACGAGCCCAAGCAAAGCACAATTAAGAATGAACCACACGCAGACCACCGCATCAAACACCAAGACATAGATGTCAGGGAGTGGAAAGAAAATCACCCCACAATAAAGGTAGACTCATTCACCAATAGGGAGGCAAGGTATATGCACAACACCGAGACTCCACCAAGCAGACCAGTCAGGTCCACCAGGAACAAAACACCAAAAAGGCTTGACGGTTACGTACTGTCCATTGATACCAACAGAACACCCCCAAACTCATATGAGGAAATTCTCCGGCTCTCACCAGAAGAAAGGGTAAAGTGGGAACAGGCCATGGACATGGAGATGGCCAGCTTAGGGAGCTCAACGTGTACACTCCAATCAAAGCCCCAACTGGGAAAAACCCCATAGGGACAAAGTGGGTTTTCAAGGTAAAAGAGCTAGAGGGAAATCAACTATTGTATAAAGCTAGACTAGTGGCCCAAGGCTTTGCCCAAAAATACCCCGGTGACTATACAGACACTTATTCCCCCACAGTCAGAACTGAGAGTGTGAAAAGTGCCCTGGCGATAGCATCCATTCTAGGATTGGAGGTGTACCAGTTCGATGTGCAAACCGCCTACTTGCACGCAGAACTGGACAAAGAAATCGTTGTAAGAGCCCCACCTAGTAAGAACACACAAAAGGGAGAAACGTGGCTGCTCAACAAAAGCCTGTACAGGTTAAAACAATCAGGCAAGAGGTGGTATGAATGTCTGGCCAAGGTACGCAATCGCATGGGATTCACACCCACATCAGCAGACCTATGTTTCTTTACTAGAAGAAGGGGCCCATCCATCGAATATGTTCTCGTCTACGTTGACGATATATTATACTTTGGTCAGCAAAAAAACAGAATGTGACTATTTTGCCAACGAACTGAACAAACACTTTACACTAAAAATACTGGGGAAGGTTAACAAATACTTAGGGGTCCAAATAGAAAAGACTGACAAGGGGTTCAGGTTATCCCAAAAAGAAAAGATCCTTGAACTACTGATGAAGTGTAACATGATGAACGCCAAAACATGTGAAACACCTATGCAACCTGAATTCCCCAAAGCCATGTATGAACAAAGCGAACCGTTTAAAGACAACACCCTGTACAGGTCCATAATAGGGTCCCTACTATACATAGCCAATTGGACCAGGCCTGACATCATTTTACCCATCAACCTACTCTCATGGCATGTCAGCAGCCCTACCACCTATCATTGGGAAGGAGTTAAACGTGTTCTTAGATATCTAAAACACAGTGCTGATGCATGTTTGATATTAGAACCAGAACACTCAGAAAAACCAATCTTAACTTGTTATGCCGATGCGGATTGGGCGGGAGACACTAAAAGCCGCAAAAGCACCTCTGGGTATATATTTTTCATTAACAACTGCCCCATATATTGGTACTCTGAGAAACAGAACTTGATAGCTACTTCAACAGCAGAAGCGGAATATGTCTGTCTGTCTAAAGCTGCAAACAATCTGACCTGGTTTGATGATTTGTTATCCAGTATTTGGTCAGAACCAATGTACCCAATTGTAATACACGAAGACAACCAAGCAGCAATAGACATATCTATGGCCGAGGCAGTGGGGCAGAGATCAAGGCACATTGATATAAAGTATAAGCACGTTAGGCAACTGTCTAACATAGGTTTCATAAAAGCAGTTCACTATGACACAACAAACAGCCGACATCCTCACAAAGCCTCTGGCGACCAAACAACACATATATCTGTCTTCCAAGTTAGGGGTACATCATATCGCACGTCAGCACTCGCCATCAGGCATTTTAGAGGGGGATTTGTCAGAGGAAAATGCCTAATGGCATATCATGGGTTAAACTAGGGGGCAAAGCAGGTACCACCCAACGCCCATGATGTATGAATGGTCAGTGTCCAGGGGTCCAGCGCCATTCCTGATGTGTACCTGCAAAAGAACAATACTGTTTTACTATGTGAAATAAAGAACTTAAGACTACCAAGCTTGCATTGGAGTTATTTGGGCTCGATCCTCAAAATCACCTAACACTTCTTTTGGAAGGAGGGTAATGTACGCCTCTCTCCATGATTCTGGAATTCTGGAATTTGTCAGGGCCTCATTGTAGATGTCTAACAGTTTTGGTAAGAGAATATCCTGCAAATCTAAATTTAAATATAATTCTCCTGGGAATCCATCCGGGCCTGGTGATTTATTTCTCTTCAATTTAGATACTGCGGTCTTTAACTCTGTTATTGTAATTTCTTTGTTTAATATCTCTCTTTCTTCCTCTCCTATCAATGGTAATTCACTCTCCAATAGCTATTGTTCTACTTTTTCTTTAGTGATATCTTCTTCTTCATACAAGGTGGTGTAATAATCACGAATGATCTCCAATTTCTCTTCTTCATTGTTTATTATATTGCCTTCTTGATTTTCTAATTGGTGGATAATTCCTTTTTCTTTTTCTTTTTTGATTCTATAAGATAGCCATCTGCCTGGCTTGTTTGCATTTTCAAAATGGTAATGTTTACTACGTTTAATTTCATACGCCAGCTTCTCTTGGTCCATTATATTCATCCTGTGCCGTATAATCATCCAATTTTCTTTCGCTATCTCATTATCTGGATTCTGCTGTACCTCTTTTTCTGCTCTCCCCAATTCTTCCAACAATTTTTTTTGTGTCTCTCTTTTTTCTTTGTTTTTATATGCACCGTATGCTATAGCCAATCCTCTTAAGTAAGCTTTCATTGTATCCCAAATTATTCCACGATCAGTCAATTCCTTTTCATTTTCTTCAAAAAAGACTTTCAATTCTCGCTTTATTTTCTCAATATTCTGTTTATCCTGTAGAAATTTCAAATTTAATCTCCATCTTATATTTTTCCTTTTGTATTCCTTTCTCCAATTAATCTCCAATGGGTTATGATCTGCCCAAATATTGGGGGTAATCTCAGCTGACAAAATATCCATACCCATATTCCTGCTTACCCACATCATGTCAATTCGGGACCATGTTTTTTTTGGATTAGAATAAAAAGTATATTGTCTTTTATGTGGGTGCAAAGTTCTCCAAATATCTACTAAATTCAATTCATCCACTAAGTCAAAAAAGGATTTTGGTAAGTTCTTTCTTTTTTTCTTTTGACTTTTAGGTCTTTTATGATCTATATTCTGGTCCACCACTCCATTAAAGTCTCCGATTCTACAAATTTTATCGTTTTCCATTTTACTTAATGTTTCTCGTATTTTATTGTAAAACTCATTCAAGTTTTTGTTCAGGGCATAGATAGCTGTTATTAATATTGAGGAATTGCCTCTCTTAATTTCTACTGCTAGAATCCTACCTTTTGAATCTGTATATTTAAATTCTGCCTTAATTTCTTTTTTGATGTACAAGGCCACCCCTCTCTTTTTCTTTTCTGCTAAGGAAGTATAGAGATTCCCAAGTTTTTTATATTCCAAAAAATTTTTATCTTCTTTTTTAATGTGGACCTCTTGCAGGCACACAATATCCGCCTTATGTTTCACTAATTTAGTAAAAAATATTTTCCTCTTTTTACAGTCATTTAATCCATTTGCATTGATTGATAACAATTTCCAATTGTCCATCCTTTGTATCCTTGTGTTGTTTTAGATCTTAGTCGCTCGTGTAGCTCTCTGTGGTCTTTGTGTCTTCACTGCTTCTTTATTTCCCTTCCCTACTGTCTCTTTCTTTTCCGGGGTCCTTTCTTTAGATTGTTTTTGCTGGGTGAGGTCCTCTTCTGTACTGGTCGCTTCTAGCTCTTCTTTGCTACTTTGATCTTGATCTTCCTCTGATCCTCTCATTTGATCTAGGAAGTCCTGGGCTTCCACAAGGCTTCCTATTTTAAATTTCTTCCCTTGCCATGTTACTAACATGCCTTCTGGCAGAGTCCACCTGAAGGGTATGTTCCTTTTATTCAATTGTATAGCTAGAAACCTATAGTCTCTTCTTAGTTCTCTCACCCTTCTCTGGACTTGCTTTGGTACAATCACCTCCTTCCCCTTATAGCTTACTGGTTCATCCCTCACCATATTGTAGAAGATATCTTTAACTTTTTTTGGGGCGAACCTTATATGCACTTCCCTGGGTAGCTTATTTCGCCTGGCATAATTGGTTTGCACCCTATACACTTCATCCAACTCTCTGATGATCTTATTTGTGTCTTGTTGCAATACTTCGGCTATCAATTCTGCCATGACCTGACCTAAGTCCTCCTCTTTATCCTCAGCGATGTTTTGGAAGTGTAAATAAAAGGAGGCTCTATCCATCTCTAATTGCGTAATCGAATCCTCGAGCTCCCTATTTTGCGCCATTAACTTTTGATCTAGAGTCCAGATTATTTTCTTGTTGTTAGATTTTGGATTCCATCTTATTTATTTTCTGTTCATTTGTTTGTATTGACTACTGGATCTCGCTCATTTTTTGGTCAATTGTTTCTTTTTTTTAATTGAAAAAGTTTTACAATACAAAATTTTCCCCCTTTTTCACCCCTCCCCCTCCCCCGCCCACCCCTCCCCTTCCCCCCAACCTCCCCCCAACCACACCCCTTCCCTTCCCCTCCCCCCCTGACTTCCGCTACACATTTTTTTAAAAAAAGAAATACAACAAAAATTTATAACAAAGAGAAAAGCGAAAACTATTATATATTCAATTCTAAATTAAAAGGAAGAGAGAAGAAAGAGAAAAAAGAACTAAAAGAGTATTAAGAAAAAAAAAAGAAAGAAAAAGAGAAGAAAAAATCCATACAAATAAATGTTTATCTAAAATTAACAATACTATAATAAGAAAAACAACCAAAAATAACAACCATTATCATATTTAGCAATTTAAAAAATTTCTGACCTTTATATAACCCATTAATATTAACATTACAAGTCATATACCTAACTCAATCCCCCCAAAATAGTGTAACCTACACATTCATATCAAATAATATCAAGTAATTTGGTCCCAACTGCTCCCCTTAGTTAAGGAAAAAATAAAAATAAAATAAAAAACACTGAAGAACAAAAAACAAAAAAAGAAAAAACATAAAACATACAGTATAATGCAATTATACATATATTATAATTTTCCATAATCCAAATTACAATCTTCTCTTCATCTTGATTGAAGTTAAATATTCTTTCTCCACATTTATCCAATTCCAATAAGCTTCGTCTTCTATCTGCCCCCATCAGTGAAATAAAACATTCCACTTAAACCCCCCGTGTGACCTTGTATAAACAATGTGCAACCACGAAGATATTCTCTCCTCTAGGTAGAATCATTCAAACTAATTTATACTATTTCAACAAGAAAAAAAAGAAAAATCCAATGCAGCTCCACCAATCCTTGAGATAAAAATCAAACAAAAAGAAAGAAAAAATCTCTAGAAACTGCATTCCCAGATGTTTTTTTTTTAAAACTCTTTCAAATCCTGCCACCCTTTGTTATTCACTCCTTCTGGCTGTAAGATGTTTTCATTTCCATTCTTTCCTCCTGGATGATAAATTCCAAAAAAAAAAAAAACTTATAATAGGGTAATCACAGATTGCTGCTACTACTGCAGCAATCTGTTAAACTTACTCAGGATGATAAATCCAATTCCAGGTAGTACAAATTTTTGTAAACCTCCAACTCCGGATGAAGTCATTATAATCCATAAATCCAACTTAATATAGACTTTAGAAAATTTTTATAAACTTTTTACCACACTTTCCATATATTCTGATAAAAACTGTAGATGCTGAAGGACTTCACGACACTCATCAGTAAATACCACTTGAATTTCCTCATCGGTTTCTTCCTGCTGTTTGACATCACCTTCCATTTCTTGGGGAGCATTGGACCCCTGCTGCTGTTCATCTCGAGTTATAAAATTTTTAAAATCTTGCTCCCGCAGTTCAGGATCCGGTGCTCCTACTCTGAATTCACCAGGATATTCAATTTTCCCATCTGAGAAGTCCTTAATAGGATCTTCTAAAAAACCACCTTGTACTCCTTGTACTTTTAACATTCTTTGGTTCATACTTTGAATCTCTTCCTTCTGTCTGCCTTTTACAGACTCTCTTTCTTGTTTCTTGTTCTTCCCATATTCAATGGCTCTCTTGAAGATATTTTTATAAAAGTGTTCTGCTTTTCCAATAGTATTCAAACAATATCTCACACCATGATATCTAACAATTAAGCCAACTGGTAAATCCCATCTAAATGGGATATTACTTTTCTTCAGTTCCTTAGTTAAAAAAGCAAATCCTTTCCTGTTCTTTAAAACCTTCGATGGTAACTCTTTGAAGATATTGATTTGTGCACCTTCCACTTGCACTCTGGCAGTGTAGGACTTTTGTAAGATGTCATCTCTCAACCTTTTATCAGTAAAGTAAACAACCACATCTCTAGGCAGATTCCGTTGTTTGGCTACTCGTGAGTTGACTCTATAAACTTTCTCTATACAACCAAGAATTATCTCATCTTCTTTCTCAAGTAATTCAGCAAAGACCTTTGCAGAAATTGCTTTTAAATCTTCTCTCTGATTTTCTCTAATACCTCTCACTCTAATCACTGATGCCATAGTTTTAATTTGAAGCATGATAATATCATTCTGTATGGTCTGATTTCGAATCTGAGCTTCCACAAACTTTCCTTGTATTTTTTTTATCTGAGAATCAAATTTACTACTGATCTCAGTCACTTTCTCCTCCATTTCAATCACCACATTTGAAAGATCTGAGATTACTTTAATAATAGTTTGACTTAATTGGTCTTGCTTTCCAGCAATCAAGTCCACAAGATTCTTCTGTGAATTTTTAATTTTGTCAACTACACTTGGTAAGGAAGTTGTTATAAGATCTTTTAAGTCCCCTTCTGCCAATCCACTCAAATGCATCATCTCAGCTTTATACTTCAGCTGACTCATGGGGGAGCCCCCCCTTCCTTTAGTCATCTTTACTTTACTTTAAATTGCTTTACTTTGCTTTACTTTATTTTACTTTACTTTACTTTAATTTTTTTAAAAGAAAAAAAAAGATATCCAAAAAAAGAATAAGGAAAAATTCTTCTTACTTTAAGTGCCTTTCCCATAACAAGATATTTATTTCAAAGCCTCCATTTCAGACATTCTGGCAATTCTTCAATTAAAACCAGTCGCCATCTTAAAAAACTTTCTCAAGAACTTTCACTTCTCAGAATTACTCAGGCAACTACACTTCTCTTCCTCTCCTCCCCTCTTTCCTCTTCCAAAAAAATCAGGAAAAAAATCAGTAAAAAAATCCATACTTGCTCCGACTTTTCTTCTTTCTCTTTCAGCTTGCTCGATAGACGCTGTGGTGTTGCTTCCAGCGTCTGGCTCCGCTAATTAGCGGAGGACAGTCTTGACGCGGAGCATTCTCTGGAGGGTATGGAGGGGGCCATCCTTCTGAGCCCTCCCCAGGACAAACGAAGCATTCCTGGGGCGGCTCAGGGGGCCCAGCCTCACCCCCAGAAGCTCTCCCTGCTCCTCCTGCTGAGGAGCAGGTTGTGCGAGCCGCCTGCCAGCTGTGAGGCGGCTCTAACGCGCCAAGAAGCTGGCGGGCATGGAGGAGCCCGCCGTCGACGAGGAAGGCGCCACCGGAAGCCTGGTCAATTGTTTTAATATCAGTTTTCAATTCCAGGTGATTGCAGGACATCTTTTCCTGCATCATCAACATTGTCTCTTGTATCATCGTTAGAGTTGACTGCATCGCTTGCATAGTAGGGATCATGGCTGCTTTGTCAGTCTTAGATAGACCTTTCATTGACTTTTGTGTAGCAGGGGATGACATTGTAATCGTTGGGTTGGATGTACTTTGAGCTGGTTTTTTTCCGGTTTTGGTCACTGTAGAAGAGATACTTGTCATCTCCTTCAGAATTCTTGACTGGTCTTTGAGTATCTTCTCTATGTTTCTCCAGATAATCATCCACTAATTGTTGTCTTCTTATATTCAACTAGGCCCCTATATACCTCTGATTGTTTCCTATCTGTTGTAACTACCTACTCTTTCTAACCAGTAATTCAATCAGATCTTTTAATCTCTTTTATTTAAATCCTTTTAAGTCTATTCAAATGTTAATCTCTTTCTATGGTCCAATCAATATATGTCTACGCCTTCACCTTTTAATCAATTATTATCTATTCAATATATCATGTATCAATGTCAATGTCAATCACTTAATTCATCTGTTATTCTACTAATAATTACTCATATGTAAAAACAATAATCCTTAAATAAGGTATCTTCTAATATCAATTAAGTAAGTTCTTATTTATAATAATTGATCTATATATACTATATAAACACACTTCGTTAATTAATATATATAAATAATTAAATAATTAATAATTATAAATAATTAAATAGACAAACAGTTGTTCATTAAATAGACAATTAATCAATTTTTCTTTCACTTAATATATCACTTTCAATCACGTAATAGGTCCCTTAATCAATAATTGTATTATACTAAATAAAGTGATTAATTAATAATTAAATATGTACCTAAATATAAATATAAAAATTTACAATGAATTCGATATGAATTAGATATTAAATTTAGTCAGTTATATAATTGTATTCCTAAAAAGTCCTTAAGATAAATGAATATTTATATAAGCAGATAGTAAAGAAAGTAGTAAGAGAAGTAAATAGGAAGAGTAAAGAGAGTAAAAGACTAAATAAGTAGTAATACCACAATATATACACTAAAGTGTTAATTTCTTAATTGTTCTTAACCTCTTCTTAGTTCCTTCAATGTCCCTTCTGTCTTTTCACTTGTGGAAACAACGATGTGGGAGTCAAAAAACCAGTACCAACACTTTTCTCTCCTCTCTGTCTCTTAATGCTTTAAACTGTCAGATCTTCTCAATGCCTGAGCTGTCAAGCTGTCAAAATATTTAGTTCGTTTGTTTTTTGGCAACTTGTCTTCTCCCCGTGGTTCCTCCAGCTGCTCTAGCTCTTTGTAGTCCTTTTCATTAATTTTAAGATGGCTGCACTTCTGGTTCCTATGCCTCGCAGCTTTCCTCACTCAATCTTCGAGTTCACAAGCAAAAACCTCAGAATCCTCCACCTGATTGGCAAGTTCTATTCGCTTTTTAAATTAGCGTCGGAGCTCGGCTTTAAAAGCTTTTCGTTCCACTCTCACTCGCTGGCTTCTCTGCGGTCCCCTCAGTTGCGATCTCCACCACCTCTCTTAATCACCGCTAGGTCACTTATGGCTCCTTTCAATCCACTCCAGCCAGCCAGTTGGGACAAAATCCACTCATATCAGGGGAATCGTGGATATGAGCACTCTCTGACACCTCTTACACCGGATTTTCTTGCTTCCCGTCTTGTTGATTATCGTGACTTCAGGTCCGCCATTGAGAGGCAGACGCGCCATGCTGGTTTGACAGCGAAAATCGGACCAACTAAGTGGGATTGCGGCTCACCACACAGCCTGCCGATGCCTCGCTAAAGTCCGTGAAGCCCTCCAAGCTTCCACACCTCGAAGGGTCCCCAAAACACGTTGATAAGTGGCAACCGGAAGGAGCGATTGCTCTTACCGCGCCATTTCACCACGACTCATCAACCGGAAGTCCGTATATGTTTCATTTTTAATGTGTTTTAATGTTGTTTAAAATAAAAAAAAACTGCAGGAGAAGCAGCAGATGCAGCAGCAGAAGAAACAGAAGTAGCAGAAGAAACAGAAGCAGCAGAATTACCAGAAGCAGAAGCAGCAGAGAAAAAGCAGAAGTGACAGTAGCAGAACCAGGAGAAACACAAGGAACAGGAGCAGGAGCAGGAGCAAAAGTATCAGCAGAAGCAGCAGAAACATGAGCAGAACAGAAGGTAGAAGTAACATAAGCAGCAGAGAAGAAGAAGCAGAAGAAGAAGCTGCAAAGCAGCAGAAGAAGAAGCAGCAAAAGCAGTAGGAACAGAAGCAGCAGAAACAGCAGAAGCAGAAGCAGAAGCAGAAGCAGAAGCAGAAGCAGAAGCAGAAGCAGAAGCAGAAGCAGAAGAAGAAGAAGAAGAAGAAGAAGAAGAAGAAGAAGAAGAAGAAGAAGAAGAAGAAGAAGAAGAAGAAGAAGAAGAAGAACCAGCAGATGCAAAAGCAAAAGAAGAAGAAGAAGCAGGAGCAGCAGAAGCAGAAGCAGGAGCAGAAGAAGCAGAACTAGAAGCAGAAGAATCAGCACCAAAGGATGCAGAAATAGCAGAAGCAGCAGAAACAGAAGAAGCACAAGGAGCACTAGAAGCAGCAGAAGCACGAGGTGCAGCAGAAGCAGAAGAAGCAGAAACAGAAGCAGCAGCAGAAGAAGAAGCAGAAGCAGCAGCAGAAGAAGCAGCAGCAGAAGCAGAAGATGTAGCAGAAGCAGAATGTTAAGAGTGCTTGCAGGATTGCTGTGACTATGTGATTAGCTACAAACTGTAAGGATTCAAACAGGTCTATCTCTGCCTTGCAATTAGCTACAAGCCTTCCCCGCCCTAGTTAATTGCATATTCACTCACCATATAAGTAGGAGCTTGCTGCCTGCCAAACAGAGCCAAATGCGGGGCCTGACACAGATAGAAGGGCTATGTAGAGCTAGAGCTGAGCTAGCTAACGACGAGCTGGAGCAAACAGAGCTGAAACAAAGTCACTAATGCCTGAGCTAAGAGCTGAAGCTTAGAGCTAGAAATCCAGAGAGAAGAAGGCTTGCCTTGCTGAGCTGAGCATGCAAGCTAGCATATGTTTGCAAGCTAGCATCTGTTGATGTCTCTGAGCTGTTGCTGCTGCTGCTGCTGAAGCCACGACCAAGAGGGAGAGCTGGAGAGTTTCCCTGTCAGAAGCTTCAAGCCATAATTGAATCAACTCTACAGGTGATTTGACTCAGGACTTTCTCATTCTTTCTGCTGAGAAGCCTACGTTGCCATTTTCCACTACCTCGATGATGTATCGATTCTGAAACTACTCAGTGTTGTATTAGTTTCTTCCTTCCCCTTTGGAAAAGGTTAAGAGGACTGGTTTTGGTATTGTGGAGAGGAATTTAAGGAGACGGCCTGGCTTTGGCTAATGAAAATAAGTTTTGTTATTGGTGTGTTTTTAAAGAAATAATCCTTTTAATGTTTTTTAGTAAAGTATATTTTTCTACAAGACTCCTCTGTCAGTTTTATTTCAACCCCAGTGCGTTTGCATGTGAACAGGTTCACGGTTCGTTGGGACAAACCTCACCCCCTCGTAACACAGAAGGAACAGAAGCAGCAGAACCAGGAGAAACAGCAGCAGCAGAAGAAGAAAAAGAAGCAGAAGGAACAGAATCAGCAGAAGGAGGAGAAGTAGCAGCAGAAGCAACAGAAGCAGAAGAAGCATTGGAAGGGAAATTAGAGGAATATGGAGAGGTTGCTGGACTAAAACTAAATAAGGAAAAAACCAAAATGATAGTTAAAAATCTTAAAAAATAAACAGAGGGATGAATTAATAAAGAAAATGGATATGCAGATAGTGAAAAAAGTGACATACTTAGGAATTTATCTAACAGTAAGATGCATAACAATCAAAGAGGACAACTATACAAAATTAACACATCAAATTAAACTGGATATGGAGAGATGGAAAAGCAACTTTCCATGATGGGTAGAATAGCCGCAATAAAGATGAACATACTGCCAAAGATACTTTTCTTATTCCAAACAATACCAATAAAACTAGAGAAAAATATTTTGAGGAATTGAATAAAACAATGTTTAAATTCAATTGGCAAGGAAAAAAACTGAGAATAAAACTGAAATTTAAGGTTGACTCAGCCTTCCATCCTTTCTAAGGTAGATAAAATGAGGACCCAGTTTGTGGGGGCAATAAGCTGACTTTGTATAAATATACAAAAGTATGAAGGCTATTGCTTAATGCATTGTAAGCTGCCCTGAGTCTCCGGAGAAGGGCGGCATATAAATCAATTTTTTTAAAAAAAATTATTGCAAGAGTCAAAAGGGAAAGGAGGTTTTTGTCTGCCTGACTGGGAATTGTATTACCAAGCAGCTGCACTCACGTGGGTGAAAGAGTAGATAACTTTGAGGAATAGAAGAGTATTATTATTGGAGGGTCACCCTCAACTAGGGTGGCATGCATTTCTCTGGTACGGGAGAAATATGGCACATTGATATTTCCAAAGACATTATGTAAGAAACGCATTGTTATCAGTGTGGGACAAAATCAAACATCAAAACTATAGGGAAATACCAGTCTGGTATCAATGCTTCCACTTTGGAAGCATTGATACACCCAAATCTTATAAATACGGAAAAAAATGTTTCTTATAAGGATATATTAAATGAGAATGGTGATTTGAAAAGCAGATTAGAACTAAAAGACCAAGGGGTAGAATTAGAGTGGTGGTCATACCTGTAGATACAATCGTGTTATTTGAAAGATGTGAAAACATGGGGTTTTTATAGAGAACCAACAACATTGGACAAGATATTAATGGGTACGGATGACAAATTGATAAGTATACTATACAATTATTTATTAAATTATAAAATGGAAGAAGTACAAGTTAAAGAGATGATAGTATGGGCTAAAAATTTTGGATATAATATAGATTTGAATAAATGGCAAAAGCTTTGGGACAGAAACCGGAAATTGACAATGGCCACATCATAAAAGGAAAATCTCTATAAAATGTTTTATAGGTGGCATCTGCCCCCCCCCCCCCCCCCCGCAAGATTGGCCAAAATGTTTAGCAATATGTCCCCAAACTGTTGGAAATGTAAACAAATACCTGGCACATATTACCACATGTGGTGGACCTGTATAAAGGCAAGGAAATTGTGGATACAAATCCATACGTGGTTAGAAAAAATGATCAGACAACATATAGATTTTCAGCCAGAATTATTTTTACTAGGTATTTTATCGGATGGTTGTGATAAAGGGACAATATACCTAATATTACACATCTTGACTGCAGCAAGAATTGTGTACGTGCAGCAGTGGAAGAGCGAAAACACTCCTTCAGAGGAGGAGACAATAAGGAAGATACTAGTCTGTATGGAAATGGGGAGACTAATGCTAAAAATAAAAGATAAAGGAGATACAGAATACTATGCTACATGGGATAGTTTCTATCAATGGTTAGAAACACAAGGTAGAAGTTGGAATGCGAAAGAATCAGGTTAGGTGGACATGGAAAGAGACATTATGTATGTATTAGAATGTAGGTATTAGAATGATATACTAGAACATATTGTATAAGTTGACATACTAGAACATGATGTTCAGAAATTACTGTACAACACTAGCACTGTTTAAAATAGTATATATGTTATTTTGTTTTTACCTTTGTTTCATGGCAAGTGGAACACCAGGACAATTACACTGTATTCAATATATTTATATGTAAACAATAAAAATATATTTTTTAAAAAAGACTTGTGGACTTCAAAACGGGCCGAAAAATGGGCAGGGCCGGAGCCAACCAGTGGTGGGATTAGCCTGAACCGGTCCGAACAGGCTAAATCCCACCTCTGCCTTTGAGGGAGGCAAGGCTGGGTGTGATGAGTGACATTGAGTTGGCCACGTCCACCCAGTCACATGACCACCTGGCCACACCCACCCAGCCAGTCATTAGGGCAGAGAACAAATTGTTAAATTATTTGAATCCCACCACTGTATGGAGGTTCATTCTCCCAATGAACATTGGTAATTATCTGAGGTTGAAACACCAGAAGACTATGGTGACTTTTCACAGGCGGTATTTCTTGGTCATATTTCTGTGATTCTTTGGCAAGGGCCTCACCTGCATCTTTTGCGGGAATTGGAGGCAGCTTTTGGGCATCTACATCTGTGGAGAGGAGAAAAAAGAACACAAAAATGTCTTGAGACTAAATGGAAGAAGCCTCCATATTACAGCCCACAATGGAAGCAGCTAATCAACCTTGGCTGATCTTGAAAAGCTAAGCAAAGATGAACCTGGTTAGGTATTTGATGGGAAACAACCAGGAAATATCAGGTTTGTAGATGAGGCTGGAAAGTCAAAAAAATATTGAGGGAGACAAAGGATTAGGGTTGGGACTGAGTTAACCTGGGTTGAGTTGAATTCAAATGGACAACCTTTTGTCTGGAATGGTATTGTTGTAGAAAATGAAAGACTGGAAAACATTCCTGGGTCAGATAGATGCATTTATTTTGCGCAAAGGTTCAGTGCAGTATTGGTTCTCGCAAATCTGAACCAAGAGCAGCTTTTCTTACACTGTTTTTATCTGTTTTCAAAACAGGGAGCGCTATTAGCTCTTCCGACTTCCATATATGGTTACATTATAAATACATCAAACTTACATTACACTTTACTAAACATCAAACCATTACATACTAGTAAATGAAATTATTTTGGCTACACAATTTTACTACTCCATTAGTTTACTAATTATTAAGCTATTACACTTTCCTTAAGTGCTCGTAGTTGCTAATGGGAAATTTACTGCTATCCTTGGGTCATAAGTGACTTTTTGTAACATACATATCTTTGTGTCTTTGACAGTGATGCCCATCAAATGTTTTCCATATGGCTTGTCCTTCCTTGGTAGCTAGCTGAGCTTTCCTCATCAGAAGATATATTTACCAATAATGGCTTTTAGCTGATTTTTAATATAATCTCCAAGCCCTTTTCTTCCTTATAATAATGTGAATAGAGAGTGTCCGTTAACTGACCCTTTCTCCCTTATAATAAAAGTGAACAAAGAGTGTCTTTTAGGGTTCATGTAACTGACTCTGTATGATTCCTACTTTATTCACTTTTATTCCCATTTACCTTATTCCCATTATTATTTTATTCACTTTTATTTACTTTAGTATAGGCCAGGGTCTCCTGCCTGAGCAGGGGGTTGGACTAGAAGACCTTCAAGATCCCTTCCAATTCTGTTCTGTTCAAATGATTCTGTAACCTTTTTAGTAGCAAGAGGAAATGGGCTTAGTAATAAAAGTGTGGTTTTCAGTGGTCTTTTGAGTTTGATATTTATGTATATCAGAAAAATGTTCATTTTTTATTATTTTCTTTAAAATAAAATCAGCTGAGGGAAAGGTCTGGAATTAAATTTGGAAGAAAACAAAATCCTCTTTAGAAACAAGTAAGGAAAGATACAAGCCAACATTTCCACTAAGATATCTACAGTTTTAAATACAAAGCAGAACAACCTCCATGGAATAGAAGAACAGACTTCCTTCTGTACTTGCCAGATTGTACTGTTTAAATCATGGGGGTTTTTTTGTCAGGAAGGCAAAATTCTGTGACAACGTAGGAGAAGAAAAGATCTAACCATTTGCCCAGAATGAAACTGGAGGCAATGGAACCCCTCAGGTTTATTACACTGGGAACTACCAGGAGTTTTTTTTTGCAGGAAAAAAAACAACAATTTAACACAAGGTTTGGCTCAGAATCTAATAGGCATTTTTTCCTGAAATGTTCTGACTACATAATTAGGAGGCTTGAATTAATTAATGACATCTGCATCCCACCACAAAGGTAAAATTATCCATATTCTTGTAAAGCAGGCAGGGAACACTGTTGTGGTTTGCCAGCAGCTTGCAGAGCTGGCAGGAGAGTCGGACAGTGAGGAGTCTGGGGAGGAACATGTGCCAGTCCTGGAGTCTGGGGAAGGCTCAGACGAGGGCGCTGCGTCAGAGACAGAGATGGGGCCAGGGCCATCTGGGAGTTATGTGCGGACTCCGGAGCCTCCAGAGTCGGACAAGAGAGAGGCAGAGGAATGTCTCCCATAAGACATAAAGGAAGAGCAAAGGCATGTGGGCCTTCACAGAAAACAACGTTGTGGATAGTGTCAGTTTGTACTTTGAAGCTCCGTTTTTGACTCTGTGTTTCTGTGTGGCCTTGCCAAGATAATTGCCAATTAGGTCTTTGGCAGCGTGTCAAAGAAGATAAAGGTGGGTGTTCTTATCCAAAGGACTATGGCAGACTTCTGTTGGACTATTTATAAACCCTTGGCGATTCAGCACATGCTGTGAATGAAAGGAATTCACAGCCATTAAAATAAAAGAAGGGCTTTTGTGTGCTTTTTACTATATCAGGAACCCTAGGTCAGAACAAACAGATCAGCAGTGATCGCATATCAACTTCTTGATATCTATATATCTCTTTCTATATTTGAGAAGGCTTTTTTAAAAAAAGTCTGATGATGGACATGTGTTTAACCCAAGCATGTTTAAACTCAGTTACTGATGATGGACCCACTCCCCTCACTGGAAGTTGGTTCCATGTTTCACCTACTCTTTCTGTGAAGTCATACTTTCCAACATGACTTTTGAACTTCCCTCCTGTCAGTTTGAGGTCAGGCCTCCATATTCTTGATTTTTGCTTAATATTGAAAATATTTTTAGAACTTTTTAGAACTTTATTCACACCCTTAATATATTTAAAGGTTCAATCATGTCCCCCATTTCCCTTCTGTCCTCCAGGCTGTACATATTCAGTTCCTCCAATCTCTCCTGACATGTATACAGGTAGTCCTCAATTTACGACCACAATTGAGTCCAAATTTTTGCTGCTAAGTGAAACTTTTGTTAAGTGAATTTTGCCCCGTTTTACAACCTTTTGTGCCAGAGTTGTTAAGTGAATCACTGCAGTTGTTATTAACTTAACATGGTTGTTAAGTGAATCCGGTTTCCCCATTGACTTTGCTTGTCTCAGAAGGTTGCAAAAGGTGATCACATGACCCCGGGACACTGCAACCATCATAAACGTGAGTCAGTTGCCAAGGGTCCAAATTTTGATTAAATGCAACTGCCATATGCGTGGAAAATAGTCATAAATCCCTTAGGAGGAGCTAAATGTATCTTCTTCACCCACTTTGAGGCTAAAAGACCTGTCTCTGTGGCTCTAGCTCAAAGTGCCTCTAATCTCCAGCCACTCACCCTGCATGAACATCAAGTGAGAGCTGTGCTGAAGGCCATAAATCCCAACAAAGCTGAAGGTCCAGACGGGATGCTGGGGAAAGTGGTAAAAACCTGTGCTGACCAATTAACAGGGGTCCTGACAAGGATTTTTAACATCTCCCTGCAATTGGATAGAGTCCCATCATGCTTGAAAGCAGCCACAATCATCCCAGTTCTGAAGAAAGCAGCCATAAACAGCCTGAATGACTATAGACCCATTGCACTGACATCTATAGTGATGAAGTGCTTTGAGAGACTGGTCCTAAAACACCTCAGGTCCTGTCTTCCACCAAATTTTGATCAACATCAGTTTGCTTATAGAAGGAACAGGTTGACAGAAGATGCCATTGCCACTGCCCTACGTACTGCACTGAGACACCTTGAGAAATCTGGGAATTATGTCAGAATGCTTTTTATAGACTATAGCTCGGCCTTTAATACCATCTTACCAGGCATTCTCATTGAAAAGCTGACTGACCTGAATTTCCCTCCCCTCATTTGTGACTGGGTCAAAGACTTCCTGATGGACTGTCCACAAACAGTAAGGGTTGGGTCCTCGACATCTTCCACCCTGAAGCTCAGCACAGGCTCCCCTCAGGGCTGCGTGTTCAGCCCCTACCTGTACTCGCTGTATACACATGACTGCATATCCTCGAATCCATCCAAAATCTTAATAAGGTTTGCAGACAACACAACGGTGCTGGGGCTTATAACTGGAGGGGATGAATCAGCATACAGGGAAGAAGTCCAGAAGGTATTCACATGGTGTTCAAAAAACAACCTACATCTAAATATTAGCAGGACAAAGGAGACAGTGCTGGATTTCCGGAAGCACAGAGAGGAACCTGCCCCACTGTATATCAAGGGGGGCGGGTGTGTCATGTGGAGAAGGTTTCCTCTTTTAAATTCTTGGGAGTGCTCATTAGTCAAGATCTCACCTGGAAAAACAACACGTCCCTGGTGGTTAGTAAGGCTCAACAGAGACTTCATTTCATTAGAGTCCTGCGGAAAAATCTGTCATGTTAAATGTCTAACTCATTCATATCACACTCCTTCACAGTCCTGTAAGGGTTAACACAACCACATATCCCATCATTCCCATAACCCCACCTTACCTCTAACTCCTACCCTGGGTATAAGAACTTCCACCACAAGGCCATCCAGCAGTTCCAGATGTATACCTGTAAGAGAAAGGACAAAGGTCAGTGGTTATTGACTTAATAGGCCTAGGATTAATTCAGCCCTGCAATAAAAGATTTAACAAGAATCTATATCCTTGTCTTGTGAGTTATTGGGTTAGATACATCATCCTCAACAGAATGGTAGCAGAGGATGGTTACCCATAACTCTGAATAATGACTGAACCAGCTGTTTATTCTGAAAAGAAGAACAGAATAAACACAAGAGCTTTTACAAGACAAATGGCTGCACAACTGACACCCGGGGGTGCCACAGCAAGAGCCACACCGACTGAGAGTGAGCAGGACAACGATCTGAACTCACTGCCCAGGGACGAGAGACAGCAAGAAAAAGCAAGCGATTGCAAACAGGAGGCATCACAGAGAGGAGATGAACTAAGGCTAACAATACTGAAATTAATGGAAACGCCTACCAGCGAAGAAAGCCTCATCGCGAACCTCCAGAGCCTCCTAGGAAACTGTGGAGCAGCGATCAAGGCCCCAGAACTGACCCAAAGAATCACCACTCCAGCAAGGGACAGGCTAGCTCAGTCGGACGACCCAGAGCCAGCCGAATCCATTTTTGCGCCCTTTTCCTGGTGGCCATCTTGGAATGACCAGTAGCCAATAAAGAGCCGGGATTCAAATTTAATAGTGCGAACTAACCAGAACCCCAAAATAAATGGGGAACAACCCAAAAACAACAATGAAGGACAAATCCAAACCAACAGGAGCTCGCCCACTGAGCTCAAAATAGAGAGAGCCATCAAGACTCTAGCGGCAGCATTTGGCTCCGCGTTCAAGCCTCCCGCGCCAGCCACAAGCCGCAAGGAAACTTTCAAAAGCCAAAAAGACATCAGAGTGACCATCGACATCGAAGCATCGACCCCATCACTCTCCAGAGAAGTGACACATCTCAACGATGAACACCGAACTCTGACTGCCTACTGACCCAACAACAGGATTCAAACTCACCACCCACCTCACTAACGACGCAAGACCTGAGGGGGGAAAGACAAGCCAGCAGCTTACCTGCTCTGCGACCTCCGCCAGGCTTCCCTGCTCGCCCCGGGACCAGCACCTGCAAATCAGGGCCCACCATCGCTGCCGCCACCGCCACCGCGCCACCGAACTTCAGAGGTCCTTGGTCAACAACTGCATCACCCCCACACCTCCTGCCGATATTCGCCAGAGATCCAAATGCCCAACAACAGCTTCCAACGTCCAGCATGGAGTCCAGATGCGCCAGGGGTGAGTCCAGCATCCCACTGGCAGGCCTAGGCCTAGGCCTGGGAGCCGCGGCCACAAGCTCCTCACCCGACGACTTCCAGCACGAAATGAGCTTCGCACATGCTCAGTCCTCGCCTGCAGGGAGAGAAGAAAAAAAATGACTGACAGGTTTTTTTGCATTAGCTCAAGCATCCCATTGCCTTACTGTGAGTTCACTCACATCCTGGACCATGGACAGCTACCCTCAGTAAGTAATTATTCAAACAGTTCTGGAACAATACCTGTTAACTTTCCAAAATTACAGGTAGATGGGGGAAATCTTTTAGAATGGAGCCAGCAACTACAAATTATTTTTATGAGAGAAAATGTACTTTTCTTAATTTCCAAACCTCCAAAAAAGCCTTGGTCATTTGAGATTGATTGTATCCATCACAAGGCATTTTGTCTATTGTTAACTAGTATTTCATCCACTATGTACCCTAACATAGGTAACAATCTAACCGTGTACGAGGTTATGCAAAAATTGTACGGTTTATTCTACAGCCAGAGCAGAGCAACCACCACAAGGATATCCAGAGACTTTCATTCTGCCAGGCTCAGGCCAGGGGTTACCATGAGTGAGCATCTGTTGAAACTTAATGCTACCAGGGCTGAACTAATGCAAAGGGGGGAAGTTATCACTGAAGAGAGTATGATGAGCCTAGTTATAAACTCATTAGACAGTAGCTGGGACAACTTTGTGACACAACTAGACAGTCTTAGTATAGAACACTTAACGTTAAACACACTCACCAATTGCTTAATTGCAGAAGATAATCTAAGGAGGGACTGCCACCTATCAAGGAGAGACCCTAGACCTGTCAAGAGGGTTGAGTTCCAGGATAGGGCAAGCAGTACTCCAGAATGTTTTTCTTGCGGTTCTAGGAACCATTTAAGAAGGGATTGTGCCAGGAACAATAGGGACAGGGGATACAATGACCACACAGGGAGACAATCACCAGACCGCAGGCCCTTTAGAGAGTGAGGGCGTGGGTGGTCTCCCAACCCCAGGTGACACAGTGAGTGCAGGGACAGTTCCAAGGACAGTAACCCAGGGTCCATGTACGGTTTCAGATATGGGAAACCAAACTCTAGACAAAAAGTAAGCGAAAACATGTGGCTCTTAGACTCTGGAGCCACAAACCACACCACATGTAACTCAAAATTATTCACTTCACTCACAGAGACTGATGTTGAGATAAAAGTGACCAACCAGAGCAGTGCCAAAGTAATAGGGAAGGGAAGCGTGCGTATCCAAGGAATAGGAGAAATAGAGGGGGTGTTATATGTGCCAGAGATACCATATAACATACTAGCCACCACTAAACTCACACAGGACACAGACAATGAGGTAATGTTCAAGGAGGGCAAAGCTTACATATTCAATCAAGGAAAAAGGTTGGAGCGGTAACCATACATGACAGTCTACCCTATTTTACACCTAACGATAGTAATGAAGGAAGCGTAAACACAAACACTGTTAGTGAGGAAAAGGAAAACACAGAAACAGAAGGAATACACCAGAGGGCAACCAATTGTAAGTCACCAGGTAAAAATATGGTATCTATGGGAAAGCCCATCCATGATAATTGTGCCCATCTCCTTCACAGGAGACTAGGACATATCAGTTTCCCAGTTTTTATGAAAATGTTGGTATGTACCGAGGGTTTAAAAGTAAAGGACTGTGAGAATTACTTAGAGTGTTCTGTTTGTAAATGCTCAAAAATTAAGGTCAAGGCAAGGCCAAAGAAGTCAGAACGGACTACTGACTCTGTCTTCCAATTGGTACACATGGACCTGGTAGGGCCATTGAAGCCATCCATTAAGTATAGGAACAGGTTTTTCCTAACCATTGTGGACGATTATAGTAGATATGGTTATGTTTACTCACTCAGACATAAAAATGAAGCATTTCAAAAATTCAAAGAATTCCACAAAAGGGTAGAATTACAACACAACACCAAAATAAAACAAATAATGACTGACCGAGGCTCAGAATTCATGGCCAGAGACTTTACGAAATGGTTAAGAGAACAGGGCATAGTACATTACACTTCTTCACCTTTTTCACCCTTTCCAAATGGAGTCGTAGAACGAAAAAACGGTGTGCTCCAAACGATGGTGAGGTGTGTCTTAGAAGACGCAGGAATGGGACAATCATTTTGGTCAGAGGCACTGCATTACTCCAACTATACATTGAACAGGTTGTGGTCAAGTTCAATTAATAAAACCCCATACGAGATAATGTATAAGAGGAAACCCAACTTAGCCCATCTGCACATATTTGGTGCCCCGGCGGACATCCATATCCCCAGACAATTGAGAAAGAAAGGAGAAAAGATATCCAAAAAACTAAGGTTCATAGGGTATGAACCAGGAACAAAAGGTTTCAGGTTCGTGGACTGCAATAACAAGTTTGTTATATCTAGATCTGCGGACTTTCATGAACATTCAAATTGGTCGAGGATTCATTCCAATGACATTTTTCCTGGTGGGGATACACACTCACATAAACAAAAGAATGAGGAACCAATCACAGAAAAAGAAAAAGAAATCAAAACACACAAGCCCAAACACCACAAAATAAGGGCCGAGGAATGGAAGGAAGGGCATCCCACTTTGAACTTGGATAGCCTCACTAACAAGGAAGCCGAGCACCTGCATGAAACAGACACACCCCCTGACAGACCAGTCAGGGCAAGTAGGAACAAAATACCAAAGAGACTTGAGGATTATGTCATGTCTATACATACCAACAACCCCACACCCAGTTCCTATGAAGAGATACTCAACCTTCCCCAGGAAGAGAAAGAAAAATGGAAACAAGCCGTGGAAAGGGAAATGGAGAGCCTTAGAGACCTGCATGTACACTCACCAGCTCAAATACCAAAAAAAAAAAAAAACCCACAAAAAAACCCAATAGGGACCAAATGGGTGTTCAGGGTCAAAACACTCGAAAACAACAAAGTGTTGTACAAAGCGAGACTAGTCGCACAAGGCTTCACCCAGAAGTACCCAGAGGACTACTTCGACACCTACTTGCCCACGGTCAGGGCTGAGAGTGTCAAGAGCACTCTAGTAATAGCCACCAAACTGAGACTTGAAGTATTCCAATTCAATGTGCAAACCGCATATCTTCATGCAGAATTGGATAAGGAAATTTAGGTCAAAGCCCCACCAGGATACAATGAAGGAAAAAACAACACATGGCTTCTGAATAAAAGTTTATACGAGCTCAAGCAATCAGGCAAAAAGGTGGTACGATTGTCTAGCCAAAGCCCTCAACTCCATGGGCTTCACCGCCACGTCAGCAGATAAGTGCTTCTTCATAAAGAAAGAAAAAGAGTCATTTGAAGGCATCCTTGTCTATGTGGACGATATACTATACATGGGGAAGCAAAAAACCAGATGTGACAAGTTTGCCGCTGAATTAGGGAATCACTTCTCATTAAAATCACTAGGGAAAATAGATAAATACTTAGGGGTTCAAGTGACCAAAACTAGCAAAAGTTTCCGACTCTCACAAAAGGATAAGATCATAGAACTGTTATCAAAATGTAATATGTCAGAAGCAAAACCTAGCGAGACACCCATGCAACCAGATTTTCTAAAAAACATGTATAATGAAGCTGAACCCTTCACTGACAACAAGCTGTACAGGTCTACCATAGGGTCACTACTGTATATAGCTAATTGGACTAGACCAGACATCGCTTTAGCTGTCAACCTACTATCCAGGCACGTGAGTAAGCCTACAACACTACACTGGGATGCCATCAAAAGGTTACTCAGATACCTAAAATACAGTATTAATGCACACTTATGCCTTGAGCCAGACCTATCCACGAAACCAAAGCTAACCTGTTATGCTGACGCTGACTGGGCAGGAGACATCAAAAGTAGGAAAAGCACTTCTGGGTATGTACTTTTCCTCAACAGCAGCCCTATACACAGGTACACAGGAAAAAAAAAACTAGTAGCCACATCCACCACCGAAGCAGAATTCGTCTGTTTATCCAAGGCTGCAAATAATCTAGTTTGGTTTGATGACTTACTCAGTGACATCTGGACTGAACCATCATACCCAATAATCATTCATGAGGATAATAAAGCAGCCATAGAAATATCAAAGGCTGATGCCGTCGGTCAACGATCAAGGCATATCGACATCAAATGTAAACATGTTAGGCAAATATATATATATATATATACAAAAGTATGAAGGCTATTGCTTAATGCCTTGTAAGCCGCCCTGAGTCTCCGGAGAAGGGCAGCATATAAATGTAATTAAAAAAAAAATCTCAGAAATTGGTTTTATTAAAGCTGTACACTGTGACACTGAGGAGCAAACAGCAGATATACTTACCAAACCTTTACCCAACAAACAACATGCATATCTCATGTCAAAAATATGTGTTTATATGTAAATCATGTAATTTTATGTATGTAACATGTATGTATGTAAATACCATGTACTTGCTGTCAGTTAGACATTTAGAGGGGTTTTTGTCATGTTAAATGTCTAACTCATTCATATCACACTCCTTCACAGTCCTGTAAGGGTTAACACAACCACATATTCCATCATTCCCATAACCCCACCTTACCTCTAATTCCTCCCCCTGGGTATAAGAACTTCCACCATGAGGCCATCCAGCAGTTCCAGATGTATACCTGTAACAGAAAGGACAAAGGTCAGTGGTTATTGACTTAATAGGCCTAGGATTAATTCAGCCCTGCAATAAAAGATTTAACAAGAATCTATATCCTTGTCTTGTGAGTTATTGGGTTAGATCCATCATCCTCAACAAAATCAGTTGGAAAAACAGCTGATGACTTCTTTCTATCGGTCCACAATAGAAAGTGTCCTCACGTACTGTATAAAAGTATGGTACACTGGTTTAACAGCTGTGGACAGGAAGGCACTACAGAGAGTGATCAATTCGGCACAAGAAACCATTGGTTGCCCTCTAACACCACTGGATGACATCGCCAGGTCTCGCTGTTTCAGCAGAGTAAGGAAGATACTTAGGGATGATTCACACCCTGGCCAGTGTCTCTTTTCACTTTTACCATTGGGCAGAAGACATTGAAGTATAGCCAGCTGGACAAACAGGTTTAAAAACATCTTCTACCCATGGGCTGTCAGACTCCTAAACACAATCACTCCACGTACATATGGAAACATATGACTAGTTTTTTCTTTCCCAATTACTTGTATAAATTGGGAATTGTATTGTCTTCTATTTTCTGTTATGGATTGCACCAGTAGAGGCTAAACCAATTTTGTTGTATACATGATGTACAATGACAATAAAGGCTATTATTATTATTATTATTATTATTAAACTCAGTCAACTGGATATTTAAAAATGTGTTACAAATACCATTGATTGGTGCTAATGGCTGATACGGGTTGCTGCCAGAGTACTAGGTATCAACCAAGTATCTTCTTAAAATATACAATGTTCTGAGTAGCGCAGTTATTTGCAGTTCCGCTGGTGTTATTGCAGGAAGTTGCAATTTCTTGATGTGTTTTGTAAAATTCCTGGACATGGTACCAAGTGCCTCGATGACAATGGGTATCACAGTTACATGTTTCATCCATATCCGTGTAGTTTCGATGGCCAGATCGCGATATTTCATGATTTTTTCCAATTCTTTTTCTTCAACTCTGGAATCTCCTGGTACAGCAATATCAATAAACTGTACACTTTGGCCTTCGATAACCATGATATCTGGCATGTTGTGTTCCAAATGATGATCTGTCTGTATTTGAAAGTCCCACAAGATCTTCACCATCTCAGTTTCAACAACTTTTTCCACTTTATGTTTCCATGACTTTTCAGATACAGGTAGGGCGTATTTTTTAGATAATGACCAGTGGACTAATTTAGCAACTCAATCATGTCTAGCTTTGTAATCAGTTTGTGTGATTTTGCTGCACTCACATATTAAGTGTGAAACAGTTTCAACTTTGTCATTGCAAAGTTGGCAGTTTGGATTGTCAGTGGTTTTTAGTATCTTTGCTTTCATGGCATTAGTTTGTAGTGCTTGTTCTTGAGCAGCAAGTATTAAACCTTCCATTTGTTTCTTTATGGTTCCTCTCTTAAGCCATGCCCATGTCAAGTTGCTATCACATTTTCCTTCAATGTTTTTCAAGTGCTGTCCATGCAAAGCTTTGGTTTTCCATCCATTTAATCTGTCATCCATGTTAGCTGTTTTTGTGCCAGCCATTGCAGTTTCTTAAAAGGCCACCAGGTGAGAGCAAAGAGGGACTTTTGATCCCACTGGTGGGTCAAGGGGCTCAGGCCCCTGCAGCCCCATTGGGGAAAGTTAATGGCCCTCTGGCCTCCTCACACACCTTGGTAAGGGAGGGGCCAGGGACCCCTATAAGAACCCCTGCACAGGGGCTGCTCCCCCGTGCTCTTGTTCTACTCTCCTACGGGACTGACCCATGGGCTCAATCCAGGCATGGATGCCTCCATGCCTGGGAACTCATTTTACCTACTTTATTCCTAAATAAAGATTTAATTTAATTGCATCCTTGTGTGCTGACTTTTCTTGGAAGCGCCCTCAACGAACCATCGTTCTTCGTGAGATCCCTCACAAAGTGGTAGCCGAGGATGGTTTGAGGCAACGCTTCCAAGCCAGCAGAAGCAAGATGCCAGGAGGTTCCAGCAAGAAACCCTTGGAGATGGATGGTAGGACTTCCCCGGTTATGACCAGGAGTCTCCAGGCAAGGTTGGCAGCCCTGCATCCAGTCCCTGATGCGAGCTTTGATCCAGAGGAGGGTACAGATGATCTCTATGCCCCCAGAGGACCCAGTGGAATGCAAGGGACCCCTTCACATGCTTCCCTGCAGCTGCAAGCCACAGACGAAGGCATGGAAGGCCAGCAGTCCACTCAGGGCTGTCAGGACACTGAGGATGTGGACAGGGACCAGGCCATCCCCAGCATGGACCAGCTCACTGGTGAGGAATTCAGAGAGCTGCTCTGAACACTCGTAGCAGCCTGAGGGACACCTGGAGCCAAGCCACGTGGGACACCAGTGCAGAGGGCCTCTGGACACCGGGTAACCCCTTCCCCAGCACCCATGAGGCTTCCCAACATGGTGCCAGCCACCCTGGGGGACCCCGGAGCTTTTGGCGGGAAAATTCTTGCCAAATCGTGACCTACAGCTTCTGGAGACAACTGGAAGCAACATGGCGGCCCCCAGGCCACCTACTCCAGTGAGGTTTGGTAGGCCTCAGCTAGGCCACGAGGCCCAGCAACTGATGGCAGCCAACCAAGGCAGCTTGCAAACTGCTTGCCCCCCCCCCCCCACTGGCAAACCTTGAAGTCTGCCCAGCCGCTCCTGCTGCAGCAGGCATCAGAGCTGCAATCCAAGTCCTGGTTGTGGCCCTGGAGGCCACAATGACCACAGCCTCAACCTTGGGAGCAGACAGCCTTCCTCACTACCCCCAGGAGACCAACAAGGGGGGGGCATCCAGTCTGGAGCCCCCCAGCCAGGACCCACACCTCCAGAGAGCCCCAGAAGAACCCCTGGGGGCCCCAGCCTTCCCAACCCCCCCACCGAGGCAATGGAGGACTCACCTCAATGTCTTCAGGGGGCCTCCAGCCGAGCCTCCCACTTCGGACAATGGCTGCCTCCTACAGAGTCTTCAAGACCAGCGGTGGGCCCCTCCAGGTGTTCCTCAGCATCTTCGAGCCTTTCTGGCCCCATTCTGCAGCCTTCGCCCCCTGGTAAGTGTTCCAGTACTGGGAGGGCTTCCAGAGGAATCTTCAGGGCCTCACAGGCTTGGGCCCAGGCCTAGCCCTGCAGCACAGAGACAGAGGTCTGCTCCCATCAGCTCCTGGGCTGGAATGAGCTATGAGCATGCTCAGCAGTTCGGGCATGCTCAGTTCGTTCCACCTGAAAAAGAAAAGAATAATCAGAAGAAAATGCCAACACCGGCCAGCAGAGGGATCCGTCTCCCATTCACTTCAATGGGACCCAGGCAAAGATACCATGGACAGCAAAATACAACTATATTTTCTACTATTATACTGAATAATTTTGAAAAAATTACATCTGGGGGGGTGACAACTTCAATTTATGGAACAAAGAGATACAGGTATGTCTCTTAAAAGAGGGGGCCCTAGAAATGGTTCTAGACCCCCCACCTTTCCCTTGGGGACCTCAAGAAGAGTGGTACCACAGGAGAGCCTATACCACTCTACTGAGCTCACTGGATGCTAAATTGTACCCTAGCATTCCAGATGGGCTCACAGCTGGTGAAATTTGGGGGTTGTTATATAGCCTATTTAATAGTGATAGCTTGGGCTCAACCACAAGACTCACAACAGAGTTCTATGACACCAAGCTAAACTTTGGGGCTAGCATGGCTGAGCACCTGGGAAAGTTGAAGGCACTCAGGGCAGAGCTGGTGCTCAGGGACTACCCCGTGACTGAGGCCAACATGATTGCTGTGATTCTTGCATCCCTGGACAAATGTTGGGGCAATTTTATTGTCTCACTAGAGGGAACCAGAAAGGAAGCCATGACTCTGTCCTACCTCACAGGGAGGCTCAATGAGGAAGACAGGAGGCGTAGAGATGAGGGAGAGTACACCAGGGCCACAACTCATCGCATCAACAGAAGGCACCAGAGTTCAGAGCAGGTTAACGCTCTACTCAAGTGTTTCATCTGTGGCTCTGAGGAGCACCTGAAGAAGGACTGTCCCCATTAGCAGCAAGGACGTAAGCGTGGCTCCAATCAAGGAAGAGGCAGGGGGCAGAGAAGGGGGCCTGGCGGGGGCAAAGGTGGTGCTAAGGGCAATTTTCTGTATACTAGTTACCTCACCCACGCCACAAAGGCTGATGGCCCTATTGGCCTCTGGTTACTGGACTCTGGGGCTTCATCCCACATTGCTAATTTGAGGCAAGGCTTTAAGAGGTTAAGGAGAATTAACTCCTCCATTAAGGTTGCAAATGGTAACGATGCTTTGGTTGTTGGGGAGGGCACTGTCTCTGTACCAGGGCTGGGCAATGTTGAAGGTGTATTGCATCTCCCTCTATCGCCAATAACCTGTTAAGTATAACCAAGATATGTGATGATGGCAGGGTGGAGGTATTGTTTTGCAAAGGGGGAGGTCATGTCACTTGAGACAAAAGGATCATTGGGAGTGTTACCATTATAAATGGTTTGCCATATTTCTCCCCCGAGTACCCAGCCACAGGAGACAGCTCACAGGGTGCCACCTCAGAAAGGGCCTGCGCACAGAAAGAGAGAAAGGCTCCACAGCCAGCTCCCAGGCTGTCAAAGATGCACAAGACTGAGGCAGTTGCGCCCACGCCGCCTCAACCAGCCCCACAGCCTTCCGAGGCCAATGCGGGCAAGAAACCCGAGCCTCAACAGGCACCTAAGGCAGATAAGCCCAAAAAAGGGCCTAAGGTGCCAGCACCGCCCAAGGCAACCAGAGCCAAGGGGGTGTCAGTGGGAAAGCCGCTCCATACTAAATGTGCCCACCTCTTACATCAGAGGTTAGGCCATGCGAGCTTCCCAGTGGTTAAAAAGATGGGGGGATTCGCTGAGGGGATTCACCTCCAGGATTGTGAGGTGTTTATGGACTGTGCCATCTGTAAGAGGGCAAAGAGGAAGGCCGCCCCGATACCTAAGGTGTCACAGCATAAGACCCAATACCCATATCAATTAATACATGTCGATTTGGTTGGGTCATTTACACCGTCCCTAGGGAAAAGGCAGTATTTCCTCACTGCCATCAATGACTTCTCGAGGTATGGCCATGTGTATACCCTCACGGAAAAGTCTGAAGCCTTTGATGCCATAAAATCACTCTACAATTACGTGGAAACTCAGTACAAGACCAAGATTGCACAGCTGCAGAGCGACCGTGGGGCTGAGTTCATGTCCCGAAAGTTCCAGGACTGGGTGAGGCATAAGGGCATACACCATTTTCAAACAGCACCTTTTACTCCTGCGCAGAACGGTGTGTCACAAAACATAACGGCATTCTGCAGACCATGGTGCGCAGCCTGATTGCGGATGCTAGGGTTGCGGAATCATACTGGGCAGAGGTGGTACACTATGCCAACTACACCCTGAACCGCACCTGGAGCAGCGTTATGAACCAGACCCCATATTTTCTGGTCCACGGTAGGAAGCCAAGTTTGGGACACTTGTGTGTGTTTGGCTCCTACGCTTGGGTGCACATCCCCAAGCAGCTGCGGAAGAAGGGGAGACCTACCCAGTCAGAGTCCAAGCCTGCCGGAATCTGAGCGATTTTATCGTGCAGATACTGTACAAAATCCTCAGCCCGTCCCTGCAAGGGGTCATCCCACGCTTCCAGATGCAGGAGGGAATGGGTCACCCTAAACAGGGCAGCTGGGCGGTTATCTGCCGATGCAATAAGAGTGGAAAAGTAATTACACTTTGCCACTTTTATCGCCATTAAGTAGGTCTTAATATGAGACCTAACTAGTGTTCGGTCGGATTCGGAGCGACTGGCCCTCCAACAACTCTCTAGGCGTGTTTTTCGGCACTTCATCTCCCTCAGCTCCTCAGAAAACCAAGGAGCTGGGCAGATCCGGCGCCGGAACAGAGGCCGCAAAGGCACGACTCGGTCCAAAGCCCAGGCGGCCGTCCTATCCCAGGCGGCCACCAGGTCTTCAGTCGAGTCGTGAGCCAGAGACTCAGGAAATGGCCCAAGCTCCATCTGGAACCTATCAGGATCCATCAGGCGCCTGGGGCGGAACCATCTAATCGGTTCCGCCTCCCTGCGGTGGGGTGTAGCGGTCAGAAAGTCCAGCCTCAGTAGAGAATGGTCTGACCATGACGGGTTCAATAGCTATATCCCCTATAACCAGTGCATTCAACCACTTCCCAGAGACAAAAACCAAGTCCAGAGTGTGTCCTCCTATGTGAGTAGGGCCATGAATTACTTGAGTCAGGTCCATGGCTGTCATGGAAGCCATGAACTCCTGAGCCATCTCAGACGTCTCGCCGATGGACGACGGCAGGTTGAAATCCCCCATCACTAAAAGGTTGGGGGTATCAACCGCCACCCCGGCTATAACACCGAGAAGCTCGGGCAGGGCTGCTGTCATGCGGCAGGGAGCCAGGTACGCAATCAGCAAGCCCACCTGCTTCCCATGACCCCACTTCACAAGGAGAGACTCACATCCGGCTATCTGAGGTACAGTGGCCTCCCTAGGATCAAGACCTTCCTTTATAATGACCGCCACCCCCCCCCACCCCTACCCTCTGCCCTTGGCTGATGAAATGCACGGAAACCTGGTGGGCACAACTCTACAAGAGGGACCCCCCCTCCTGGCCCAACCATGTCTCCGTAATACTCGCCAGGTCCGCTCCTCCCTCCTGAATTAACTCAAAGAGGAGTGGGGCCTTATTAACCACGGACCTGGCGTTGCACAGCATCAGCCTAAGGCTCGGGCTCTGAGACTCCGGACAACCCAGGGAACGAGAGGAGCTTAGGGGGCCGAAGCATGCCACCACTTGAAGACAGCGGGTGCGTGCCCCCACAACACGATCTGGACCCCTGCTCCCACCGTATCTGCCCCTCCCAACCACGGTCCTGATGGAATCGCCCTCTTCCCTACCAGTACTAACCCCCTCAACACCCCGCTCCGCACCTCCCACAACATGTCCCTGTGCCGGGCCTGGCCTACACCCCTCCCTCGCCAAATAACCCTCCCTCCCTCCCCACCCCTTAAAAATTTAGCTAACGACAATTTTAAAAATCCCCTCAGCCCCCTCTTTGCGGCATGCCACCTCTCGGGGTTCCAAAACCCGTCATCGAGGTAGGCCCTCGATAGAGTGGAGGGCCAATCCTGCGAGAGGGGGGAATCTTGCAGAACAAGAAGCTCCGCTGCCGAATACATCTTGCACAAGAGGATAAAAGCGACTATGTCCTAAAGGGTCCAAATTAAAAAAGTCCAGTGGAGAACAACAAGTCATAGTATAATATAATATGATGGTATGATGATGGTATAAAGATGGTATAATGGGAGCATCTCAAAATCGGAGTCGAAGACCACTGTCCTCTCACAACAGAGGTCCAAAGTCTCTATCCAAGTCGACACAGCACAAGGGGGGGAGTATAAAACTTAACCACCCTCTCAGAGCGGTTATCCGATGGACAGCCCCCTCTGCTGGTGAGATGGAAGTAGTAAACCAATATAAACACCCCAGCACAAAGGGTATAAGTCCAAAACCGCCCTCTCACAGTGGTTGGGGTCGATAGTCGCTCCCTTCTGCTGGTAGGTGCAAACATAATGTCATGTCAGCACAGCTCAAGGGGCTCAGGACCAACACCACCCTCTCACGGTGGTTGGTCTGATGGTCAGTCCCCTCTGCTGGTGAGATGGAGCTATGAACCGGCTCCCAGTCAAATATACACAGTCCTCCACACAGCTAGGGAACAGGCTCGGATGGAGATGAGCCAATGTGGATGTCAATGAGTCAAGTAAGGTCCAGGCCAGTCCGAGCGGGGCATAGTGCCAAGGAGAAAAATGACAAGTAGGGGGGGAGTATTTAATGTCCAACCCCCCCAGCCCCCAAAACTGCACAGATGGAGGCCTTCCAATGTCTGTGAGAAGCTGACCCATCAATGGGCAGCCCTCACACCAGGTCTTAATCCATCCCGGCACTAGATGATCTTCGGCTGCGTTAATCCCCGTCAACCATGTCAGTAAGCTGACATCCGGCGCTCTCCTCCCCGCCATCGCCAGCCGGTCCTCATTGCAGCCGCCGCCGACCTCGCTGTTGCCGCTGCTGCCCCTGCTGCCAAAGGAAAATTCTGGCAGCTTCCCAAGGTCTTCCTGGAAACTGGCAAAACCCATGGCCATCGAGGAAACCCCAAGGCCTGGGACTGTTGCCATGCAGCAAGCGAACTCAGCGAGAGATGCCACCACGCCACCCTGACTTCCGAGCGGGCTCCAGCTCAGGGGGACGCCGCCACCGCCACCCAGCTGGTGAGATCCGTCTCCTCCGACGCTGTATTATCTTCCCAGCCACAATGTCCGAGAGGGAGAAAATCCTCTCCAGGCTGGCAACAAGCTCTCCTAGCCGGGGTAGGGGTCGGAAAACATCAAAACGACCCCAGAAAGGCCCCTGAAGGCAAATAAATCGCCATCCCTCAAGCCGCGATTTCGGCTAGCACCGCCAACTTGAGCATGCGCAAATGGTATCTGGGCCCATACATCAACCGGCCTAGCAAGGCCGCACCAACCAAGACACCACCTGAGACAACCACAGACACTGCCACCAACAAGAGAGAGGAACAGGATGAAGAGGTCAGCTTACCTGGTCCAGATGGGGAGGATGAGCCGTCCAGTCCTGAAGGGGAAGACACGCCATCTTCACCTGACTCTTCACCTCCAGTGACGCTTCAGAGGCCCATGATGCCCAACGCCTGGGACCGAGGGCCTCCTCATCCCGGTCATGAACAGCCAGTCAGCAAGGAATCCGCAGAAGAAAAGGGTGGTGAGTGGCAGGAGGTCAGAAGGTCAAAGCGGTCCAACAAGGGGGTCCCACCTAAGAGAATTGACATTGGGCACATCGCATCCGTCTACAGCGTCCTGGTCACCCCAAAGACTTTCTCTGACATCCAGGAGCTACCCATTGACCGACACAACCTTCTGTGTAAGCATTTGTGTTTGGTCCTGTAAACCTGTACATGTCTATGACCTGCTCACCCTCTCATATACATTCTCTGGTACCTGTCATTGGCTGGCAAGAAGGGGAATTGTTAGGTGTTTTTGTGCCAGCCATGACAGTTTCTTCAAAGGCCACCAGATGGGAGCAAAGAGGGACTTTTGATCCCACTGGTGGGTCAAGGGGCTCCGGCCCCTGCAGCCCCATTGGGGAAAGTTAATGGCCCTCCAGTCCCCTCACACACCTTGGTAAGGGAGGAGCCAGGGACCCCTATATGCTCTCCCTGCTCTTGTTCTACTCTCCTATGGGACTGACCCATGGGCTCAATCCAGGCATGGATGCCTCCATGCCTGGGAACTCATTTTACCTACTTTATTCTGAAATAAAGATTTAACTTAATTGCATCCTTGCGTGCTGACTTTTCTTGGAAGCACCCTCAATGAACCATCGTTCTTCGTGAGATCCCTCACAATCCAACTGTTTTTCCTTATATTCTGCTTTTGTTTCTGTTGTTTTTATAATGCTCTCCATTTTCACAGCCTGCAGCAATTTTTCTGTACTTTGGTTCACATAATCATTCAAACTTCATTTTTCTTCTTTTAAAAGTTTGATGGATTTGCAATAGTCCTCTGCCCCTTATTCTTCTTGGCAGGTACAACCTTTCATTGTCACTTCGTGGATGTAAAGCATTGTACATATTCAAAAGTTTACGTGTTTTCCGGTCTAGGTTTTCCAGTTCAGCCACAGTCCAGTTGATGGTTCCAGCTGGGTAGCGTATCACTGGAACTGCCCATGTATTAATGGCTTTAATTATGTTTCCAGCATTCAGCTTTGATTTTAATATTTTGCAGACCCTCCTGATGTATTCCTTTTGCATTGACTCTTTGACTTTTCCACTCAAGATGTTATCTGCTTCCAATATGCCTAGGTATTTGTAACCGTCATCCTTTGCTAATGCTTTCACAATGCTTCCATTTCCCAGTTCTATTCCTTCTATTTTTTCCATTTTTCCTTGCTGCATGGATAGTATAGTACATTTTTCAACTCCAAAGTTCATTCTTTTTTTTTATTGAAAAAGTTTTACAAATACAAATTTTTCCCCCTGTTTCCCCCCCATCCCATAACCCCTACCTCCTCCTACCCTCCACTACCCCCCCACATCCTCCCCCCCCCCCCCCCGCGACTTCCCTAGGTGAAATCCAAATCATACCATATCATATATTACCCTCCTACAACTCTAACCCCTGACTACACTATAAACTTCTACATCTTAACATTCAACTGAAAGCTATCTGGTACTTCCTTGTTTGGTATTTGTTCTGCACATAATCTATCCATTTCTTCCATTCCAACATGTAAGTTTCTTGGGTCTGGTCTTTTAAGTATGCTGATATCTTCGCCATTTCTGCAAAACTGGCCACCTTCAAAGTCCATTCTTCTATGGTAGGCATAGAGTCTTTTTTCCAATATTGGCCAATCAATAATCTGGCTGCCGTAATCATATATAATATCATCTTTGTCTCAGTCACTGAAGAATCCTTATCTATGCCCAGTAAAAACAATTGAGGAGAAAATTTCAATTTTTTCTTCAAAACATTTTGCATAACCCACCATATTTTAATCCAAAAGGCCTTCACTTTCTTGCAGGTCCACCATATATGATAGTATGTAGCATCTAAGCATTCACATCTCCAACATTTTGCCTGAACATTAGGATACATGCACGATAATTTCTTGGGATCTAAATGCCACCTGTAAAACATTTTATAAAAATTTTCCCTCAAGTTCTGTGACTGCGTAAATTTAACATTCTGAACCCATATTTTTTCCCATGTTTCCATCATAACTGGTTCTGCAAAGTTCTGCACCCACTTTATTATGCAGTCTTTAACCAACTCATTTTCAGAATCTCTTTCTAACAAAACGTTATAAATCCTCTTGATATGCATTGGGCCTTTATCTTTTATCTGTCTTACCAAATCTTCTTCATGCAACATTAAACCAGTTTTTTGATCTTCCCTCCATCTCAATTGGAGTTGATTATACTGTAACCAAGTTAAAATTATCCCTTCTTCCAACAGTGTATTTAATGTCTTTAATTGTAATCTACCCCATCATTAAAAAGTACCTCTTTATATAAAATCCCCCCCGAGTGACTTTATATTTATATTCCGTGTAATGTGACCAAGATTCAACCACAACGGTATTTTGTAATCCAATTTAAGATGGTGCTTCTTCCATACTCTCATTAAAGAGTTTCTAAGTATATGAGACTTGAATACTTTATCAACTTTACTTTCATAAAATAGATATGCATGCCACCCATGCTCTAAGTCATGGCCTTCTATATTCAATATTCCAGTCTCTGTCATTCCAAACCAATCACTTGCTTGCGTCAAAGCTGCTGCTTCATAATACAGTCGTAGGTTTGGAACTTTAAGGCCACCTCTTTCACAAACATCTTGCATAATTTTCAGTTTAACTCTTGGCTTTTTCTCATTCCAAACAAACTTATTCACTCCTTTTTGCCATTCAGTCAGATTTTTATCATTTTTAAGCAGAATCATTTGAAACAAAAATAAAAATCTAGGTAGAACGTTCATCTTAACTGCTGCTATTCTACCAAGTAAAGATAGTTGCAGTTTTTTCCAAGTTTCCATATCTCTTTGTACCTTTTGCCACAACACCTCATAATTATTTTTTAAAAGTTTTGTATTTGAAGCTGCGACTTGAACTCCTAGATATTTCTCCTTTACCACTATTTCAAAACCTGCCTTCCTTTCAAGTTCCTTCTTTTGAGCTTCTGACACATTTTTCACTATCATCTTGGTTTTTTTCTGATTCAATCTGAATCCTGATACCATGACATATTCTTCTATAATGTCTTTCATCTGCATTACCGATTCCATAGGCCGTGTTAGGGTAACAACCAGATCATCTGCAAATGCCCTTATTCTGTAATCCTCTTGCCTTATAACTATTCCATTCAAAATACTCGAATCTCGTATTTTGTTCAACAAAACTTCTAGAGTTAAAATAAACAACAGTGGGGATAGTGGGCAACCTTGTCTTGTCCCTTTTTCTATACTGAAGTTTGTAGTTAGACTTCCATTAATAATGGTCTGTGCTGTTTGATCTTGATAAATTGCTGTAACAGCTGGCACAAACTCGTCCCCAAAACCCATCTTTATTAATGTCTTTAATAGAAAGTTCCAATTAACTCGATCAAAGGCCTTGTCCGCATCCAAAAACACCAGCACTGCAGGGATCTGTTTACTCTTCTCAAGATATTCCAATAAATCTATAATTTGCCTCACATTATACTTCATATATCTGCCTTCTATAAATCCTGCTTGATCATGATGAATCACCTCTTGCATAACTGGCATTAATCTTTTGGCTAATACTTTTGCAAAAATTTTATAATCCGTATTCAGGAGGGATATTGGTCTAAAATTTTCCGTTTTTGTACAACCTGTTTCCTCTTTTGGTATCAACGATACAAAGGCTGCTTTCCATGAAGGGGGTATTTTACCCCCTTTTTGTATACTACAAAATAAATCTCTGAGGTGTTCAATCATTTCTGCTTGTAAGGTTTTGTAATACACCGCTGTTAGACCATCCGTCCCTGGAGCTTTAGCTGTTTTCAATTGTTTAATTGCAATAATAATCTCCTCGACTGTTATTAGTTGATTCATTCTTTCCTTTTGCTCCTTAGCAATTTTCGTAACTCTCCCTTCTTCTAAGTATTTATCTATAAGTTCATTCTGTATATCATCTTTAGCATATAGTTTTGTATAGTAATCTAAAAAGGCTTCTTTAATTAGACTTTGTTGAAAAACTTCCTTCCTTCCATATTCAATTCTACCAATAACTCGAGAACTCTGCTGTTTCCTCAATGCATAAGCCAACCACCTGCCCGATTTATTAGCATTACAAAATGTGTTATGTTTTGCAAATTGTAGGTTAATTGCTGTTTGTTCCGCTATAAGCATTTGAAATTGATCTTTCAAAAGTTTTATAATTTCTTGTAATTTTTTGTCTGTCGGATTTTTTATAAGTAGTTGTTCTTTTTTCTTTATCTTTCCTTCCATTTCTAATCTTTTTCTTTGCTGATTCAGTTTATGTTTAGAGTTCATATGTATTAGTACCCCCCGCATATAGGCCTTACTCGCATCGGAAACGATTTCAATAGAGGTACCCTTATTCAGATTAATTTCAAAAAATTATTTCATTTGTTTTTTTGCGTTCATTTACATTCTTTTCATATCTAAACAGATTTTCATTTACTCTCCATGATCTTCTCTCATTCTTTCCCATTTCTATTTCTATCCACACCGGACTATGATCAGTTAGAGTCCTCGAGAATATCTTTGTTTTCTTTGTCCTAGAAAGTAAATCAGCTGTAACTAAAATGAAGTCAATCCTAGAAAAGGATCGATGTCTATCTGAAAAAAAAGTAAAGTCCAATTCTCTTGGGTTTTGCTCTCTCCATATATCTTTCAATTCCAAATCTTCTTTCATATCAAAAAAATTTGTGGTAGTTTAGCATGTACTGATGACTTTGCCAGACTCTTCTTATCTTTTTTAATGTCTATTACCCCATTTCAATCTCCCATAAACAAAATAGATCTATAGTCCCATTGCAATATTTTGGAATATAATAATTTATAAAAATTTTCTTGTTGGTTGGGGGCATAAATTCCAATCACCAAAATTGGTCCATTTTGTGTATTTAATTCAATCGCCAAATATCTTCCACAATCATCTGTCTCTATTATTTTGGCTGGTAGTCTTTTATTTACATAAATCACAATGCCATTCTTTTTCTCTGAGTCTAATGCCATAAATTGTGCACCTAATTTAGAGTTTATCAGGTATTTTTGGTCTAGTAATCTGATATGAGTTTCTTGCAAACAAATAACATCATTATTAAATTGTTTCAAATACTGAAATATTTTTCTTCTCTTCTGTGGTGAATTTAATCCATTCACATTCCAAGATAAAAATTTAATTGTCATTTGTGGTCTTTTGAAGCCTTAAGAGCATTTCCTGAAGTTCCTGTTCCAAAGTAGTAGTCTTTGGCCTAGCTCCTCCCATTGCTTCAGATTTCTGTGATTTACTATTGACTCCATTCTTATCTTGTAGTGGCAAGGACCTCTGCTGCTGTTGCTTCTCTTGAAGTTGCTTGTAAGCTGCTCTGGTTATACGTTGATCTTTTGGTTCTTGTAGTTTCAGTTCAAGGTCCAATGCTACGTGTCTTGTATTCTTAGGTGATCCACTTGTAATCTCCTGGGGGAAATCTATCAATGGTTCATCCAATAACCCCCCTCCTGTTGCTCCTTGAGTTTCCGCCACCTCTGCATATGTTTGCTTCCGCTGTTCCTCAGACTCTTGTTCGAATTCCTTCTCTTTATCACTCTCCTCTACACATAGAGATAAGGATGCGCATGGAGATGCTGTACCAGTTTTTAGAACATTGAAATAGAATTCTTCAGCTTTTAGAAAAGTGTTTAATCGATATCTCTCTCCTTGGTACCTCAATATTATGCCAACTGGAGCATCCCATCTAAATTGAATTTACAGTTTCTTCAACTCATTCACCAGGAATCCAAAGTCCTTTCTATCTCTTAACATCTTCAGTGGCAGCTCTTTGTAGATCCCAATCTCCTTTCCATCCACTTGGACAGTAGAAACAAAAGATCTTTGCAAGATATCATTTCTTATTCTTCTGTCTGTAAAATAAATCACCACATCTGTAGGCAACTGTCTTTGCTTTGCCACCCGAGAATTCACTCTGTAAACCTTGTCAATCCTGCTTAGAACATCTTCAGGGTTAATCTTTAACATCACAGCCAGAGCCTCAGCACAAATTGCTCTCAGATCCTCTCTGTTATTTTCTTCTATTCCTCTCAGTCTTACAGCAAACTCCATAAATCTAAATTGCATCATAGTCAGTTCGTTTTCAATTCTTTGAGTTTTATTATCCACATTAGTAATTTTATTATCAGTTTCCATCATTTTAGATTCCAGTTCTGAACTAAGTTCTCCCACTTTTTTATCAATCTGAACAACCACTTTTGATAAACCAGTCACTGCTGTCAATATATCATTTTTCATTTTGTCATACTTTTCTTGAACCACCTCTTTAATCTCCTGTTGAGACTTTTCAAATTTTTTGTTCAAATCTTCCATAGCTTTAGTTTGATTCTTCAGAGCCCCAGCAATAAATTCCTTCAAATCTTTAAATCCAGTCTCCTGCTCTTGGCTCTGAGTCTGCAAGCTTAATAACTGCACTTTTTGTTGGTGCGTAGGGGAGCCCCCCCCCCCCCGCACCTTTAGGAGCTGACTTTGTCTGCTTTGAAGCCATACTGCTATGCAATCTTATTCTTTCAAAAAAAAGAAGTCTTCCTCCCCTTTTCAGCACCACAAAATCTTTTCAGAAACTTCCCCAGCTTTAATCCAGTCTCTAAGGAAAAAAAAAACAGATGAAAATCCCTTTAAAATTTTTTTTCTTTTCTTCTGGCAAGTTCAATTACTTTAGTTGCTTTGTAACACGTTAAAACACACAATCATAATCACTTTCGCTTTCAGCTTACTTCTCTCCGCTGTAACCCAGACGCCATTTTAAAATCACTTTCACTCTTTCTCCGTTCTTAAGTATAATAACAGGGCTAGTACAAATACTTGCGATTTTAAATTTGCAGTCCAGATTTCACCCTGCTTATTTTTAAACTTGCTTGAACTTTGCTGCTTGAAGTTGGTCGCGTCGTCTGGCTCTGCATAAATGCAGAGTTGTCCCGGCGTCCAGAGCTTCGGCAAGCTATTTAGGGAGCCTCTCCCTGATTCCTCCCCAGAAAAAATCCAGGGGCTTTGCAGGGGGCTCTACCTGCACTCGCCGGCTCTGCTCTTGTTTATCTTTCAAACGAGAGTTTTTCAAGCCGCCTCTCAGCTGCGGGGGCGGCTTTTTTACGGGCGGCGGGGCTGGCGGTCATAAAAGACCGTCTGCGACGAGAGCGGCGCCAACCAGAAGTCTCCAAAGTTCATTCTGATGTCGCTGCTGAACAGTTGAACTGTGCGGAGTATTGATTCAAGTTCAATGGGGCTTTTCGCATACAGTTTTAAGTCATCCATGTATAATAGATGGTTTATCTTGCCATATTGGTTTGAGATTATTATTATTATTATTTTCAGCACTGTTGTAACTTTGAACGTTCAGCAAATGAACTGTTGTTAAGTCAAGGAGTACTTGTACACAGACACACTCAATCAAGCACTCACATATGCATACTAAAGAAGTTATATATGATCACAGCTGATATATGGATATAAATTTTAAAACGCAATTTTGTCAAAGCTGCCAGATTTGCTCATTCACAGGTGCAAAACTATTCTAGACAGGTCTGCAAATTACATGAAGAAACTAAACCAAAACATTCCCATGTTGGAAGAAAATTTCCTGAGTTTGTTCCCAGCTAGGAAGCAGTCACCGATGCTGAGAAGAAATAACACAGAAACGAGCTGCCAGAAAGCAGGGTTCTTTAATTCAGGAAGGCAAGAAAAGTAGTGACACAGCTGGAGCATTCCTGGTTTACAAGCAAACTTGGAACTGTGACTCTGAGCCTTTTATTGCTTAATTCCCCTTTGAAGCTCCTGCAGCTTGATGGGTTTTGATGTTTCTGATTGCCCTGGGTTTTGTTTTCCTGGGTTAATCTTGGTCCCAGGTCTTTTGTTTTTCCTGTCCTAGGAGTTAATCCTGTCAGGGAGGCAGGGAAAAGGGAGTTTCGATTTACCTCAGAGAGTTTATTTTTATCCTGATTCCCCTTATCTTAATAGCTCTACTTAAGTGTTCCTTTCAGCTGGTGCTTTTGCCTGGGGTTTTGTTAAAGGGGGAAGGGCTGGTTTGAGTCTCTTGGCACTGTTTTCTGAGGTTTCTGGTGCTGTGAGGTTTCTGGCACTGTCCTTTTGGGGTATACTTCCCACCCCCAGCACTTCAGTTTTTAATGATTGGCATGAAGCCTGGCCACTGTATCTGTATCATGGAAAGCAGCATAATTTATACACTAGCACAGGGGTGTCAAACTCAAGGCCTGCGGGCCGGAACTGGCCCGTGGGGTGTTTAGATCTGGCCCAAGGGGCCATCGTGGAAACAGCAAAGGACTGACCCACAGTTGCCTCTGCCAGCAAAAATGGAGCATTTTCACTGGCAGAGCACTAGCAAAACAAACTAAAAACAAAACAAAAGGAGAAATGTTTCCCCTTTTGCATTTGAGCATGCAGGAAAGGGCAGGAAAGGAGAAAGGGAAAGAGGAAAAACAAAGAAAAAGAAGGGAAGATGGGAAGAGAGCAAGGAAGGAAAAACAGGAAAAGAGGAAAGAAGAGGAAAGGAGAATGAAGAGGGAAGGAAAAAGAAGAAAAGGCAGGCAGGCAGGCAGGCAGGCAGGAAGAATGGAAGGAGATTATAATGAGAGTGAGAAAGGGTCTGAGGGAAGTCCTACTTTAGCACTTGGCCATCACAGGTGCCTCTGATATGAGTGACGTCAAGCTGGCCATGCCCCCTGGCCACACACACCCCATACCCCCCCCCCAGGTCAAACACAACCCTGATGCGACCCTCAATGAAATCAAGTTTGACACCCATGCACTAGCACATCACCCATGTCAGATCTGAACAGTGGTTTACACTCCTCCTTTGCTATTTTCTCCCTTCCACAATAGGAGAAAACCCAATTATTTTCCGCTAATCTTTCAGTCGCTGGTCCCCTGCTTTTATTCTAACTTGATTGCTAACTAAAGAGAAATACCTACATTAAATGATTTGCAAGAGCCATTCCTAGCACTCCAAAGGCCATCCATATGCCTTCAGAAAAAATGTTTTTTTAAGGTTTTTTAAAAAACCGTGTGGGAAGGCGAGTTGAATAGGCAGCTCAGATTTGGCATACTTTCTTGCCAAGACAACTGGAGGTCTTCCAACTGTTGCCTCGGCAACTAGAATTCAACTGAATATGAACACTCCACAATCCAATCAAAGCAAATCTCTTTATTTAAAAAAAGAGGAAGCCCTTGGCTAAGTATTTTCAGATTATGAGCCCATTTCAATATTTGATTTTATTTTTTAGAAAGCTGGTTGCTGTTAAAATGGAGCAATCCCTTTTTATAAGCTTTAGTAAAATGGGCAAATAAGGGGTACAGTGTCTGCAGGCATGTTTTAAAAAAGGCAAGATGGCGGCCAGGACATCATGATCTTTGCTTTATTTGTGCAAGAAGCAGCAGAGCTTCAATTGCAACATCATCTCAGTTTTAATTGGATTATTTAACAAAAGGATGGATCCCTGTGTTGTAATGTTCTTTTTTTCTGTGAGATCATAGATGAGAATAACAAGGACTACAGTATAGAAATCAACCCTGCTGGAATAAAAAAATCTCATTGGAAAGCGATTTTAAAGGTTTCCCAAATGTAGTGTTGGATTTTCCCAAGGCTTCTCCTTCGGGTTCAAATTTCCTGGCTGGGAGAGCTTCGCTCACATGGTGGAGCGTTATCTGCGTAGCGAAAGAAATTGAGATGGAAGCGAGTTGCGTGAAAGAGAGGTTTCTTTATTTTGCAGGAAGTCCAATCTAACCGTGGCGAGGACCAGCATTCCTGGGTGAGCTGACATCAATATGAGATAAGCATACATTTTTATACTCTTATTTTACAATGGAAGTTCTTTGTTTTCTTTTGTTCTTTTGTGTGCGTCCCTTTTGTGTGCATGCTCGCTGATCGTCTTGTGTTTTCTTGTTCTAGTTTTCTTGATTTACTTAATGCTGAGTGAGGTTTCGGTTCAAGCGTTATCTGGGTGTGTGTTCCTGTCCTTCCTATGTCTTATTGCTCTGTCTTTCACTCTAAGCTAATCATGTTCTTATCGATTAAGCCCTCATGCCCAGCACCGCATAAGGCAACCAGAGCCAAGGGGGTGTCAGTGGGAAAGCTGCTCTTTTAGGATATGGTGTAAGCCTTACACGTTGTCCATGCAATATATGTGTTCTGTGACTTTAACATGGATATGTATTATGTGACTTTAAGTTTTACTGCTGAATCATTGTAATGCTGAGTCATGCTGTAATTAGATAATCACTGGTTGTAAACATATTTAAGAAGGGATCTGTAATGTAGTCAGTTGATGATATGCTACCATTGTGTGAGGAGTTGCTACCATTGTGCTATCATCATGGATGGATCTGCTACCATCGTGGTTTGTGTACCAGAGTGAACTTGTTATTCTAACCAACTACTGTTTGTATGGTAAGAAGATTTTTGTATCACTGGACTGATTTAACTGGCAAAGACTTGGATTGTTTAAAAGACTATGAGATTGTTTTTTCACTATAAAGTAAACTTTTGATAAACCAGTTTGCACATCTCTTATTCATTGCTCTCAGCAACATTTCTCTGTGTTCTACACTCTGCTGGTTGGTAACACAACAACAATATCCTTAACATTGGTTATGGGCCCAGAGCCAACCAGAACTAACTAGGATTGTTCAGACCTAAACTGAGAGTTAATGTGAATAGTCCAAACTGTGTTTGTGATATACAATCCAAGAACAAGTATTGAATATTTCCATGATAACCCGGCTGGATGGAATAAACTATGTATCCTGGTCTACAAAATTTAATCTACTTTTGCATAGAGAAGGACTGTGGGACATAGTAAACAATCCACCAGATGTAACAGCATGGGACCCTGCTGATGAGGAAGATGTGAAGAAATTAGCCAAGTTTAACAGAGACAATGAATGAGCTCTTTGTATTATTGGACTAACACTGGGTGACCAGCAGCTTGTTCATATTCGTGGTGAAGAGTCTGCTGCTAGCTGTTGGACCAAGTTGAAGAGACTATATGTTCATGACTCTGTGGGTGTTCATATATATCTCACATGGAAATTGTTTAAACAACATCTTCTTAAAGGGGGAGATATGATGGCTCATTTGGAATCCATGACCAGAATTTTCCAGGAGCTGCATGAAAAGGAACTTGTTTTCTCGGAACTACAACAAGTTTATATAATTCTTTCTTCTTTGGACGATAGTTATGACAACCATGTTTCTTCATTAGAGGTTTTGTCCAGAGATGAACCCACATTGGCTGGCATAACCGGTAGGTTATTGGAAGAATCCAAAAGAAGACAAGAAAGGGATCAGTTGAGAGTGCAACAACCAAAAGAAGAAAAAATGTATTCAACGGCCTATTTTGTAAAACGCTGTTCTACTTGTGGGGTTAAAGGGCATATAGCTAAGTATTGTAAGAATAAGAAAATGTCTGTTAAGGACAATAATAGACCCAAGAAGGGTTGTAATTTAGCTATATCCAGTTCAACTACTGATGTTAACCAGGGTTGTTGGGTTGTTGATAGTGGTGCTTCTCAATGTATTACTAGGAATAGAAAACTTTTTGTTAAATGAATAAGAGTAACCAACATGTTAAACTAGCAAATGGTTGGAAGGTTAAGGTAGCTGGAGAGGGTGTCACTCGTTGGTCATTTAGTAATGAACCATTGCCTATGTTATATATTCCTGGTTTAAAATTTAATTTGTTATCTGTTAAATCTTTATTGCAATTTGTGTTTACAGTAACATTTAAAAATGATAAGTGTTTAATTGAGAAAGATGGCAATATTGTTACTGCAATATTAGAAAATGATTTATTTATTTTACGGGAGAACCCAGCATTAGTAGCTAATCCTAAATCAGTTTATAGGAATGTTAAACCACATGATGAATGTATTCATCTGTTGCATCAGAGACTAGGGCATATAAATTTCAGGATGTTAAAGAAAACAGTTCAGTTATCTGAAGGGATAAAACTACAAGCATGTAGTAAGTATTTGAATTGCAATGCCTATAATCAGAAAAAAAGTAGGGTAACAAAAGTAGGGACGGTGTAAATGGCCCAACCAAATCAACATGTATTAATTGATATGGGTATTGGGTCTTACACTGTGACACCTTAGGTATTGGGGTGGCCTTCCTCTTTGCCCTCTTACAGATGGCACAGTCCATAAACACCTCACAATCCTAGAGGTGAATCCCCTCAGCGAATTCCCCCATCTTTTTAACGACTGGGAGGCTCGCATGGCCTAACCTCTGATGTAAGAGGTGGGCACATTTAGTATGCAGTGGCTTTCCCACTGACACCCCCTTGGCTCTGGTTGCCTTGGGCGGTGCTGGCACCTTAGGCCCCTTTTTGGGCTTATCTGCCTTAGGTGCCTGTTGAGGCTTGGGATTCTTGCCCGCATTGGCCTTGGAAGGCTGTGGGGCTGGTTGAGGCGGTGTGGGCGCAACTGCCTCAGTCTTGTGCATCTTTGACAGCCTGGGAGCTGGCTGTGGAGCCTTTCTCTCTTTCTGTGCGCAGGCCCTTTCTGAGGTGGCACCCTGTGAACTGTCTCCTGTGGCTGGGTACTCGGGGGAGAAATATGGCAAACCATTTATAATGGTAACACTCCCAATGATCCTTTTGTCTCAAGTGACATGACCTCCCCCTTTGCGAAACAATACCTCCACTCTGCCATCATCACATATCTTGGTTATACTTAACAGGTTATTGGTGATAGAGGGAGATGCAATACACCTTCAACATTGCCCAGCCCTGGTACTGTTAGGTGTAAATGCCCTACCTGCTCAGTGTAGCTTCCCTAGTCTGGCACCCCAGTGGTTAACCCTAGATTACCTGAACCCCTCCCCTTCTCAAGAATGCCCCTTACCTGAGACCACTCCTCCTGGGTTCTTAAGGTCACCGCATGTTGATCCTGCAGTCCAGTTCTGTGTGTACCTGCAAGAAAGAAACATCAGAGAATAAAGATATGTTCTGACTAATGTCTTGTGTGTCTCTGTAAGTTATTGGGCCATCCATCGTGATCACATATAACAGAATGGTAGCAGAGGATGGTTTGGCCATCCAATAACAAGGAGACACAACACCTAAGAGAGAAAGAAGGAACAAGCACCACGATGGAGGAATATCACTCCACCACTGGTGATTCCCCGGTGGGGACACCATCACAGCTCCGCGAAGAAGCAGACCCCGAAACCTACCAGTCAGAGGACGAGGAGGGGGCCAAAAGCCAAAACGAAGATGGAGCAAAGGAACCAGACCACAGCAAGCTCAGACAAAAAATAATGAGCCTGCTGGGATCAACAGAGATGGACGAGGACCTCGCAACGAAGATCCAGAGCCTCGTCCGCAGATACAAAACTGAGCCAGACAGCCGCAGCCGCACACCCGAACCAAGAGATGCCCACCTGGTAAGCAAACCCCACCAGGCAGGGCATGTCACGGAGACCAGGGCCCTCAGCCCTGCACCGATCCCCGGGCGGTGGCCATCTTTGGACACGTGGTCCAAAAAAATGGCTGACCTCCAACAAGCCAGAAGGGGGAATCCAAGATGGCCGACCAGGGAGAGCTACAGCCCCCAAAGCAGTGATGAGGGGGAAAGCTCAGAGGGAGAAAGTCCAGAAGCAGAACCACTAGCCTCCCCGAGTGAAAGGGAAATAGAGAGGGCCATCCGGACGCTCGCCGCTGCCTTCGGGCCCAACCCAGATCCACCCCGGAGGTTCAGCAGGAAAAGAGAGAGCACCGAACGGAAGAGGAGAGAGCCCCAAGCCACCCAGACCCAAGGACCGGGCAGCCACAGCAAAGAAAAGGCCCCATGACCCGCACCGAGAACGAGGCACCGGCCCGCAGCAAGACCCAGCGCGATGGAAAGCGAGGACTGGGACAACTACTCACCGCCGCCGCCTTCGCTGCTGCCGTGACTGCGCCAAAGGGATCCAGGTATGCAGTCCGGCTGGGAGGACTTATGAAATAATGCATGGCAAAAAACCAAAGATATCACATCTGCATGTATTTGGGGTGACTGCGGATGTGCACATCCCCAAACAATTACGCCGGAAGGGGGACAAAGTATCCAAGCGCCTAAAATTCCTGGGCTATGAACCGGGGACCAAGGGGTTCAAATTCATAGACAACAATAACCGTTTTATAGTGTCCAGAACCGCTACTTTCCATGAGCAGGCCAACTGGTCCAGGATACATCTAAACGAGATCTACCACCAACACGAGGCACCTGCCAACAGCCAGGAACCAGGCAGCCCATGCACACCGAACGCATCAAGTAAGGAAGCAGAAACGCCCAATCACCACGGGACCAACAACAACGCACGCAAGGACGAACACCCAAAGCTAAAGGTAGACAAGCTTACACAAAAAGAAGCAAGGTTCCTGCACGACAGCGAGTCGATCCCCAAAAGACCAGTCAGGTCCATGAGGAACCAACTACCTAAGCGCTTAGAAAATTACATCATGCACCTGCGCTCCGGCCCCATCACGCCAACTTCCTACAATGAGGTAACCAGGCTCCCCATGGAGGAGAGATCCAGATGGGAAGCGGCCATGGAAAAGGAGATGGAGAGTCTTAAGGATCTGGACGTATACAAGCCCACGAAGGTACCAGAAGGGAAGAACCCCATCGGGACCAAATGGGTGTTCAAGATCAAGACCCTGGAAGACGGTAAGACTCTCTACAAAGTGCGACTAGTAGCCCAGGAGTTCACACAAAGATACCCCGAAGACTACACAGACACCTACTCCCCGACCGTGAGGGCCGAGAGCGTCAAGAGCGCCCTGGTAGTCGCATCTGTCCTGGGCCTAGGGGTACAACAGTTCGATGTCCAGACTGCCTACTTACACGCCAGGCTGGATAAAGAAATTTATGTTAGGGCCCCACCCAGCAAGAGCACCTCCAGTGGCGAGACCTGGCTACTCAACAAAAGCCTATATGGACTTAAACAATCTGGAAAACGCTGGTACGAGTGCCTGGCCAAGGTGCTCGAATCCATAGGATTCAGGGCAACACCTGCAGACAACTGTTTTTTCATCAGAAAGGACAAAGATCTAGCAGAGTACATACTCGTCTATGTGGATGACATTCTCTACATAGGCAAGGACAAAGGGGACTGCGACACCTTAGCCAACAAGTTAGGCGAGCAGTTCTCACTGAAATCCCTGGGAAACGTGAGCAAGTACCTTGGCGTGCAGGTGAGCAGAACCGCCAGAGGCTTCTGCCTGTCCCAAGAAGAAAAGATCTCAGAGCTACTCCACAAATGCAACATGGCCAAGGCCAAACCATGCGACACTCCCATGCAGGTGGACTTCTTAAAGAACATGTACTCTGAATTGCCAGACTTCCCAGACAACACCTTGTATAGGTCTACCATTGGCTCCCTGCTATACATCGCCAATTGGACCAGGCCTGACATCGCCCTCTCCGTAAACTTACTATCCAGGCACGTGAGTAAGCCCACCACCTACCACTGGGAGGCAGTCAAGAGGGTGCTAAGATATCTAAATCACAGTTCAGGCGCATACCTATTGTTAGAACCCGAGCCCTCTGAGCAACCAGCACTCACGTGCTTCGCTGATGCTGATTGGGCTGGCGATGTGAAGAGTCGCAAAAGCACATCAGGGTACATATTCTTCATAAACGGCAGCCCGGTGCATTGGTACACGGGTAAACAGAACCTAGTGGCCACTTCCACCACTGAAGCCGAATACATTTGCTTATCCAAGGCAGCCAACAACCTGACTTGGTTCAACGACCTGCTATCCAGCATCTGGGCCGAACCTGTCCATCCCATAACCATCTTCGAAGACAACAAAGCTGCGATAGAGATCTCAATGGCAGACGCCATAGGTCAAAGGTCTAGGCACATTGACATAAAGCACAAACATGTGAGGCAGCTAAGACAGGTTTCATAAACACCACTCACTGTGACACCAAGGAACAGACAGCAGACATACTTACCAAGCCACTGCCATCCAAACAGCACGCATACCTCACATCCAAGTTAGGTATACTCATCAACCCCACACAACCCCTATCAAATATACCTTCACAGGCTAGGCATTTAGAGGGGGATTTGTTAGGTGTAAATGCCCTACCTGCTCAGTGTAGCTTCCCTAGTCTGGCACCCCAGGGGTTAACCCTAGATTACCTGAACCCCTCCCCTTTTCAAGAATGCCCCTTACCTGAGACCACTCCTCCTGGGTTCTTAAGGTCACCGCATGTTGATCCTGCAGTCCAGTTCTGTGTGTACCTGCAAGAAAGAAACATCAGAGAATAAAGATATGTTCTGACTAACATCTTGTGTGTCTCTGTAAGTTATTGGGCCATCCATCGTGATCACATATAACAGGAACAGAGACAGTGCCCTCCCCAACAACCAAAGCATCGTTACCATTTGCAACCTTAACAGAGGAGTTAATTCTCCTTAACCTCTTAAAGCCTTGCCTCAAATTAGCAATGTGGGATGAAGCCCCAGAGTCCAGTAACCAGAGGCCAATAGGGCCATCAGCCTTTGTGGCGTGGGTGAGGTAACTAGTATACAGAAAATTGCCCTTAGCACCACCTTTGCCCCCGCCAGGCCCCCTTCTCTGCCCCCTGCCTCTTCCTTGATTGGAGCCACGCTTACGTCCTTGCTGCTAATGGGGACAGTCCTTCTTCAGGTGCTCCTCAGAGCCACAGATGAAACACTTGAGTAGAGCGTTAACCTGCTCTGAACTCTGGTGCCTTCTGTTGATGCGATGAGTTTTGGCCCTGGTGTACTCTCCCTCATCTCTACGCCTCCTGTCTTCCTCATTGAGCCTCCCTGTGAGGTAGGACAGAGTCATGGCTTCCTTTCTGGTTCCCTCTAGTGAGACAATAAAATTGCCCCAACATTTGTCCAGGGATGCCAGAATCACAGCAATCATGTTGGCCTCAGTCACGGGGTAGTCCCTGAGCACCAGCTCTGCCCTGAGTGCCTTCAACTTTCCCAGGTGCTCAGCCATGCTAGCCCCAAAGTTTAGCTTGGTGTTATAGAACTCTGTTGTGAGTCTTGTGGTTGAGCCCAAGCTATCACTATTAAATAGGCTATATAACAACCCCCAAATTTCACCAGCTGTGAGCCCATCTGGAATGCTAGGGTACAATTTAGCATCCAGTGAGCTCAGTAGAGTGGTATAGGCTCTCCTGTGGTACCACTCTTCTTGAGGTCCCCAAGGGAAAGGTGGGGGGTCTAGAACTATTTCTAGGGCCCCCTCTTTTAAGAGACATACCTGTATCTCTTTGTTCCATATATTGAAGTTGTCACCCCCCAGATGTAATTTTTTTCAAAATTATTCAGTATAATAGTAGAAAATATAGTTGTATTTTGCTGTCCATGGTATCCTTGCCTGGGTCCCATTGAAGTGAATGGGAGACGGATCCCTCTGCTGGCCGGTGTTGGTATTTTCTTCTGATTATTCTTTTCTTTTTCAGGTGGAGCGAACTGAGCATGCCCGAACTGCTGAGCATGCTTAGAGCTCATTCCAGCCCAGGAGCTGATGGGAGCGGGCCTCTGTCTCTGTGCTGCAGGGCTAGGCCTGGGCCCAAGCCTGTGAGGCCCTGAAGATTCCTCTGGAAGCCCTCCCGGTACTGGAACACTTACCGGGGGGCGAAGGCTGCAGAATGGGGCCAGAAAGGCCTGAAGATGCTGAGGAACACCTGGAGGGGTCCACCGCTGGTCCTGAAGACTCTGTAGGAGGGAACCATTGTCCAAAGTGGGAGGCTCAGCTGGAGGCCCCCTGAAGACATTGAGGTGAGTCCTCCATTGCCTCAGTGGGGGTGTTGGGAAGGCTGGGGCCCCCAGGGGTTCTTCTGGGGCTCTCTGGAGGCATGGGTCATGTCTGGGGGGCTCTGGACTGGACGCCCCCCTTCGCTGTTCTCCGGGGGTAGTGAGGGAGGCTGGCTGCCCCCAAGGTTGAGGTTGCGGTCATCGTGGCCTCCAGGGCTGCAATCAGGACTTGGATTGCAGCTCTGATGCCCGCTGCAGCAGGAGCGGCTAGGCAGACTTCGAGGCTTGCCATTGGGGGGGGGGGGGCAAGCAGTTTGCATGCTGCCTTGGCTGGCTGCCATCAGTTGCTGGGCCTTGTGGCCTAGCTGAAGCCTACAAAGCCTTGCTGGAGTAGGTGGCCTGGGGGCCGCCATGTTGCTGCCGGTTGTCCCCGGAAGCTGCAGGTCGTCATTTGGCAGGAACTTTCCTGCCAAAATCTCTGGGGCCCCGGGATCCCCCAGGGTGGCCGGAGCCATGTTGGGGAGCCTCCTGGGTGCTGGGGAAGGGGTTACCCGGTGTCCAGAGGCCCCCTGCGCTGGTGTACCACGTGGCTTGGCTCCAGGCATCCTTCGGGCTGATAGCCTTCGGAGCAGCTCTCTGCATTCCTCACCTGTGAGCTGGTCCATGCTGGGGGTGGCCTGGTCCCCGGCCACATCCTCAGTGTCCTGGCAGTCCTGGGTGGAGTCCCATAGAGGCCAGAAACAGCATTTTTCCTGACTTCCGGTGGGCCCAAAAGGCCCGAAAATCAGCTAGCCGGTGTGCGCATGCACACCAGAGCTGAGCTCGCATGCCCACCGATATGGCTCCGCGTGCCACCTATGGCACACGTGCCATTAGTTCGCCATCACGGACCTAGTGCTTGGTATATGTAGGTAAGGATCTGGGCTATAAAATGTTTACCTCTGTCCATATGCAAGACACTTGGTACTCCAAACCTAGGGACGATATCTTTGATCAGGTGTCTGGCAGTTTCAAGGGCTGAGGCATGGCGGCAGGGGAAGGCCTCCACCCAGTGTGTTAATTGGTCTCTACATACTAGAGCATATTGATATCCATTAGCTTTAGGCAATTTGATATATTCTATTTGTACTCTTTCGAGCGGTCTTTGTGCCCATGGTCTACCTCCCTTGTGAAGGCTTTTCCTGGATGTGTTATTATTGGCTTGGCATATCTGACAGGTGCTGGCTGCCCTAGCTGCCTCTGAATATATTCCGGGGGCATGCCATACTCTCCTTGCTGCATCTACTATTGCCTGAGTCCCACAATGGCCTTTTGTTTGTAGCTTCTGACAGATTAATTGTATGGGGCGATGTGGGGCTATTGGTCTGCCATCGGGGACCAAATCTATTTGTGAATGTAGCACCTAATTTCTTCTCCCATATTTGGACTTCTCCTTCCTTGAGAAAGTCCTCATAGGGAGTGTCAGGCTCTGCTCTTAAGGCTGGGGCAAAGATTTCCTCTGGGAGGGGTTCTGTGGCCACCCATTTTGCTGTAGCATCAGCGTATTGGTTCCCTTTTGTAATCAAAGAGTCATCCGTTTGATGTGCCTTACAGTGGATGACAGCTATCTTTGTAGGTAATTGTATGGCTGTTAGCAGTTGTGAAATATGGTGCAACATGGGCAATATGGTGACCAGCAGATGTTAAAAACCCCCGTTGTTTCCACAGAGCTCCTGTAGCATGGCATACTCCAAAAGCGTATTTGGAATCGGTATATATATTAGTAGACCAGTCCCTAGCAGCTTCACAAGCTTTTGTTAAAGCGATGAGTTCTGCTGCTTGAGCGCTATGTGATGGGGAAAGCAGTCTTGCCCAAACTATCTCATGGAGGGCGACTACCACCACTCCAATGACCCTTTTACCCTCATGAATAAATGAGGAGGCATTGGTAAAAACATCAAGGTCTGGATTTAACAAAGGGGTGTCGGTTAAATCTGGGTGTGGGAGTTCTGTGTCCTGTATTAGGTGGAGGCAATCATGGAGGCAGTCATCTGTTTGTTCTGTGGGGAGTAGAGTGGCTAGATTCAATGTGCTACATCTTTCTAACGTTATGTGGTATGAGGTGAACTGTTCAGCCTCATATTGTGCTGGCATTGTTGTGTGAAGGCTTGGGTTTGGGACTTCAGAAGAATGGCAAAAACCTCTTGAGACACCTTTAGTGTCCGAGGACCAGGTGTCTAGTCTTCTTTACTAATTCAACAGTTGCCACTACTGCTCTTAAGCAGGGGAGTGTTCCTTGGGCTACTGGATCTAATTTGACTGAATAATATGACACTGGTCTATGTCCTTGACCAAAACATTGGATCAGGACTCCAGACGCGATGCCTAATTTTTCATGGATGAATTAGGGTAAAAGGTTTTTTGTAATCAGGAACACCTAGCGTGGGAGCCGATGCTAAGGGTTTTTTTTTTATTTTTAAAATGGTTTGTTCCAGGGACTTAGTCCATATTATGGGATCTGGCATGTCCTTCTTTGTTAATTGTATTAAGGGTTTTGCTAGTTCCCCAAAGGATGGGATCCAGGGATGACAGAATCCCAGGACACCAAGGAGGGCTCTTACTTGCCTTTTTGTATGAGGGCTTCTCATTGCCAATAGTTTCCACCTGGCTTGGAGCCAGTTTTCTTACCCCAGGGTGAATAACGTAGCCTAGGTATGTCACTTCCTCTTTCAGATATTGTAATTTGGTGGGGAGGCTTTATGTCCTCGTTCTGCTAAAAATTCGAGTAGGTGAAGGGTGTCCCTTTTGCATGCCTGCTTGCTGCTGGATGCTAGAAGGAGATCATCCACATATTGGATTAGGGTCGATCGTTCAGGCAGCATGATGGAAGATAAATTTGCCTTTAAGATCTGTGTGTCAGGCGGACTTCCGCCGGCACCGCAGTGCGTTGTGGACGGTCTTTTTCAGACCGCCAGTCCTGTGTCTTTGTGAAGCCATTTTGACAGCGCAAAACAGCTGTCTGACGGCTTCGGAATCTCGCCTTTGGGAGAAGAAGGCGAGGAGAGCAATCGGGGGGTGGGGTGGGGAGTAGAGCAGTTCGAAAAGCCCCTTGGAGCGACTCCAGGGGCTGGAAGAATCTGCTCCCCGTTGTACCCGAAGAGGCTCCAAAGCCGGGACAACTCTGCTTAGGCAGAACCAGACGCAGCGACCGTCTCTGCATTCAACAAGAAAATTAAAAGAATTTAAATAGCAGACGGAGCAGAAGCAAGTGTGCTTGCAAGAAAGAATCAATACCTAACTCCAAGTTACTTTGTTGCTAATGGCAGTCGAGTGAGTGGAACTTTTTTTCTAATGGTGTCTTTGTTGTAACAACGAAAGTGAAACTTAACAGTGAAAGTCTCAGCTGAGGCTCTTTGTGGATTGGATTTACTGAAGCTGTTTGAAAGATAAATAGACTTAAACTGAGGAGATTGATTTGTGCTTAAATTTAAAAAAGGGGGGGGGGATTTTACCAACTTTAAAACCCCTGAAAGCTGCTTTTGAGACTTTTTATCTGCAAAGGGGGGAGAAGAGGAGAAAAAGATTTCTTAAGAAAAATGGCTTCCAAGCAAACTAAACCAGCAATTCCAAAAGTAGGAGGGGGTTGTCCTTCAGTTTCAGTTGTGGCACTGAAAGCTCAACTTCCTGTAGACTCAAAAAGTCAAGAAACCCCCATTAAAGATCTCAAAGAATTTATAACAGAAGCTATGAACAATCAAGGATTAAGGATGTTGTTGCACAAAAGCATGATGATATAAGAGATGATATTTTACTAGCAGTATCTGGTTTGTCTAAAGATCTTATTCAGCTGGATGAAAGAGTGGAAGAAATCAATGAGGCCAATTTAAATCTGGAAGCGAAATTGGGTGATGTAATGACCAAAAATGAAAGATTGGAAAATGAGGTTACTATGATTCACTACAGATCTATGGAGTTTGCCCTGAGATTGAGAGGAATGAAGGAGAATGGTCGGGAGAATTTAAGAGACAGATGTGCAGAGGCTACAGCAGCAATTATTGGAGCAAGAAAAGATGATATCATACATCAGATTGGCAAAGCCTACAGGGTCAATTCTTGGGTGGCAACACAAAGGCAATTGCCAAGAGATGTGGTGATTTATTTCATTGATAGAAGAATTAGAAATGATGTTTTACAAGCCTCATATAAAAATAAAATCCAGATGTTTGGACAAGAAATCCAGATATTGAAAGAGATTCCTCCTAAAATGTTGAGAGATAGAAAAGACTTTGGCTTTTTGGTTGAGGAGTTGAGACGGCAACAACTAATGTACAGATGGGATGCCCCAATAGGTCTAATAGTTACCTATGGGGGAGAGAGATATCAATTGAATACAGTCTGGAAAGCCAAAGATTTCTATTTTAATGTCTTGAAGGCTGGACGCTCACCCCCACCCAAAGAGGGCAAAAAAGAAAAAGAGATAACCCAACAGGAGAAAAATGGAAAACAGCTAACTTATGCGGATGTAACAGCTGGAGGAAAAGCGCAAGAAGATCTTCCTTTTCCATTGAAGAGTATAGAAGAGCCGGTGTTTGAGACAGAGGAACCAAAGGAACAGCGTTTGACTTGAGCAACTTATAAACAACTACAACAACAACAACAACAACAAAAACAACAGCCACAAGTATCACAAATTCAAGATCTAACTCAAGAAGCTCAAGAGTCTCGGCTTCCGGTTGGCGCCTCCGTCGTTGCCGGACGGTCTTTTAATGACCGCCGACCTCGTTGCGCGTTGGAGCCACCTTACAGCTGGCAGGCGGCTCGGAAAACCTGCTCTTTAGACTGAAGAGCGGGTAGAGCTGGTGGGGTTGGGTAGAGCCCCTTGAGTTGCCCCCAGGACCCTTTTTTTGTCCTGGGGAAGGCTCAGGGTGATGGCTCCCTTTCTACCTCACCGAAGCTCCGTGCAGCGAGGGACCTCTGTTCGCAGCAGCAGAGCCAGATGACGAGAGCAATGCCACTAAAACAATAGAAACCTACAGCAAGCAAAAATTTGGTGAAATCTGGACTTTCTAAAAGGAAAAAAAAAGCAAGTATCTGTCTTTTTAATAATTTTTAAGAAAAAAAGAGATTTAAGAAAATGCTTGAGAAAATGGCAATTGGTTTAAACGGAAGAAGGTAAAGTGGAAAGTGAAAGTGAGGGTTAAGTAAAAAGAAACAAAATTGATTTAATTCCTAAGAAATAGAATCCCTTTTTTTGGGAGAAGTTAAGACTTTGTGGAAGCATGACTCCAAAACAAAAACCAAGGGGGGGCTCCCTTACTTATCAGACAAAGAAAAAATTAGAAAAGCCTCAAATGCAGTTTCAGGGAACTGGAAATGAAGATCTGAAAGGCTTTATAACCAAGGCTTTGGGAAGCGTTGTTGAAAAGATAGAAAGTTCACAGAAGCAACTCAAGGAACTGGTACAGGAAAAAAATGATAAATTGAACCAAATTATTATTAAAGTAGTTTCTGGTCTTTCAAATGCGATGATGGAAATGGAAAAAAAAGTGGCTGAAATCAGTACAGAAGTTGATTTTAAGATGAAAGTAACAGAAGAAAATTTTTTTAAAGCTGATGCTAGAAATCAAAAAATTGAAAATGATGTGATGATGCTTCAATTTAGAGCTATGGAGTCTGCGATAAGATTAAGAGGTATAAGAGAGAACAATAGAGAAGATTTAAGAACAGTCTGTGCCAAGGCATTAGCTGTATTATTAAAGGTGGAAGATGATCAAATTCTTAGCTGCATTGAAAAAGCTTATAGGGTGAACTCACGCGTGGCCAGACAAAGGAATTTGCCTAGAGATGTTGTTGTCTATTTTACTGATAGAAGATTGAGAAATGATATTTTGCAGAAATCCTATCTTGCTACTGTGCAGGTAGAAGGTAAACAAGTTAGTGTTTATAAAGAGCTACCACCTAAGATGCTTAGAGACAGAAAGGATTTTGGATTTTTGGTGAAGGAACTGAAGAGAAGTCAGATTCCATTCAGATGGGATGTACCAGTTGGCGTAATTCTGAGATATCAAGATGTGAGATACCGTTTAAATACTATTGAAAAAGCAGAACATTTTTATAATAATATTTTTAAGGGAGCCCCCACATCTCCATCTTCATCTTCATCCACGTTGCTAACTATGGAAGAAGGTATTAAAGATAAAGAGTCTGAAAGAGAGATTGAGGAACAATGCAGGCAGATGGAATTAGAAACTCGAAGTGCAATAGAAGAAATTCAAGGAGCAGTAGGTGGTTTTTCAGATGATTTTATTATGGATCTTCCAGAGCAGAAAATAAAGCACCCCAGAGATACAAGAGAGGTGGTACTGGACCTTGAACTGTTGAAGCAAGAATCGAAAGATAAACATACAACTCGAGATGAGAAGCAAATCTTATCAAAACAGAAACAGCAGAGGCCCAGTACTTCACAAGAGGAAAAGGGGGATAATGGCAAGCAACAGAAAGCAGAAGTTAAGGGAGGAGCTAGACTGAAACCCACTGCTCTGCAACAGAAACTTCGTCAATTGCTCGATTCGCTTTCTGAAACTTAAATGACATTTATGAATGGATTGAATTCTCTACAGAAAGGATGGCAAATATTTTACTAATTGAAATAGTTTATAAGACAATCTTGATCACACTTGATTTATATACGAAAATGGATTATAAAATTTTTGCAAAATTCATCCTGAGTTGGATTTAACATTTTGAGAAAAGTAAACAGATCGCTGCAGTACGTGTCTGCAGAGGATCTGGTGGTTACCCTATTATAGCTTTTTGGAATTAACCATCTAGATGAAGAAAATAAAGATGAAAATATGTTGGAAACCCAAAGGAAGGAATTGGAAAGGTTGGCAGGATTTGAAAGAGTTTTAAAGGAACATCTAATGCAGCTTGTAGTCTCTATTTAAGACTTGGAAAATTGGGAAAAGCTGCATCTGACTTTAATTGGAAGAACAGCAGTAGCTAGGTTGAACTTTCTACCTAGAGGATTACAAAATACCTTTGTGGTTGGATCTTACAAATATAAAGTCACTCGGGGGGATTTTATATGGAGAGATGTTTTTTGCTGATGGGGGCAGCTGGAATATGAAGTTTATAAAAAGAAGAAATTGATTTAATTAGGTTACAGTATACTCAACTTCAATCAAGATGAAGAGAAGACTAAAAATTGGTTTATTGATACAGAAAATTATTTGACATAGATGCTATATATTATATTTTATTACTATCATTATATAATATGGGGGATTGATTTAGGTAAATAATTATTAATATCAGATTAGAGAAATTGATATTTTTTATTTGGGTTTAAATATTATAAGAGCTGTATTGATTGATAAAAGAATATTGATGGCTGATAATGAGGTAAACATTACTATTATTAGTTTTTTATTATAATATTATTAGTTTTAGGAAAACTTTATTACTTATAGGTCTATTTGTTATATTATTTTTCGGATTTCACTGTATTTTTCTAGTTTAATATATGTAGACTATGTGAAAATAATTTTTTTTTGCAAGGGAAGCCAAGGGAGGGATGGGGGGGGGGATATGGGGTTGGGGGTTGGGGATGGGGAAGTTGGGAGGGGGAAGGGGGGTTGGGGGGAAGTGGGGGGGAGAAATGATAAAATTTGTATTGTAAAACTTTTTCAATAAAAAAAAGGTCAAGAGTCTCAAAAATCTCAAAAAACAGAAGCAGTGGGGGGGGGGGGGGCAAGGCCGAAGAGTAAGATACAACAAGATCTTCAGCAAATGCTCTTAAAGCTTCAAGGTGCCAAAGATGGCAACTAAGTTTCTTTCTTGGAATGTCAATGGTTTAAATTCACCACAAAAAAAGGAACAAAATATTTCATTATTTGAAACAATTTAAAAATGATGTTATTTGTCTACAAGAAACACATATTAAACTATCAGACCAAAAATACTTAATAAATTCAAGATTAGGGACTCATTTTGTGGCCTCAGCTCCAGAGAAGAAGAATGGAATTGTTATTTACATAAAGAAAGGATTAACGGCTAACTTAATTGAGGCAGATGTATATGGAAGGTATATAGCAATAGAATTATTAACTCAAAATGGCAAGATGCTTTTAATTGGGATATATGCCCCAAACCAACAACAAGATAATTTTTATAAACATTTATATTCTAAAATAATGCATTGGGACTATAAATCACTTATTTTAATGGGTGATTGGAATGGAGTTATAGATACATTGAAGGATAAGAAGAATATATCTAAAGTTTCTACACGTGCAAAATTACCAAAATCATTTTTTGATATCATGGAAGATTTGGAACTGAGGGATATTTGGCGAGAGCGGAATATGGATGAAAAAGATTTTACTTTTTTTTTTTGGATAGACATCAATCCTTTTCCAGGATTGACTTTATACTAATCACAAATGATTTTCTCCCCAGGGTAAAGAAGACGAAGATATGTCCTAGGAGTATAACTGATGATAGTCCGGTTTGGTTGGAATTGGAACAGGAAAGAGGGGAAAGGAGGTCCTGGAGAGTGAATGAAAATTTATTTAGATATGAGAAAAATGTGAAGGAGCTTAAAAAATCAATGAAAGAATTTTTTATTAATAATATGGATAAAGGGACCTCTATGGAAATGGTATGGGATGCAAGTAAGGCATATATAAGGCTTATATATGAATAATAAATATAAATTAAAGCAAGCAAAAATGCGGGAAGAGATTGAGGATGAAATAAAAAAGAAAGAACAATTACTAATATGTAACCCAGGAGATATAAAAGTAAAAGAAGCAATAAATATATTGCGAGGGCAATTTAATATGTTAATGGTTGATCAGGTAGCAACTACTTTGCAATATGCAAAACATAATACTTTTTGTAATGCCAATAAACCAGGTAGATGGCTGGCTTATACACTAAGGAAGAAACAAAAATCACGAGTTATTAGTAAGATAGAATTTAGAGGTAAAGAAGTTTATCAGAAGAATATGATTAAAAAAGCTTTTTTAGAGTATTATACAAAATTATATGCAAGAGATTCAATACAAGGTTCAGATATTGATAAATATTTAAATGAGAACATTAGTTCTGAATTAACAATGGAACAAAGAGAAGGTTTGAGCCAACCTATAACTTCTGAAGAGATTGGTTTAGCAATTAAACAGTTGAAAATGGGAAAAACACCAGGAACAGATGGATTAACAGCTGTTTATTATAAGAATTTACAGTCTGAAATGATTGAACCATTTAGAGTACTATTTTGTAGGATTCAATCGGGGGGGGGGAGGGGGAACTCTACCCTCCTGGAGAACAGCTTTTGTTTCATTGATTCCGAAAGATGATCAGAATGCTAAGCCAGAAAATTTCAGATCAGTTTCACTCTTGAATACTGATTATAAAATTTTTGCTAAGGTATTGGCAAATAGGTGGATGCCAGTTATGCAACAATTAATTCATAAAGACCAATCAGGGTTCATAAAAGGTAGACAAATGAAGTATAATGTAAGACAAATTATAGATTTACTGGAATATTTGGAAAAAAATAATCAAATCTCTGCAGCGCTTTTCTTTTTGGATGCGGAGAAGGCATTTGATCGATTGAATTGGCAATTTTTGTTTAAAATCATTGATAAGATGCAATTTGGAGAGCAGTTTGTACAATCAATTAAAGCAATATATCAAGAACAATCTGCACAAATAATTGTTAATGGAGGTTTACCAGATTGCTTTAAGATTGAGAAGGGAACAAGGCAGGGTTGTCCTTTATCGCCACTGTTATTTATTTTATCTCTAGAAGTTTTGTTAAATAAAATACGTGAAACAGATAAATTGAAAGGAATAGTAATTAGACAACAGGATTATAGACTGAGGGCTTTCGCAGATGATTTGGTTGTTACTTTATCTCAACCTATAAAAGCAGTTCCATATTTGTTGGATATATTAGAACAATATGGCAGGGTTTCTGGATTTAAAGTAAATCAACATAAAACCAAGATTATAACTAAAATATGACTGTATTGCAAAGGGAAGAGTTAGGGAGAATAATGGGATTTGAAATAGCTAAAAAGGTTAAATATTTGGGAATATATGTTGCAGCCTCAAATACAAAGTTATTTAAAAACAACTATGAAGTTCTTTGGCAAAAAGTGCAAAGGGATATGGATAATTGGAAAAAATTGCAATTGTCTTTACTGGGAAGAATAGCAGCAATAAAAATGAATGTATTACCGAAGTTTTTATTTTTGTTTCAAATGATACCAGTGCTTAAGAAAGATGGGAACTTCAAAGAATGGCAGAAAGGAGTAAATACTTTTATTTGGTCTGGAAAAAAAAATTAGAGAAAAGTTAAAAATCATACAGGATGTTTGTGAAAGAGGGGGTTTGAAAATGCCTAATCTAAGGTTGTATTATGAAGCATCTGTATTAGTACAAATTAGTGATTGGTTTAATTTAACTGAAGAAAGGATATTAAATGTAGAAGGATACGATTTGTTATATGGATGGCATGCTTATCTATTGTATGAGAAAAAAGTGGATAAGTTTTTTAAAAGTCATATATTAAGAAATGCTTTGTTAAGGGTTTGGAAAAAGTATCAATACAAATTAAATTATAAGATACCTATATGGGCTAATCCTAGACATGCAATAGAAAATATAAGTATAGAGCACAAAATGGAGGTAATTACTTATAAAGAGCTTTTGTTTAATGAAAAGGGCAATTTACAACTGAAGTCTTTAGAGGTATTGAAGGATGAAGGGATATGTTATACTTGGTTTCAGTATGGTCAACTCCAAGCTAGATGGAAGGAAGATCAAAAAATTGGTTTTATGCAAAGTGAGGAAAATTTGGTAAAACAGATTAGAGACCAGAGTCAAATGCATATTAAAAGATTGTATAATGCTTTACTTGAAATAGATTCTGAAACAGAATTGGTCAAAGATTGTATGATTAAATGGGCACAAAACTTTCAGGAACCAATAATGATGGATACATGGGAAAAGATTAGGGTTAGAAATGTTAAATTTACGCAAGCGCAAAATATAAGGGAAAATTTCTATAAAATGTTTTATAGATGGCATTTAGATCCCAAGAAATTGTCATGTATGTACCCAAATATGCAGCCTAAATGTTGGAGATGTGATTCCAATGATGCAACTTATTATCATATATGGTGGACTTGTAAGAAGATCAAAGCATTTTGGATAAAAGTTTGGTGGGTAATTCAAAATATTTTGAAAAAAAGACTGAAATTTACTCCACAGTTGTTCTTATTGGGTATAATAACTGATTGTACAGTACTAGAGACTAAATTGATTTTAAATTTTATATCAGCAGCTAGGCTGTTGGTAGCTCAATACTGGAAGAAAGACTTTGTGCCTACTATAGAAGAATGGACATCGAAAGTAACACACTTAGCTGAAATGGCGAAGATCTCAGCATACTTGAAGGATCATACGCAAGAGAAATATATTTTGGAGTGGAAAAAATGGATAGACTATGTTCAAAACAAATATAAGACAAAAAGATATCAAATTGCATATGCATGAGTGTAACGATAATTTGGGTAACCTATAAGGGAGTTAAGGTTTCTTTTGTTGGGGGGGTTTAGTTTATGGATGGGTAGGTTAATTTAGTTTATAATTGTTTTTCTTTTTTCTTTAATACCTTGTATTCTGCTCTGGGAAGTCAGGGAGGGGGGAGGAGGGAAGGGTGGGAAGGGGAGGTGGGAAGCGGGTGGGGGGAGAAAAATGTTATTTTGTGTTTGTAAAACTTTTCAATAAAAAAAAAGATCTGTGTGTTAGGCTACGATGTCATCTCAAAATAAATTGAATTTCCAAACAGCCAATCTTTGAGGAAATTTTCTCTTTATTGAGCATAACAATCTATCCCTGACTCATTGCAGTCAGCACTAACCTTTGCCCCCAAAACCTCCCTTTCCGTTCCCCAATTCTCTGCGTCTCATTGGCCATCTTCCAAGCCACTCTCCCCATCCCTACTAACTCAATTCAAAGGAATGTCCCCCCTCCCATCCCATCTCCTGGGAGACAGTATCTTCAGGGGGAATTAAGTAGGTGAAAAGTCAGCTTCTGCCTTCTTTCCTTATGTCAGCACTGGAGCACTGACATCCGGCCCCTCTCCCTTCATTCTCTCAGTGAGGCCTGCGCAAGACAAACAACAAGTTTAGTACCGTTACCCCATCCGAGGGTGTGTCCCACCCCCTCCCGCCTTGTCCGGGTGATCTGCATGGAATTTAGCTATAAGACAGTCAGCTTGGATGTTTGTGCTCTTCACCCAGGAAGCTTCTGATAAGGGGTAACCCTTCCACTTAATTAAGTATTGGAGGCGGCCTCTGTGCCACCTCGAATCAAGAATTCGCTGTACTTCATAGTGAGTGTGGCCTCCAATGATCTAGGGCCCTGGGGGATCACGTGGCACTGGCCTTAAAGTTGACCCCACCACAGGCTTCAGGAGGCTACTGTGAAAAACGGGGTGTATCTTTCCTAGTAACCGGGGCAACTGCAATTGTACCATGACCGGGTTGATTATTTTTACTATAGGAAATGGTCCTATAAATTTCGGGCCCAATTTCCTAGTCGGGAGTTTGAGTCTCAAGTACTTGGTGGAGAGGTAGACCTTCTCTCCTACTCGGAACGGTCTTTGAGGGGCTCGGTGCTTATCTGCTTGCTTCTTATAAGCCTGTGCCGCCTTGTCTAATGCCTTCTTGACATTCTCCCAGGATTCTCTTAGCATCGCCATCCAATCGTTCAAGCTGACTGAAGAAGGGGGTTCCCTGGGATACTCTGGCATGGGGACAAAATCCATACCGCTCACTACCTTGAATGGGGTTAGTCCTGTACTACTGTGGACAGCATTGTTATATGCGACCTCCGCAAAAGATAGGAGGTCTGCCCAGTTCGACTGTTGGTAGTCAACGTAGCATCTCAGGTACTGCTCTATCATGGCATTCAATCTCTCTGCCCCCACATTGGTGCTTGGGTGAAACACTGAGCTGAGGCCTTGGGATGATCCTACGGATTGTAGGAATTCCCTCCAGAATTTCGCTGTAAACTGGACACCTCGATCGGAGATGATTCTTCTGGATACTCCGTGCAGGCGGTAGATGTGTTTCACGAACAGTTTGACCAATTGGCGGGCTGAGGGTAGTCCGCTGCAGGGTATGTAGTGTGCCTGTTGGGAGAATAAATCTATTACAGTCCAGATCACTGTGTTTCCGCCGCTCCTCAGCAGTTCTACTATGAAGTCCATTGCAATCTCCTCCCATGGCCTTGTCAGTTCAGCTACTGGCTGCAGCAGCCCGGGAGCTCTTCCTTGTCGGGTTTTCATTGTGGCACAGATGGTACAACTTTTTACATAGCTGTCTACGTCTTTTCTCATGTGGGGTCACCAAAACTGTCTTCGTGCTAAACGCAGAGTCTTTAGGAAACCGAAATGCCCAGCCGGTTTAACGTCATGACTCCTCTTGAGGACCAGGGTGCGTAGAGTCTCTGGGACATAGAGTTTCATCCCTTTCCATGCTAGGTCATCCCTTTCTGTCAAGAGATGTTGATTGTCTCAGAACCAGGGGTCCGCCAATGTTTCTGCTTTGAGCCTTGTCATCAAGTCACTTGCTGGTTGGCCTTGTTGGTCGCGACGCTGCCGTCTGGTGGTTACCTGACCCACTCCTTGGGCAGAGGGGATGATGGCATTCACCACCTGCTCCCGTTCACTGTTGTATTGGGGCATTCGGGAGAGGGCATCGGCCAGAAAGTTCTTCCCCCCTGGGATGTGCTTCAGCTCGAAGTTGAAACGATTGAAGTATCGGGACCAACGGACATGCCGGGGCGATAACGTCCGTGGGGTCTTGAGGGCCTCCAGGTTTTTATGGTCAGTCCAAACCTTGAACGGTGTCTGGCCTCCTTCTAGCAGATGTCACCAGGTCAACAGCACCCACCTCACTGCGAACGCTTCCTTTTCCCACGCCGCCCATCGTCTCTCTGTGTCGGTGAGTTTGCGGGATGTGTAGGCACAATGTTGTAGGTCCCCTTGGCTGTTCTTTTGGAGTAGGACAGCCCCCACTGCCACATCGCTGGCATCTGCTTGCATGACAAAGGGTTGTTCAGGGTCAGGATCCTTCAAGACCGGTTCTTTTGCAAACATTTCTTTCAGCGTTTTGAATGCCTGTTGGCAGGCCGGGTCCCACTGTAGAAGTTGTCCTGGGCAGGGTTTTGTTGCCGGACTCCCTGTGTTTAGGAGGTCCATCAGAGGTTTGGCAATCCTTGCAAAAGAGGGGATGAATTGCCTGTAGAAGTTCGCGAACCCGAGTAAGCTTTTTTTAAAAATTTGATTTATATGCCGCCCTTCTCTGGAGACTCAGGGCAGCTTACAATGCGTTAAGCAATAGCCTTCATACTTTTGTATATTTATACAAAGTCAGCTTATTGCCCCCACAAACTGGGTCCAAAAGCTTTGCAGTTGTCTGTGGGTGCGAGGGGGTCACCAGTCTAGGACTGATTGTACTTTGGCCGGGTCCATTTCTATCCCCTCGTTTGACACTCGGTAACCTAAGTAGCCTAGCCGCGACTGGTGGAACTCGCATTTTGATAGTTTGACATAGAGGTTCGCTTTCAGCAGTTTTTCCAGCACTTTGCGGAAGAGGGGTATGTGTTCGTCTATGGTTTCCGTGTAAATGAGAATGTCATCTAGGTAGACGAGGACCCCCTTATAGAGGTGGTCATGTAGAACTTCATTTATCAATTGCATGAGCACCGCTGGGGCTCCTTGTAGTCCAAATGGCATCACCTTAAATTGGAAACTCCCTAGGGGGCAGTTGAATGCTGTCTTCCACTCGTCTCCTTCCCTGATGCATATCTGGTAGTAGGCTTCGTGGAGGTCTAGTTTGGTGAAAACCTTCCCTTTGGCCAGGTGGGCTAGCATGTCTTTCATGAGGGGAAGGGGATATAAGTTACGTACGCAGACAGTTTTGATACCTCTAAAATCAACTACAAGGCGCATAAAGCCGTCTTTCTTTGCTTTGAAGAGGACCGGTGCCGCGACCCGCGGTTTGGCTGGCTCAATGAAACCCATTTGTAGGTTTTTGTCTATGTAATTTCGCATTTCTTGCATTTCACGGGGCGTCATGGCATACAATTTAGGTTTTGGTAGTTTCGCCCCAGGGATGATTTCGATGGCGCAATTGGCTTCACGGTGAGGTGGTAAAATGTCACACTTGGCCTCGCTAAATACCTCTGCAAGGTCTTGGTACTCTCTTGGGATCTGTTCTGTTACCTGGGGGCTTTTGGATGTGACACCTAAGTGCTTCGCATCTGCTTGGATGACAAAGCGTTGTTCGGGGTCAGGATGCTTTAAGATTGGTTCTTTTGCAAACATTTCTTTTAGTGTTTTGAATGCCCATTGGCAAGCCAGGTCCCACTGTAGAGGTTGTCCTGGGTGGGGTTTTGTTGCCGGACTCCCTGTTTTTAGGAGGTTTATCAGAGGTTTGGCACTCCTTGCAAAAGAGGGGATGAATTGTCTGTAGAAGTTCGCGAACCCCAGGAAGCTTTGCAGTTGTCTGCGGGTGCGAGGAGGTTGCCAGTTTAGGACTGATTGTACTTTGGCTGGGTCCATTTCTATCCCCTCGTTTGACACTCGGTAGCCTAAGTAGTCTAGCCGTGATTGGTGGAACTCGCATTTTGATAGTTTGACATAAAGGTTCGCCCCCAGCAGTTTTTCCAGCACTTGGCGGACAAGGGGTATGTGTTTGTCTATGGTTTCTGTGTAAATGAGAATGTCATCTAGGTAGACGAAGACCCCCTTATAGTGGTGGTCATGTAAAACCTCATTTATCAACTGCATGAACACCACTGGGGCTCCCTGCAGTCCAAATGGCATCACCTTAAATTGGAAACTCCCTAGGGGGCAGTTGAATGCTGTTTTCCACTCATCTCCTTCCCTGATGCGTATCTGGTAGTAGGCTTCGTGGAGGTCTAGTTTGGTGAAAACTTTTCCTTTGGCCAGGTGGGCTAGCATGCTTTCATGAGGGGAAGGGGATATAAGTTGCGTACGCAGACAGTGTTGATACCCCTAAAATCAACAACCAGACGCATAAAGCCGTCTTTCTTTGCTTTGAAGAGGACCGGTGACGTGACCCGAGGTTTGGCTGGTTCAATGAAACCCCTTTGTAGGTTTTTGTCTATGTAATTTCGCATTTCTTGCATTTCACAGGGCGTCATGGCATACAATTTTGGTTTAGGTAGTTTCGCCACAGGGATGATCTTGATGGTGCAATCGGCCTCGCGGTAGGGGGGTAGAACGTCACACTCGGCCTCGCTAAATACCTCTGCAAGGTCTTGGTACTCCTTTGGGATCTGTTCTGTTTCATGGGAGCTGTTGGATGCAGCTGCCAGTTGCTCTGCTGTACCCTTAGAGAGGGACCCTTTTGTCGGTGGCATCTTCTTTTGTGTAGGGAGGGATTGGGGCCCGTGTGGGGGCATCTCCCCTGGTTGGAGAGGCAGGGGTTGGGAGCCCTTTGCTATCCTCAATCTGTGGGTCCCCTCTTGCCACCAGATGATTGGGCCCCACTTGTCTAGCCAAGAGAGTCCCAGTATGACTGGATCTGTCATTTTGGGGGCTATTATGAATCAAATCATTTCCCAGTGATCTGCTAGCTCCAGCTTCACTGACTCGGTCAAGTGTGTGGCATAAGCCCCCCCTACTAGGGATCCATCAACTTGCTCAAATCGAATTGGGTGATTGAGCTTTTTAGCTCGGATCCTCAATTTAAGGACTGTGGGTAGATTAATCAGGCACCTCGTGCAGCCCGAATCTATTAGGGCTTGGAAAGTTCCTTGGGTCCCTGTTTTTGGGGCCGTTAGGCATATGGGGAAGAGAAAAGGGTGGATGGGTCCACTCACCATTGGGTCGTCTTCACCATTGTCCTTGCTGTCATACGAGTCGGGGGATTGATTTCCATCATCTGGGGTCCCCCTTGTTTCGGTCAGGTGGGCGAAGACCTCTGTACCCGGGGGTAGTTTCTGTGGCGCATTGGTGGCGCACTTGGGCCCTTGTTCCGGACGTGCCTTGGGCAGTGGGTCTGGCCTTGGCCTCGGGGTTCCACACGCTGCTGCCAGGTGGCCAGTTCCCCCACATCTGTAGCACCTCAGTGGGCTCCGTGGGACAAATGGCCTCTGGGTAGGCCGTGGTGCTGTGGTTCCTCCTCTACTGTGTGGTCCCTGGTCCGGTTGGCCTCTCTCCTTGGCATCTGGTTGTTTTAACATGTCGTTGGCACACAGCCCTCTCTCGACTTGCATCGCTACCTGGAACCATTCGGAGAGTCGGTTTGGGATGTCCCGATAAGCGGTCACTTAGGCGATTCGCTTATCTAGGCTTGTTCTGAAGAAATATACCAGTAGTCGCTCTGGTAAGGGAGGTAAGGTCCCAATGACTCTCCTGAATTCACGGATATGCTCTTTGATGGGCCTCCCCTTCTGCATTAGGTTCCTGAGCTCGTCCTCCACATAGGGGTCCTCCTCTGCCTCCTCAAACTGGACTCATAGTAGTTGTAAGAACCCATCTGCGTCTTGCAGTTGGGGGGCCCTGTTCTTGTAGAGGGCTGCTGACCACCTCCTTGCTTCTCCCTCCAAACTTTCTGAAATGGCACTGACTAGGGCTCTGGGGAATGGGTAGAGGTGTCCATAGCGCTCGATGTAGATCTCAGCTGTGCTGAGGAATTGTGCTAGCTGGTCTGGATCACCATCGAACTTTCCTCTGAACCGGGGTAGGTCCTCCCTCGCTGCTTTCTCCTCCCACTGCTGGGCTCTGTGAGTCTGCCCTCGGTGCCCCCGGTTGTCTTCCTCATCTCTCACTCGAGGGCAGGAAGGTGATGTCCGGCCTAGGCTGCTCTGCTTTCTGTGTAGGAGGGGAACCCATGCATGCATCTTTGGGCTTCCTCTCCTTCTGCTATGGGGGGGGGGGGGAGGGCTGTGCTTCGGTCTATGGCCTCTCTGTTTAGCAGGCTCCCCCTTCTCCTTTGGCCTGCATGATGGCCCCTCCTCCCGAATCATGGCATGGTCAAATTCCTCCTTCAATTCATCTATGGGGCTCTCGAGTGGCTTCCCTGAAGCTTTTTGGTGACTGGCTTGCTGCCAGTCCCATAGCCAGTCTGCCCTCCCCAATTCACTCAGGTGTTTCCCCTTCCCTTGCACGTTCGGGAAGGGAAACTCAGCCTCTGCGGATTTTGGCAAAGCCCACCAATACTCATCTTTTTTCTTCTTGGTTTGTGGCACGATCGTCTGACCTTGGCCATCTTGCAGCTTCGCCAGAGGAGGGAGGGGTTGAGGCCCCATAGCATCCAAACTGGCTGGGATCAAGACTGGCTCTTTTCCAGTTGCCTGAATTAAGCTCTCTTCAGACAGCTTGCTTTCCACCATGACATCCGGACTGCTTCTCCACTCACTCCATACATCTGGAAGGGAGCCTGAGATCTGGAGGTCAGCCAGTTTGGCTTGTAAAGGAGTGTTGGCTGTCTGTCAGGTTTTGATGTCATCTCAAACAAATTGTATTTCAAACAAATAGTCTTTGATGAAAATCTCTCATTTATTAAGCACAACAATCGATCTCCGACTCCGTCACAGCCAACACTGACTTCCTGGCCCAAACCCTCCCTTTCCTTTCCCCACTCCTCTGGTCTTGTTGGCCATCTTCCAAGTCACTCTGCCCCTAATCTACTACTCCAGCTCAAAGCAATTTCCCCCCTCCCATCCCATCTCCTAGGGGATATCATCTCCAGGGAAAATAAGTAGGTGAAAAGTCAAACGTCCTCTTGCCAGATGCCCCCCTCTTCTCCTCCTTATGTCAGCACTGGAGCGAATGCAGCTTGAAGTGCTGACATAAGGATTGTTAGAAGGCAGGGCTTCCCCTTTTTCCTGCTTGAGAGCAAAATTAGTTTATTGTTTATAGGAAGGCAGGCAGGAACAAGCACGGCGTTCCAAGGCTAGCCTGTAGTTTAATTTTATTCTTGCCCTTGCTGTCTTCTAAATCCAATTTTTACTTTTAAAAGAGAAGTATAATTTTCTTGGAGTTCTTGGTAATTATGTTTAAAATTTATTTCAGCAAGTCTTTTTGTTTTGTTTTGTTTTATTGAAAAAGTTTTACAAATACAAATTTTATCCTTTCTCCCCCCCATTTCCCCCCCACCCCCCAACTCCCCCTCCCCTCCCTTCCCCCCCCTTGGCTTCCCTTACGAAAAATATTGTTCTTATACGTCTACCAACATTAAACAAAAATAAACAAAAATAAAGGTGAAATCCAAGTAACATATCAAATATTTTTCAACATTAAAATTTTCTAAATATCAATATAGTAAATATAGTAAAACTAATTATCTATGTTAATTAATCCCCCTTATTACATAATAAAATCCCAAAAAAACCCCAATTTTCCCCCAATTACTTATCCCCAAACATTAACTAATCCCTATATAACATATACATTATAATATTCCAGTATCAACATGTATATAAAATAAAATTATTCTATCAAATATATGCTGTATTAATAATTTAACAATTCTAATGTATCAATCACAATTCCACATCTTGTTTTGCCTCCTTCTTCAATCAAATACTAACTGATACTTCTTGGTTTGATATTTATTCTGCACATAATCTATCCATTTCTTCCATTCCCAAACAAAAGCTTCTTGGGTCCTATCTTTTAAATATGCTGAAATCTTTGCCATTTCTGCAAAACTAGCCATCTTCAAAGTCCATTCTTCTATAGTAGGTACACTATCTTTTTTCCAATATTGTCCAATCAGTAACCTAGCTGCAGTAGTCATGTATAAAATCAATCTTGTTTCACTCGGTGAACAATCCTTAACTATACCCAACAAAAACAATTGCGGAGAAAATTGAAGCTTCTTTTTCAAAACATTCTGCATAACCCACCAGAGTTTAATCCAAAAAGCTTTCACTTTTCTACAAGTCCACCATATATGAAAATATGTAGCATCTAAACATTCACACCTCCAGCATTTAGGTTGAACATTAGGATACATGCATGACAGTTTCTTAGGATCTAAATGCCACCTATAAAACATTTTGTAGAAGTTTTCCCTCAAATTCTGTGCCTGAGTAAATTTAACATTCTGGACCCATATCTTTTCCCATGTTTCCAACATAACTGGCTCTGTAAAGTTTTGTGCCCACTTTATCATACAATCTTTAACCAATTCGCTTTCAGAGTCTCTTTCTAACAATATATTATAAACCCTTTTAATATGCATCGGCCCTTTCTGTTTTATCTGTATCACCAGATCTTCTTCATACGACATTAAACCAATTTTTTGATCTTCTTTCCATCTTGATTGAAGTTGAGTATACTGTAACCAAGTTAAATTAACCCCTTCTTCCAACAGAGTTTTTAAAGACTTCAAGTTCCAGCTGCCCCCATCATTAAAAAGCATCTCTTTATATAAAATCCCCCCGAGTGACTTTATATTCCGTATGGTATGCCCAAGATCCAACCACAAAGGTATTTTGTAATCCAATTTAGACTAGTGCTTCTTCCAGACTCTCATCAAAGAGTTTCTCAGTATATGACTTCTAAATACATTGTCCACTTTATTTTCATAAAATAAGTATGCATGCCAACCAAATTCCAAATCATGACCTTCTATATTCAAAATTTCAGTCCTTGTTGTTCCAAACCAATCACTCGCTTGTGTTAACGCTGCTGCTTCATAATATAACCGTAGGTTTGGAACCTTAAGGCCACCTCTTTCCCGAACATCTTGAATAATTTTCATTTTTACTCTTGGCTTTTTCTCATTCCAGATAAATTTATTCAGTCCTGATTGCCATTCAGCCAAATTTTTATCACTTTTAAGCACCAGAATCATTTGAAACAGAAACAGAAATCTAGGTAGAACATTCATCTTAACTGCGGCTATTCTACCAAGTAAAGATAGTTGCAGTTTTTTCCAAGTTTCCAGATCTTTTTGAACCTTTCGCCACAAAACTTCATAATTATTTTGAAAAAGTTTTATATTAGAAGCTGCAACCTGGACTCCTAGATATTTCACCTTTGAAACTATTTCAAAGCCTGCCAACCTTTCCAATTCACTCTTTTGTGGTTCCAACATATTTTTAACTATCATCTTAGTTTTTTTTTCTGGTTTAGTCTAAATCCTGAGACCAAACCATATTCTTCTATAATGTGTTTCATCTGGATGATTGATTCCAAAGAGCAAGTCTTTTTGTTTGATGTCTTCTTGTACTAGTTTTTCATTTTCAGCTATTAATTTGTCTAAGAACTTCTATCTCTCCTTGAGGTTATATACCAGAAGCATCATTTCTTTGGAGATAGTAATTGCTATAGGTAATCTTTTAGTCTTGCTATTTCTAATGCAAGTTGATTCTGACTTTATTATTATCATTATTATTATTAATTAAGCTGTCATTTTTTAATTGCATAGCTTCTAATTTTTCTTGTTCATTTCATTTTGCAAATCATCTGTTTAGCTTGCATAATCATATTATCTTTAAGATTTTCAATGTTTATTTTGTGTCCTATTTGTAAATCATCTTTCACTTTTGATAATTCTTCTTCATGACTGAATAAAAGTTGAGTCCTTAATCTCTCTAGTTCTGCTTTTACAGATCAGAGTCTTCCGTGCAGGGCTAAAGACATGAGAACGAGGTCCCCTCCCCCACTTTGTGGGTGAGGAAGGCATTGCAGAAATAGAAAAGGGAGGGGGTAAATAGTTTGTGGTCAGGTTTGAGGGAACAGCAACCACACATCAATATTGTATTTAGTGAACTTAAAACTTTTACTTATAAACTTTTACTAATAAACTTTTACTTATAAACTCAAGTTTATCTTGAAGCACAGAGAAGGAAAATGTCAGCACTCCAGTGCTGACATAAAGAAGGAAAGAAGAAGCTTGACTTTTCACCTACTTAATTCCCCTGAAGATACTGTCTCCTAGGAGATGGGATGGGAGGGGGGGACATTCCTGTGAAATGAAGTAGTAGGGATGGGGAGAGTGGCTTGGAAGATGGCCAATGAGATGCAGAGAATCAGGGAACGGAAAGGGAGGTTTTTGGGGGCAAAGGCCAGTGCTGACTGCGATGGAGTCAGGGACAGATAGTTATGCTCAATAAAGAGAAAATTTCCTCAAAGATTGGCTGTTTGGAAATTCAATTTATTTTGAGATGACATCGTAACCTGACAGTCAGCACTCACCATTCCAAGCCAACCTGGCAGACCTCCAGACCTCCAGCTCCCTGCCAGATGTTTGGATGGAGTGGAGGCACAGCCCCAAAGCCATGGCGGAAAGCCAACTCTCTACGGAAAGCTTACTTCAAGCAGCTGGAGAACAGCCCATCGTGATTCCAGCCAGCTTGGATGTAACGGGGCCTCAACCCTCCCCTCTTCCAGCAAAGCTGCAACCCCCCCTTCCTCCAGCAAAGCCGCAAGATTACCAAGGTCAGATGATCGTGCTCCAAACCAAGAGAAAAAAAGATGACCCTTGGTGGGCTTTGCCAAAATCTGCAGAGGCTGAGTTCCCTTTCCTGGACGCGAAAGGTAAGGGGAGACCCCTGAGTGAATTGGGGAGGGCAGATTGGCTATGGGACTGGCAGCAAGCGAGACAGCAATAAGCTTCAAAGAAGCCACTCGAGAGCCCCATGGAGAAATTGAAGGAAGATTTTGACCGTGCTATCTGACTGGGGGAGGGACCATCCTGCATGCCTAAGGAGAGGGGGAGGCCAGCCGAGCCTGCTGAACTGAGTCACCATAGATGGAAGCATAGCCCTCCCCCCTCCCACACCAAAAGGAAAGAAAGCCCCAAGGTGCATCCATGGGTTCCCCCCCTGCCTAGCAAGCATACCAGCCTAGGCAGGACATCACCCCCTGGCCCTCGAACGAGAGATGAGGAAGAAGTCCTGCACCATGGGCAGGCTCACAGAGCCCCGCAATGGGAGGGGGTGGGACACACCCTCGGACAGGGTAACGGTACTAAACTTGTTTGTCTTGCGCAGGCCTCACTGAAAGAATGAAGAGAGAGGGGCCAGATATCAGCACTCCAGTGCTGACATAAGGAAGGAAAGAAGAAGCTTGACTTTTCACCTACTTAATTCCCCTGAAGATACTGTCTCCTAGGAGATGGGATGGGAGGGGGGACATTCCTGTGAAATGAAGTAGTAGGGATGGGGAGAGTGGCTTGGAAGATGGCCAATGAGATGCAGAGAATTGGGGAACGGAAAGGGAGGTTTTGGGGGGCAAAGATCAGTGCTGACTGCGATGGAGTCGGGGACAGATAGTTATGCTCAATAAAGAGAAAATTTCCTCAAAGATTGGCTGTTTGGAAATTCAATTTATTTTGAGATGACATCGTAACCTGACAGAAAGTTGAATTTTGTTCTCCATCCGTTTAGGCTGGCCAGACCAAACTGGATGAGAAATGTTTCCTTCCTCTCAATACTCTCAATACTTTTTAACAACTTAAAATTCATATCTCTAGAGATCAGGCAGTTGCAGTTACCTTGAAGGTACACAAAGACTTTAGGCATATACACTAGTCATTCCCACCTTAAATTTTAGTTGAATTAGGGAATGCACAGATCTTAAACACTTATTATTATTATTTTTACAGAAATCATATATATTTTAATCAATTCAATTATCTGAGTCTTCCCATTTAGACAGGCTTTTCTTTTTATTACCTGCTAAACCCCGGGTGGGAAGAACAATAACAATTTTCTTCTTTATTCTTAGTTCTTTCAGAGTTCTCTGGTTTCTTTTTAAGAATGGTAATTTATCAGAATCTTTATAACACTGCAGTAGTTCTTTTCTCTTACCACATATAACAGCATAAATCTTTTTTGGTCAGCCCCAACGTCTGAATCATCTTACTGTATGGTGGGGCTTCTCAACTTCTAATTAGTTAGTTAATTCTGCATTTTGACATAGTACCTCTGCAGTTTGAATTCTTGAACTCTCCAACTGTAGAAAGTGCATTAATTCTGTGGTTTAACCTTTTGAACCCAGTATTTGTCTTTTATATTTACTAGTTAAAGGGGTCCTTCAGAGATCCTCTAGGCTGACCCCGTATTATTTCACTTTTATATCCAATTTCATTTTATGTTCTGCCTTAATGTGGTCTTCTAAAGACAGCCGTGCATCCAGGAGGACACCCAGATTGCAAGCCCTCTCTGAGGGGGCCAGGATCTCACCCCCCAATAGTCAGCAATGGAACCAGCTGACTATACCGGGATGCTGGGAGCCATAGCCACTCGGTCTTGGAGGGGTTGAGTCTGAGTCTGTTTCCCCCCATCCAGATCCGCACAGCCTCCAGTCATCAGGACATCATGTCAAGGGCATCAATAAACCATCTTTCCAGACTTCTGGTGGCACCGTAGGCATCGGCGGTCGTTTCTTTGGGAGCTCCAGCCCCTCAATCGCATTAAAGCCGCTAGAACAGCAAAAATCAGCTGTCTAGTGGCTTGGAAACTCCCCCCCCCCCTGGGAAAAGGGGGAAATGGAGCAGCCAGGCGTGGGTAGAGCTTCCCGAGAGCCCCAGGAACAACTCTGGGGCTTGAAGGGTGAGAGCTCCCTGGAAACCTGACAGAGCTCTGGATCCGGGACGTTTCTGCTTAAAGCAGAACAAGACATTGCAACCACCCCTGCAACAATCTTTCAAAATATTGGATACAAAAGCAGGCAGAACAAGGCAGGAGCGACTGTATTGGCAAGTACTAAACTTAACTCTGAATGTGTATTACAAACTTCCTTCTGGATTATTAAGGGAAGAAAGTGAAAAGAAATGGCTCCGGAGTGTTAATGGGGTGTGGAAGTGAAAGTTAAGTGCAAAATATTGTTCAGTGCTGACAGCCTCCGGTTTAAATCTACTGGATTTTACTTCAAAAGAATGAAGATTTAAAATTGACTTTAGATGAATTAAAATTGAAATATTTACTAAGGACTGGAAATTAATTTGATTTACTGGATCTATTGTTTTGGCTGTTGCAAAAGTTTAAAATTGACAATCAGAAAATGGCTTCAAGGCAAATAAAAACTGTTGTGCCTAAGAGTGTTGGGGGATCACCTGCCCAACTATCTAAATTGCAATCTTTGTCAGCTTCAACGGAACCACAAATTTTAACACTGGAAGCTTTACAGGAAGCTTTAAAGTCATAAGCCTCTGTTTTAGAGGAAAAAATTACTTCTGTCTTTGAAGAAAAAATGAGGGATGTGGCTGAGGAGATGGCAGAAATTAGAGAAGTAATTCAAATTCGAAACAAGGAAATTAGAGAAGACATTGTTTTGGCATTTCAGGGTCTGGCAAGCCACATTGAAGGGCTGGACAAAAGAGTGGAGGAAATTAGTCAATCCAATGTGAATTTGGAAAATAAATTTGGTGAGGTCTAGACAAAGATGGAGAGGGCAGACGTAGAAGTGACAATGATACAATATAGGGTGATGGAGTTTGCCCTGAGAGTAAGAGGCTTGAAAGAAAACAATCAAGAGAACTTGCAAGAGATTTTTGCAGAAGCCTTTGCACAGATACTAGGAGAACAGGCAGATTTTGAATGGCAAATTTACAAAATTTATTGTGTTAATTCATGGGTTGCCAGACAGAAACATCTACCAAGAGATATTGTAATTTATTTTACAGCAAGGAGGATACGAAATGAAATTTTACAAGCTTCCTACAAAAATAAACTTCAAGTGGCAGGGCAGGAGGTTTTAATACTGAAAAAAATTCCCCCCAAAATGTTGAGAACCAGAAAGAATTATGCTTTTTGGTGGAAGAGCTAAGAAAACGTCAGATACAGTATAGATGGGAGGTTCCAGCTGGATTAGTGGTGAATTATTCAGGAGAAAGACATCGTCTCAACACAGTTTGGAAGGCAAAAGATTTTTACATAAATGTACTAAAGGCTGGATGCCCACCATCTCCAGAAGCCAGAAGAAGAAAGGAAGCAGAGGAGGCAAAGAAGGGGGAAAGAGAAGAAATGCACGCACAGGCCCAAGGAGGGGTTCTGACTACTTAAGAAGATTTATTATTACTTTTGATAGAGGAACCAAAGGATCAAAGACAGACTCGAGCGGCAACTAAGCGCAAAGAAGAATTAAAGGTGCAGCAAATTCAGATGAAAACTCAAGAAATCACAAAAACAGAAGCTGTGGAGGGAGCAAGGCCGAAAAAGAAAATGCAAGAAGATTTTCAGCTGATGCTTCAAAAGCTTCAAGGTGTCAAGAATGGCAACTAGATTTTTAACTTGGAATGTTTAAATTCACCACAAAAGAGGAGAAAAATATTTCATTATTTGAAACAGTATAAAAACAATGTAATTTGTTTGCAAGACACGCATATTAGAATGAAAGATCAAAAATATTTGATAAATGCAAGATTGGGAATACATTTTGTAGCATCTGCACCAGACAAGAAAAATGGTATGATGTCAGCCTCTCAACTTGCATTTCATTCAGGGCTGACATAGTAAAGAGGGGGTTAAATTCCTGTGGGATTAGTAAGAGAGACTGCCGTAGAATGATTTAGATAATGACCAATAAGGATAAGGAAACAAGCCAGGAAAGGGAGGTAATTTGGAGCAGAGGTCATTTCCTGACTGCATATGAGTCCGTGAAGATGTTGTTCTAACAAATAAAAGTTTTTTTTCTTTATTATCAAAATGTGAGAGGCATTTTATTTCTTTAGACAACTCGAACTCGGACAGACAGTCAGGAAAAATAAAAAAATGCTCTCTTCAAAAACTTTTCTTCTAAAAATATTTTTGCATTCCTAAGCTACTCCACGCCGACGTTGGCAGACCTTCAGATGTCTCCGTAGGTAAACAAACCTTATCAGAGGCCATGGAAGAAAGCCATCTCCACCGGAGGTTTGCCTCAGAAAAGGAAAAAATTATGATGCCTTTTACTGGACTCCTATCAAGTGGCAGGTAAGGGGGGAAGGTTCTATGGCTCTCCAAATGGCAGCATAGCCCCCCCCCCACACACACACAAGGAAAAAAAAAGATGAGAGAAGAAAGCTCCAAAATGCACTCAGGGCTTCCCTCCCTGCTCAGAAAGCAACCCAGCCCAGCCACGGCATCACTCCCCTGCACCCAAATAGGAGATGATGAAGAAGCCCAAGGGCACCGTGGGCAGACTCACAGACCCCGCAATGGGAGGAGTGGCCACTGAGGGTGGAACCACCCCGATTCAGAGGGAAATTTGATGGGGATCCGGACCTGCTAGCTCAATTTCTCGATGCAGCTGAGATTTACATCGAGCGCTACGCACACCTTTACCCTTTCCCCAGGGCCTTGGTCAGCGCCATCGCAGAAGGTCTGGAGGGAGAAGCAAGGAGCTGGTCAGCGGCCCAGTACAAATACAGGGCCCCCCAACTGCAAGATGCAGATGGTTTCTTACAACTGCTGCGAGCCCGCTTCGAAGAAACAGGGGACGATCCCTATGTAGAAGATGAGCTCAGGCACCTAATGCAGAGGGGGAAGCCTATCCAAGAACATATCCGTGAGTTCAGAAAAGTTGTTGGGACTTTACCTCCTTTGCCTGAATGACTGCTAGTATACTTCTTTAGAACAAGCTTAGATAAGCAAATCGCCCAAGTGACCGCTTATCGAGATATTCCAAGCCGACTGTCTGACTGGTTCCAGATAGCGACGCAAGTCGAGAGAGGGCTACGTGCCAACAACATGCTAAAACAACCACAGGCAAAGGAGAAAATCCAGCTGGACCAGGAACCGTCTACCAGACCAGAAACTACAGCATCACGGGCCACCCAGAGGCCATCCAACCCACGGAGTCCACTGAGGTGGTACAGATGTGGGGGAGTTGGGCATTTGGCAGCAGCGTGTGGAACCCCGGGGCCAAAAACAGAGCCCCCGGCCAAGGCACGACTGGAACAAGGACCCAGGCACACCACCAAGGCACCATTAAGACTTTCCCCGACTGCAGAAGTTTTTGCCCATCTGACTGAAAATAGGGGGAGCTCCGACGATGTGAATCGACCCCCCGAACTGTATGAGGGCGATGACGATGGTGAAAACGACCCAATGGTGAGCGCACCCATCCACCCTTTTCTTTTCCCCATACGCCTAACAGCCCCAAAAACAGGTACCCAAGGGACTTTCCAAGCCCTAGTAGATTCGGGTTGCACGAGGTGCCTGATTAACCTACCCACAGTCCTAAAACTGGGGATCCGGGCTAAAAGGCTCAGCCACCCAATCCGTTTTCAGCAAGTTGATGGATCCCTACTAGGGGGGGTGGATGCCACAGATTTGACCGAGCCAGTGAAGCTGGAGCTAGCAGATCACTGGGAAATGATTTGATTCATAATAGCCCCCAAGATGACCAACCCAGTCATACTGGGACTCTCCTGGCTGGACAAGTGGGGCCCCACCATCTGGTGGCAAGAAGGGACCCGCAGACTGAGGATAGCAAGGGGACCCCACCCCCTGCCACCACAACCAGAGAAAACGGCCCCTCCTCACATCCAGGGGGTCCAACCGCCCCCTCTAGAGGGACAAAAGACGCCTCCAACACAGGTGCCCAACCCGCCCTGTAAAGGGACAACAGAGCAACTGGCAGCCACCTCCAGCACCTCCCACGGCCCGGACCAGATCCCAAAAGAGTACCAAGACTTGGCAGAAGTATTTAGCGAGACCGAGTGTGACGTACTACCACCCCACCGCGATGCCGATTGAGCTATCGAAATCATCCCTGGTTCGAAAGTACCAAAACCTAATTTGTACGCCATGACACCCCGTGAAATGCAAGAACTGCGAAAGTACATAGACAAGAACCTACAAAGGGGTTTTATCGAACCAGCCAAACCATGGGTAGCGGCACCAGTTTTCTTCAGGGAGAAGAAAGACGGCTCCATGCGTCTGGTGGTCGATTTTCACGGGATAAACTGTGTCTCCGTGCACAACTTATACCCCCTCCCTGTCAGAGCGGCAATCAGCCCCGTTACCTTGCGTGGGGTAATTGCCCTCATTTTGAGTTGGATCGTGGCTTTTATCCTGTTGCATACTTTGATCAATAAGACCGAAGACACATCTTCTAATTAAACTCATATTTATTATAAGAAAATAAAAACAACTCACTATCTAAAACAGATCACATGTTGGCAAAGAATCTCCAGCCTGACCTTAGCTGGCAGGAGAACAAAGGAAAGTTTCTAGAAGAAGTACAAAAGAATGCAATGACATGCGTAGTAGGTGCTGTAGGTGCTGATAAGGAATATAACTACGGTAAGTCCAGAAATATTAGCTCTGCTGGTAAATATAAAAACGCAGTGACATCCCTTCTTTTGCCAGTTGAGCGAACATCAGGTATATCATCAGATAAGGCACATCTTCTTACGCAGATACTCGTGTTGAGCTGCTGGAAGCGGTTTGTTGAGCATGTCTGCAATCTGATCATGTGTAGATACATACTGCAATTTTACAAAACCTTGTTTCACTAATTGTTTGATATTTCTATAACGGATGTCAATGTGTCTGGACCTAGAACCTGTGAAATGTGATTCAGAAATATAAACCACCGATTCATTGTCTTCCATCACTGTGATTGGTCGAATCGGACTTGTCCAGATATCTGTGACCAAAGCATCAAACCACGTTAGAGAATTACATGCATCTGAAACACAAGCATATTCAGCTTCAGTAGATGAACAAGAAACAAAATTCTGTTTACACACTTGCCAATAAACAGGACATCCATTTAAAAACATCATATAACCAGAAGTACTTTTACGTGATTTCTTATCACTTGCCCAATCAGAATCTGCATAACAACTTAATTCTGCATAATCAGTGTGTGTTGGTTCTAACAATAACTTCATGTGTTTAGTGTGCTTTAGGTATTTCAGTAATTTCTTAATACACGACCAATGAAACTGTTTTGCCTTACCTACGTGTCGAGACAAGAGATTAACACTGAGTGCAATGTCGGGTCTTGTCCAACTACTAATGTATAACAGTGATCCAATAACTGACCGATAAAGTGTTTGAGCCTCGAATTCAGGACTTGGTTCATGTGTCAAGTTGTGAAAATCTGTTTGCATGGGTGTCTTTGTTGTGTTAGCATCCTTCATGTTGCAATGATGTAAAACTTGTTCAATTTTATCTTCTTGTGAAAGACTAAACCCCTTCTGTGTTTTTTCAATCTGAACACCTAAATAAGTGCTAATATGACCTAAAGATTTCAATGTGAAGTATTTCTGCAAAGCTTTGGCAAAAATCTCACTCATCTGTTTATTTGGACCAATGTAAACAATGTCATCAACATAAACAAGAACTATCTCATATGCATTGTTAGATCTTTTTGTGAACACGCACTCATCACTTTCGGACTTAATAAAGCCCATTGAATTTAGTTTGTCAGTTAGACATAAGTACCACATTAAACCAGACTGTTTCAGACCATAAAGACTTTTGTTTAGGAACCAGGTATCCCCTTCTTGCTGTCGGAATCCTGGAGGACCTCTCACGTAGATTTCTTCATCTAGGTCAGCATGTAGATAAGCGGTGTCAACATCAAACTGGAAAACTTCTAAACCAAGGATAGTTGCAGTGGCTAAAGCAATTTTTACACTTTCAGTTCTGACTGTCGGTGAGTAGGTATTTGTGTAGTCCTCAGGATAACGTTGAGCGAAACCCTGAGCTACAAGTCTGGCCTTGTATAATGACTCACCATTTGGTTTCTTTTTAATTCTGTAGACCCATCGAGTGCCAATGACCTTTTTCTTTGCTGGAGGTTTTGCAGGCGTAAACACCTTAAGTTTCTTTAGACTGTCCATTTCAGCTTGCATTGCGTCATACCACTTCTCTTGCTCTGAATCAGGAAGATGTTTGATTTGTGTGAAGTTATCAGGAAGAAGTGTAACATTACAAATCAAAGGCAAGGGTGTTTTTGTCAGTTGCCACGAATATCGCTGTGGAGGGATTCCCTTTGTGGTTCTCTTAGAACGCCTCGGAACAGTTGTCCATTCTTCTTCCGTTTCGTCCTCGTCTTCATCGTCGCTAGCATCAGCATCCGCGGCTTGCGAAGACGGTACATCATGTTTGGAAGAACTGGTGGGTGGAACATTTGCCTGTGAATCTTGGTCATCAGGCTGCGTGGCATCAGTAACTTCATCTTTAGGAAAATAAACTCCAGGATCATTGGAATGAATCCTGGACCAGTCAGCATCTTCCTCAAAATTAGCAGATTGGGAAGTCACTAGTCTACAATTAGAGTCAATAAATTTGCTCCATTTTGAATTGTCATCAAAACCCATGAATCTCAGTCTCTTTGCTGCTGGACCTCCTTTCCTTCTTTGATCTAAGGGAATGTTCACCATGGCGTACGAACCAAAAATATGGAGGTTCTTGAGATCTGGCTTGTAGCCATACATCATGAAGAAAGGAGTTTGATTTATCGCACTGCTCCAAGTACGGTTGATTATGTAATTTGCATATTTAAGAGCTTCACCCCAGTATGGGTTACTGAGGTTGGCGTCCTCTAAAAGACAACGCATCATGGTTTGCAGGACCCCTTGTCTTCTCTCTATGACTCCGTTATGAGGGGGAGTATAAGGAGCCGAAGTCTGATGAAGAATTCCATTCTTACGCATCCAGTCCTGGAAACGCTGAGACATGAACTCGGCACCACGATCACTCTGGATTCTGGCGATGTTCACTCCGTGTTGGGTAGAGACGAGGGCTGCAAAGTCTTTAAAGATCTGAAAGGTCTCGGATTTTTCTCTCATTGGATATACATATCCATATCTAGAGTAATTATCAACAATTGTTAAAAAATATTTTCTACCACCAATTGTTGGCGGAAATGGACCAACTATGTCAGTGTGTACCAAATCAAAAATGCGTGTTGACAGGCGTGTAGCGCGTTTTGGAATGGCTGCTGCTTTGGACTTGGCTTTCTTGCAGACAGCACAATCCAGAAACACCTTACACCCCTTTAGATCCAAACCTTTTGCGAACTCCGGCATTTTCCTAAGAACCCGGAAGCTGGCATGTCCCAATCTTCTATGCCACTTATGGATGCACCTGGAATGCAAAGGTTTACCAGTTAGTGAATTTTCAACATTAACAGTTTTATGTGGAACCTCAGGCTTGCTCTGAGCAACCTGTTTCCCAACTTTCTTTTTGTTGGCTTTAGGAGCCTTTGGAGTAGCAACAGGATCTCTCACTGGGACATCTCTCTCTGGGCCTGTGCTCTCTTCTTTTGGAGTTTGTATACTTGCCTGTGCTTGCGGTTTAGATTTTGGTTTTAAGTAATAAACACCACCAATTAACGTGGTTTCAGCAACAATATCTCCATCTTTAACTATGTAACTTGCTTTCTCGAGGTGGTGAACCTGGAACTTTAAAACTCTAGACAAGTGAGCCTGACTAAGCAAACTAAAAGTTGCTGTCGGTATGTAGCAGACATCAGGAATGAATGCATTGAGCTCTTCAACATAAACAGTTCCTTTTCCTTTGACCTGACAAGGATGATTGGAAAAAGAATAAAGTTCACGTAGTTCAGGTTCAGGCTCGTGCATCTCTGTGAAAAGTTCTTTTCTGTAAGTAACATGGAAAGCTGCACCACTGTCCAAAGTCCACAAAAGCCGTCTGTCGTACTCTGGATGAGGTTGTGGATCATTGGTTACAGCCAATGTGGCGAGTGGAGCTTGCGAATCATGCCTTGGACCACAACGACCTTGTCTACCACCTCTGCCTCTGCCTCTGGAGTCTGTTCCTCTGGGCTGGTACGTGACGGGAGCTGGAACTCGTTGGGGACAATCCCGGGTTGCATGTCCCACACGGTTGCAGATGTTGCATCTTGGCATCCTTGGAGCGTAGGTCCTTCCTCGGAAGGGACGCCTAGCTGGAGCTCTTGATGCGGGTGGTCCTCTCAAGTGTGGTGTGGCTAACATCAGTGCCTCCTCTTCAATTAAGAGTCTGCATACATTGTCCACTGTGCGTTGAGCAATAGGCACTTGGTTAATCTTTGTAATGGCATCTTTCCATTCATAGTTCAAAGAGTTAATGATAATGCTGATCATTTGAATATCTTCAATAAGATAGCCCCTTTCTCTCAATTCTTTCCTCATACCTTTCAGTTTGGTCAAATGTCCTCCAATTTGTTCACCAGGTTTCAATTTCGAACCATGGAATTCAGACATGAGTAAACATGAAGACTCAATTGAGACAGGCCTGTAGCAATTTTCCAATTGGACCCAAATTTGTTGGGCTGTTGCATCAGGCGGAAAAGTAACCTGCAGTTCAGTATCCATGGACATCAATAATGTTGTGCAGGCTTTAGTCTCTAAGTCTCTTATTTCAGGCGTCCATGGTTGAGCAGGAGGGTTAAACACCATACAATGTGTGCCTTCTCTGCGTAACAAAAGTCCAACCTCACTGACCCAGGCCTTGTAATTCTGCCCTGACATTTTTAATTTTGACTCACCAGCCAGTGGAGCAACAGAGTATGCCTGTTGAGGAATAGGCATTTGAGGTGCTGGCTGTGGGGGCAAAGGCACTTGTTGTGCTGCAGGTGGACCAGGGGCTGGCCCTGGTTGTACAGCTGGAGGCATGTGTGCATGAGCTTGTAGCTGTGGCATTTGAGCTGCAATATTAAAATGACTTGCTGGAGATGCAGTCATTTGCCTTTGCTGCATTAAGCGTTGTGTTCCATCTAAAAAGACCCCAGCACCACCAGGGGGTGCTGAAAATTGAGCCTGTGGAGACACTTGTGGCATTGCAGTTTGAAGGCTTGATTCAGTTAGTTTTACTTCTCTATCCACATCATGTGAAATCTGAGAAGAGACAACGTTACTAGGCACATGTGACGTGTACACAACTCTCTGTTCTGATTTGCCTGACACAATATCCACCAGGGGGTGTGTCTTTGGCTCTGAAAGAGAAGAAGGCAAAATGGCGGTTTTTGAGATTTCATGAACGTGGGATTCTCTCTTATCTGGCTCAAGCCTAGATAAAGCCATTTTTGCCTCAGATAGCTCACGTTCAAAAATTTCTATCTGGTCACGATAGTTTCTTATAGCTTGCTCATGAGGAGTGACCCTGAAGGTTCGAGAGGGATAATAAAATGTTTCTCCCTCTGCGTGGGAGGAAAAAGGCTTTGCCGTTTGTAGAAGTTTTGGCTTGGCCCCAAGCATTTCAAAATCAGAAGTTTGAGAGCATGCATAAGTAGAAGGTTGAGTTACTGACCTCGGTCGTAGTACTTCACCTTCAAAAGCAGCTTTTCTGTTATCTTCCTCCTGAAGCTTCGTTAAGACTATCTTCTCTGAGTCTTCTGCTTCTCCCACGGTTTCTTTTTCTTCCAGCTGGATGACTGATGCCAGTGGATCGAAAGAGATCAAATCATTTGTAGAGAGAACTCTTTCTACTCTTGAAGATCTGTCTATTTCATCCTCATCTGAAGAAGATAAAGTTTTGGGCTTCATTTTGCCCTTTTCTTTCATTTTTTCTTTCTTCTTCTTTCTCAGCATCTTAGAAGTTAATTGCTTAGTGTTCCGCAGTCACTAAATCAACTATCTGTCTAATTAGCCTAGACGGTCATGATCAAAAGTAACAAGTCAGGAATAGCCATAAATCAACCATCCTCTGCTACCATTGTCAGAGCGGCAATCAGCCCCGTTACCTTGCGTGGGGTAATTGCCCTCATTTTGAGTTGGATCGTGGCTTTTATCCTGTTGCATACTTTGATCAATAAGACCGAAGACACATCTTCTAATTAAACTCATATTTATTATAAGAAAATAAAAACAACTCACTATCTAAAACAGATCACATGTTGGCAAAGAATCTCCAGCTTGACCTTAGCTGGCAGGAGAACAAAGGAAAGTTTCTAGAAGAAGTACAAAAGAATGCAATGACATGCGTAGTAGGTGCTGTAGGTGCTGATAAGGAATATAACTACGGTAAGTCTGATAGTCCAGAAATATTAGCTCTGCTGGTAAATATAAAAACGCAGTGACACTCCCCCTCATGAAAGACATGCTAGCTCACTTGGCCAAAGGGAAGGTTTTTACCAAACTAGACCTTCGTGAAGCCTACTACCGCATACGCATCAAGGAAGGAGACGAGTGGAAGACAGCGTTTAACTGCCCCCTAGGAAGTTTTCAATTTAAAGTGATGCCTTTCGGACTACAGGGAGCACCGGCGGTGTTCATGCAACTGATAAATGAAGTTTTACATGATCACCTTTATAACGGGGTCCTTGTCTACCTGGACGACATTCTCATTTACACGGAAACCATAGACGAACACATACCCCTCGTCCGCCAGGTGCTCGAAAAACTTTTGAAAGCGAACCTCTATGTCAAACTGTCGAAATGCGAGTTCCAGCAGTCACGGCTAGACTACTTAGGCTACCGAGTGTCCAATGAGGGGATAGAAATGGACCCAGCCAAAGTACAATCGGTCCTTGACTGGCGACCCCCATGCACCCGCAGACAACTGCAAAGCTTCTTGGGGTTCGCGAACTTCTACAGACAATTTATCCCCTCTTTTCAAAAATTGCCAAACCTCTAACCGACCTCCTAAAAACAGGGAGTCCAGCAACAAAACCTCGCCCAGGACAGCCTCTACAGTGGAGCCCGGCCTGCCTACAAGCCTTCGAAACACTAAAAGAAATGTTTGCAAAAGAACCAGTCTTGAAACATCCTGACCCCAACCAGTCTTTCATCATTCAAACAGATGCCAGCGACGTGGCAGTGGGAGCGGTTCTACTCCAAAAGAACAGCCAAGGGAACCTTCAGCCCTGTGCTTACACTTCCCGCAAATTCACCGACACAGAGAGACGCTGGGCAGCATGGGAAAAGGAAGCGTTCACAGTGAGGTGGGCGCTGTTGACCTGGCGACATCTGCTAGAAGGAAACCAGACACCGTTCGAGGTTTGGACTGACCATAAAAACCTGGAGGCCCTTAGGACCCCACAGAAATTATCACCCAGACAAGTCCGATGGGCCCAATACTTCAATCGGTTCAACTTTGAGCTGAAACACATCCCAGGGGGGAAGAATTTTCTGGCCGATGCCCTCTCCCGAATGCCCCAGTACAACAGTGAACGGGAGCAGGTGGTGAATGCCATCATCCCCTCGCCTCAAGGAGTGGGTCAAGTAACCACCAGATGCCAGCATCGCGACCAGCAGGGCCAACCAGTGGGTGACATGATGACACGGCTCAAAACAGAGACATTGGCGGACCCCTGGTTCTGAGACAATCAGCATCTTTTGACAAGGAGGAATGACGTAGCATGGAAAGGGACGAAACTTTACGTCCCAGAAACTCTACGCACCCTAGTCCTCAAAAGGAGCCACAACGTTAGACCAGCAGGCCATTTCGGTTTTCTAAAGACTCTGCACTTAGTACGAAGACAATTTTGGTGGCCTCACATGAGGAAAGATGTGGACAGCTATGTGAAGAGCTGCACCATCTGTGCCACGATGAAAAACCGACCAGGAAAACCTCCTGGGTTACTGCAGCCAGTAGCTGAACCAACAAGACCATGGGAGGAGATTGCAATGGACTTTATAGTAGAGCTGCCGAAGAGTGGCGGAAACACAGTGATCTGGACCGTAATAGACTTATTCTCCAAACAGGCACATTTCATACCCTGTAGCGGGCTACCCTCAGCCCGCCAATTGGCCAAGCTGTTTGTGAAACACATCTACCGCTTGCATGGAGTACCCAGAAGAATCATCTCCGACCGAGGTGTCCAGTTCACAGCGAAATTTTGGAGGGAATTCCTACAATCCATAGGATCATCCCAAGGTCTCAGCTCAGCATTTCACCCGAGCACCAATGGCGGGGCGGAGAGACTGAATGCCATGATAGAGCAGTACTTGAGGTGCTACGTAGACTACCAACAGTCAAACTGGGCGGACCTCCTATCTTTTGCGGAGGTCGCGTACGACAATGCTGTCCACAGTAGTACAGGACTAACCCCATTCAAGGTAGTGAGCGGTATGGATTTTGTCCCCATGCCAGAGTACCCCAGGGAACCCCCTTCTTCAGTCAGCTTGAACGATTGGATGGCGATGCTAAGAGAATCCTGGGAGAATGTCAAGAAGGCATTAGACAAGGCGGCACAGGCTTATAAGAAGCAAGCAGATAAGCACCGAGCCCCTCAAAGACCGTTCCGAGTAGGAGAGAAGGTCTACCTCTCCACCAAGTACTTGAGACTCAAACTCCCGACTAGGAAATTGGGCCCGAAATTTATAGGACCATTTCCTATAGTAAAAATAATCAACCCGGTCATGGTACAATTGCAGTTGCCCCGGTTACTAGGAAAGATACACCCCATTTTTCACAGTAGTCTTCTGAAGCCTGTGGTGGGGTCAACTTTAAGGCCGGTGCCACGTGATCCCCCAGGGCCTTTGATCATTGGGGGCCAAACTCACTATGAAGTACAGCGAATTCTTTTTTTTTTTTTATTGAAAAAGTTTTACAATACAAAAACTTTTCCCCCTTTTTCACCCCTCCCCCACCCCCACCCTCCCATCCCCCCCAACCTCCCCCCAACCCCACCCCCTCCCTCCCCATCCCACCCCTGACTTCCGCTACACATTTTTAAAAAAAAGAAAACAGCAAGAATTTATAACAACAAGAAAAGCAAAAACTATTATATATTCAATTCTAAATTGAGAGGAAGAGAAAAGAAAGAAAGAAAAGAATTAAGAAAATGAAAAAAAAGCCCATGAGCATAAATATTTATCTAAAATTAACAATATTATAGTAAGAAAAACACCCAGAAAAAATAACCATTATAATATTTAACCCAATTTAAAAACAAAAAAAGAAAAAGAAACATTACTAACATTACTAATCATATACCATACTCGATCCCCCAAAAATAATATAACCTACATATTCATATCAAATAATATCAAATAGTTTGATCCCAACTACTCCCCTTAATTCAAAAGCACAACCCCCCCCCAAAAAACGTAAAACATACAATATAATATAATTATGCATATATTATTATAATTTTCCATAGCTCGAATTTCAATCTTCTCTTCATCTTGATTGAAGTTAAATCTTCTTTCTTCACATATGTCCAATTCCAATAGGCTTCATCTTCTATCTGCCCCCATCAATAAAATAAAGCATTCCACATAAACCCCCCGTGTGACTTTATATAGATAGTATCCAACCATGAAGATATTCACTCCTCTAGGTAGAATCATTCAAACTAACTTATTCTATTTCAACAAGAAGAAACCCAATGCAGCTCCACCAAGCCTTGAGAACAAAAAAAATCAAAAAAGAAGAAAATCCTAGAAACTGCATTCCCAGATGTTCTTATAAAACTGTTTCAAATCCTGCCGCCCTTTGTTGTTCACTCCTTCTGGTTGTGAGATGTTTTCATTTCCATTCTTTTCTCTTAGATGGTAAATTCCAAGAAAAAACTATAATAGGGTAATCACAGAACGCTGCTACTATTGCAGCAATCTGTTAAACTTGCTCAAGATGTTAAATCCAATTCAAAATAATAAAATTTTTATAAGTCTCCAATTCAAGATGAAATCTTTATAATCCATAAATCCAACTCAGTATAAACTTTGAGAATTTTATAACCATTTTCCAAAATTTTCAATACTTTCTGATAACAACTGTAACTGCTGGAGGACTTCACGACACTCAATAGTATATACCACTTGAATTTCCTCATTAAGTTCTGGTTCCTGCTGTTCGACATCACCACCCTTTTCTTGAGGAGCGTTGGACCTCTGCTGCTGTTCATCTCGAATTCAAGCCAGGAAAGGGAGGGAATTTGGAGCAGAGGTCATTTCCTGGCTACATATGAGTTGGTGAGGACGCTGTTCTAATAAATAAATGTTTTTTTTCTTTATTATCAAAATGTGAGAGGCACTTTATTTCTTTTTAGACAACTCCATTCGGACAGAGTGTGTGTAGGGGAAAAAGGAGTATTCTTCTTATGCGGGAAGGATGCGTATTTATTTTTGCCAACAAATCGGACCGGAACATGCACACTAGTACACCTTTTTCCTAAAATAGGTGTTGTCAGTGGAGAACATACCATCCCTGTTCCTCTCATGGGACGTGTTCAGAAACAGGTACCAACTCTAGTCCCACTATTAGTAATCATGGGGATAGGAACTGCAGTTGGAACAGGTGTAGGTGGAATGACACACTCAGTGATACAGTTTCAGCAGTTATCAGAGGAGCTCCAAGAAAGCCTGAACCAAATTGCTGGAACCCTGGTACAAGTCCAAGACCAGATAGATTCATTGGCAGCAGTGGTCCTACAAAATCGACGTGCCTTAGACCTCCTAATCGCAGAGAGAGGAAGTGTGTGTGTATTTCTGGAAGAAGACTGTTGTTTCTATATGAATAAATCAGGTATGATCAGAGAAGTTGCCAAGGAATTGCAGGATAGGGCATCCAAGATAGGTCAGAGGTTACAAACAATGGACATGTGGTTTTCTTGGGTGCCTGGATCCGGGTGGATTAAACAAATGTTATTTTTGTTGATATGTGCTGTGGCAGGCCTAGCTTTTATTCCTTGTGCAATCCCTGTGCTGAAACAGTTATCTGTCAGAGCAGTGAAAGAGATACAGACTGAGAAGGAGTTAGTTTTGACAGAGCATTTTTTTTAAAATAAAGACCCTGAAACAGACACGTATGTAGAAATGGAGTCTGGGAAAGAATGGAGGGAGTACCTCCAAAGAGTAAGAGAGTGAAGATCAAGAAATACCTATCTCTTGCCTAGATTAGTCATATTTTGTTAGATATTATATGTGTCAGGATTTCGGTTTCATTCTCTAGAATAAAGTTGATTTCCTAGCATCAAACTTTAGGAAATATTCTCTTTATTGAGCAATGCACCCGTGCCTGGCAACCATGCAGACAGTACTGGCCCCTCTATCCAAAACCCTCCTTTTCCTTTCCCATTCTCTGCTCCCCATTGGCTATCTTCCAGATCATTCTCCTCTTATCTGTCTCTTCAGCTCACAGGAATGTCACCCCTCCCATGCGTCTCCCAGGAGACTGAATTCACCGAAAGGCTTTTCTAGGTGAAATGTCAAACTTTTGTCTCATTGCTTCTATGTCAGTTCTGGAACACTGACATCCGGCCCCTCTCCCTTCATTCTCTCAATGAGGCCTGTGCAAGAGAAACAACAGGATTAGTGCTGTTACCCCATCCGAGGGGGTGTTGCCCAGGTGATCTGCATGGAACTTAGCTATGAGCCAGTCATCTTGGATGTTGGTGCTCTTCACCCAGGAAGCTTCTGACAAAGGGTAACGCTTCCACTTAACTAAGTATTGGAGGCGCCCTCTATGTCACCTCAAATCAAGAATTTTCTGCACTTCATAGTGAGTCTGGCCTCCAACGATCAAGGGTCCTGGGGGGTCACGAGGTACCAGCCTTAAATTTGAACCCACCACATGCTTCAGGAGGCTACTGTGAAAAACCGGGTGTATCTTTCCTAGCAACCGGGGCAATTGCAATTGTACTGTAACCGGGTTTATTATCTTAACTATAGGAAAAGGACCTATAAATTTCGGGCCGAGTTTCCTAGTCGAGAGTCTGAGTTTTAAATACTTGGTGGAGAGGTAGACCTTCTCCCCTACTTGGAATGGCTTTTGGGGGGCTCGGTGCTTATCTGCTTGTTTCTTATAAGCCCGCGCCACCTTGTCTAACGCTTTCTTGACATTCGCCCAAGATTCTCTCAGCATTGCCATCCAATCGGTCAAACTAACTGAAGAAGGAGGTTCCCTTGGGTACTCGGGCATGGGGACGAAATCCATGCCACTCACTATCTTAAATGGGGCTAGTCCTGTGCTACTGTGAACAGCATTGTTATATGCGACCTCTGCAAAAGATAAGAGGTCCGCCCAGTTCAATTGTTGGTAGTCAATGTAGCACCTCAGGTGCTTCTCTATCATGGCATTCAATCTCTCCACCCCACCCCCCCCCATTGGTGCTCAGGTGAAACGCTGAGCTGAGGCCTTGGGATGATCCTATGAATCAAAGGAATTTCGAAGGAACTTCGCTGTAAATTGGACACCCCGATTGGAGATGATTCTTCTGGGTACTCCGTGCAGGCGGTAGATGTGTTTCACGAACAGTTTGGCCAATTGGCAGGCTGAAGGTAATCCACTGCAGGGTATGAAGTGTGCCTGTTTGGAGAATAAGTCTATTACAGTCCAGACCATTAGCACCAGTCAATGGTATTTGTGATGTATTTTTGAATGTTTAGTTGACTGCGTATTTTTTTAAAAAAATTGGATTTATATGCCACCCTTCTCCAAAGACTCAGGGAGGCTTACAATGCATTAAGCAATAGCCTTCATACTATTGTATATTCATGTTTAATGAATAAAGTAAATTGTCAGCCTCCGCTTTTTCATTGCTTGCTTGCTTGGCTGTCATTGTAACGGGGGGAGGGGGGAGCTGTTTAAATGTCTGGGAGCGGGGAATGTGGATTGGATAATCCTGACTGGATGGTTGGGGGAAGGGTTTTAGGGATGCTTTCTATATGTAATTTTCGCGCCTATTGCCTCAGACCTTGCTTTTCTTTGGTTGCATACAGTTCATACTCAGTAAAAGTACCTTTCTCTATGAAAATGGAGTCGGGGTTTTTCTTTCTTGAGTACTGAAAGGAGGCACACCTGACATTAAGCAAGGTCTGCAATTAACAGCCATCCCGGAAAACTACCGTGGGGGCTGAGCAAACAATGTCTGATCAAGACAGCAATCAGGAACAGATGGGAGCAGCTGGCTCAGCGACTCCCTCATCACACCCTGGCTGGGAGCCTTCAGACTGGATGGCTAATTTACAGCTGGAGAAGAAGCCAGAGAGAGCCAAATGGTTGCTGGGCATGGGGAGGTTACCGGAGCTGGAGAAGACCCCTCAAGGAGTAACAACTGCCAGAAGCCGAGGTGGAGATGCTGCCTGGCAGCAAGAGCAGAAAGGAAATATTCTGATCACCCATGCTCTGCAATTACTGAGAGAGGCTGAGGAGAGTTGTAAAGCCCATGAAAGGTATGGATTGCCTGCCAGGAGGGAGGATGAACGCCCTGGGGATGGAACAGAGGCTGCTGCTTGTGTGGAAGAGAGAGCCCAAGCCCGGGAAGAGACAGCTCAGGCCTCCGGAACTCAAGCGGCTGCTGCAGCCCGGGCCCCCCCTGCTGAACAGGCCCTGCCACAGAGGCAAAGCAAGCCCAAAATTCCCTTACTATCAGTAAGATACGGGGGAGATCCGAAAGGACTGGGATTCTTTTTAACCCAAGTGTGGAACCACATGCAGGACTGGGGGGAGGATTTCCCCTCAGATGCCGCATGCATGAGGTGCGTTACCAATGCCCTGGAGGGGGTGGCAGCTGAGTGGATGGTGGGACTCCATAATGAAGATCCCCCCTGATGAGGAATTATGATCAATTCATGGCAGCCCTCAGAACACGTTTTGAGGACCTGTTAGCCGAGCGAAGGGCGAGAATTAGAATGAAGTCCATTCACCAGGGGCAGAGATCAGTGGCAGAGTACACCCAGGAGTTCCGCGAGTTGGCACCCTACATGAGAGGGTGGTCAGAAGTAGCCCTGCTGGAGAGCTATAAAGATGGGCTAAATGAGGATGTCTACAAGGCTTGCTGCTCCCAAGGGGCCCCTAGGGACCTGCAGAGTTGGTACGTGCTGGCCGTGGACGTGGAGATCGACTTGGCCAGAGATCGTTTCTGCGGTGGGCGCACCTGGAATCAACCACCCTCCTCATTCCACATGGGGGCACCAAAGTCCGCAGTGTGACTGGCAAGCTCCAAGCTGAAGTCCTCCGCATGTTTCAGATGTGGGAAGGAGGGGCACCAAGCAGCTGAATGTTTCTCTAAGCCTGGACCCAAGGCAACCCCTACTGGAGGGAAGAGAGCTGATAAAGCACCCGCGAAAGCCCGCGAAGCCGCCCTAAAAGGGGTAGAAGTCGTTGAATTCACTCCCCTGAAACAGGGTGAGTTGGGAACTCCGACCATCGCAGACGACAGCAAAACTGAAACCGATTCCGACGAGGACCTCCTGGTAAGTCAGAATGGGGGCCCCATGACCATCCCAGTAGAACTAAAGGTACCATCCACCAGGGCCCACAGGCAGATGCTAGCCCTTCTAGATTCGGGATGCACCAGGTGTGTCATCAGCCCGGACATTGTGGAACAGATGGGGCTAAGACTAAAAATGATGAAAAGGCCCATTGCATTCTGTCAACTAGACGGATCGGTGGCTGGGGTGGGGGGGGGCTGGCCCATTTTGTAACCGAACCAATCGAGATGAGGATGGGGGATCACCTAGAGACTCTGAGTTTTATTCTGGCCCCGGGCATGGAATGGCCTCTCCTACTTGGGTTGCCCTGACTCCGAAAATGTAACCCGTGTATAAATTGGAAAACGGGCGTGTTGCGCATCTGCTCCAATCAACAAGGGAAGAGTGAGGAGGACCCCTATTGCATGGCCAAAGTGGCAAGCAAGGGGGCGGCGACTGCAATGGACCACATCATGGGGGAAGAAAAGTTCCCAAAAGAATACCGGGACCTCCGGGAGATGTTCAGTGAAAAGGCGTCAGATGTGCTGCCCCCCCACCGGCCTATGGACTGTAGCATAGTAATCCTTCCTGGGGTAAAACTCCCTAAACCAAAAATCTACCCCATGACCCCCCGGGAGTTGGGGGAACTGCGAGACTTTATCGATAAAAACCTAAAACACGGCTTCATCCAACCGGCTAGGCCGTGGGTAGCCGCCCCGGTACTATTCTGGGAGAAGAAGGGTGGGTCTTATCGCCTGGTGGTTGACTATCAAAACCTCAAAGCAAACTACGTAGAAAACGTCTACACCATGCCCCTCATGAAGGGGCATGACATGTTAGCCCACCTGGGCAAAGGAAAATTTTTTACTAAGTTGGATTTGTGGGAGGCGTATTATTTATTTATTTATTTATTTATTTTATTCAATTTGTATATCGCCCTTCTCCTGCTGGACTCAGGGCAGTGCACAGCCAAGAATAAAAACATACCAACAGAAAATTTAAAAATTATTAAAAGAATTACACAACTGTTGTAGAAATGACGGAACACAAGCCAGCATTTCAAAGAAGGAAAGGTTTATTTGCGCAGGTTCAAAGCACAGCAAAGAGTAAAATGGCCTGAACCCCGATTAGGGGCCAGGAATATACTTATATAGTGTAAATGATGCACCACACTTTTAGGAAACTAACGATACATGTCTGGTAAACCAGTAGGCAGTTATACATTTTTAGATACATTTATGAATAACAGGATATAGAAGTCTGGTTACAACTTATTTTAAGCACATATGTTGGTTATGCTGAGCCAGCGATTCATGTCAGTACATCCTAAAAGCAAGCTATGCACTTTATAACATAAAGTCCAAGTTTGGTTCATGCTTGAGGCCTAATCTGGCCCTGCTTATCACCTCACAACTTTGGCCCAAAATTTAAAACATCCCAACTAAAACCTATTGACACTTTAAAAAGCTAAAAAAGGGTTAAAAAGGGGGTGTGGTGTGGTTACACCAGTCCTGCTTGATGGAAAAGAAAAGTTTTTAGGGCACGGCGAAAGGCCCGGAGATCTGATATCCTTCGTATCTCTGGGGGCAAGTCGTTCCAGAGGGCAGGTGCTGCCACAGAGAAGGCCCTCCCCCTGGGGGTCACCAGCCGACATTGCCTGGCTGACGGCACCCTGAGGAGTCCCTCTGTGTGGGAGCGTATTGGCCGGTGGGAGGCTATTGGCAGCAGAAGGTGGTCCCGCAAATACCCAGGTCCTATGCCATGGAGAGCTTTAAAGGTGATTACCAACACCTTGAAGTGCACCCGGAAGACCACTGGAAGCCAATGCAGCTCACGCAGGAGAGGCATCACATGGGAGCACCCCCTCGCTCCCATAATCCCCTGCACGGCTGCATTCTGCACCAGTTGGAGCCTCCGGGTGCTCCTCAAGGGGAGCCCCATGTAGTGAGCATTGCAGTAGTCCAGGCGGGAAGTGATGAGTGCCTGAGTGACTGTGCATAAGGAGTCCCAATCCAGAAAGGGATGCAACTGGCGAATCAGGCGAACCTGATGAAAAGCTCCCCTGGCCACGGCTGTCATATGCTCTTCTAAAGACAGCCGTGCATCCAGGAGGACGCCCAAGTTGCGAGCCCTCTCCGTGGGGGCCAATAACTCGCCCCCAATAGCCAGCGATGGCGCCAGCTGGCTATATCGGGATGCTGGAAGCCACAGCCACTCGGTCTTGGAAGGGTTGAGTCGAAGCCTGTTACTCCCCATCCAGATCCGCATGGCCTCCAGGCACTGGGACATCACTTCAAGGGCATCGTTGGGATGGCCTGGGGTGGAGATGTACAGCTGAGTGTCATCAGCATACTGATGGAACTCCACCCCAAAGCCACAGATGATCTCACCCAGTGGCTTCACATAAATGTTGAACAGAAGGGGTGAGAGGACCGACCCCTGCAGCACCCCACAAACAAGATGCCTCGGGGTCGACCACTGCACCCTGCCAACACCAACTGCGACCGGTCGGAGAGATAGGTGGAGAACCACCGCAAAACGGTGCCCCCCACTCCTAACCCCTCCAACAGGTGCAGCAAGATACCATGGTCGATGGTATCAAAAGCCGCTGAGAGATCTAACAGGACCAGGATAGAGGAGCAACCCCTATCCCGAGCCCTCCAGAGATCATCCACCAATGCGACCAATGCCGTTTCTGTGCTGTGCTCAGGCTGGAAGCCGGACTTGAGTGGATCCAGATAGACAGCTTCATCCAGGTACTCAGGAAGCTGTCGCGCCACCACACTCTCAACAACCTTTGCCAAGAAGGGAAGGTTGGAGACCGGACGGTAGTTAGCCAAAACAGCCGGATCCAGAGCAGGCTTCTTGAGGAAGGGCCTCACCACTGCCTCTTTCAAGGCGGATGGCAAGACACCCTCACTCAAGGAAGCGTTTATAATCCCCTGGAGCCAGCCTCGTGTAACCTCCCGGGAGGCCAGCACCAACCAGGAGGGACACAGGTCCAATAAACATGTGGTTGCGTTCAGCTGCCCCAGTATCCTGTCCACATCCTCGGGAGCAACAGGGTCAAACTCCTCCTAAATGACATTCTCAAGACCGGCACCCATCATCCCGTCTGTACCTACCCAGTCAGAGACCAGGCCTTCCCAAGGTATTATAGGTATTATAGAGTTTGGATTAAGGAAGGTGATGAATGAAAAACTGCTTTCAACTGCCTGCTGGGATGTTTCCAGTTTCGGGTGCTTCCTTTCGGCCTCCAAGGAGCCCCTGCCATGTTCAAGCAACTGATTAACGAAATACTGCACAAACACCTGTACAAGGGGGTGTTGGTCTACCTTGATGACATTCTTATTTACAATGAGACCATGGACGACCACGTAAAACTGGTGAGGGCCTTCCTGAAAAAACTTAGAGCTGCTGAACTGTATGCTAAGCTATCAAAATGCGAATTCCACCAGACTAAAATTGACCATCTGGGGTACCGCATTTCGCATGAGGGGATAGAAATGGATCCAGAGAAGGTCCGGGCCGTGTTGGAATGGGCTCCCCTGTGCACCCACAAACAACTACAAAGTTTCCTGCGTTTTGCTAATTTCTATCAACAGTTCATCCCCTCGTTTGCAAAAATTGCCTTACCAATTACTAATCTACTGAAAACAAAAGGAGAGGAGAGGCCAAAACCTTCCCGGCCTCTCGAGTGGACTATGGACTGTCAGGCGGCTTTTGAGAAACTGAAATGACTGTTTGCTGCCAAACGGGTCCTTAAGCATCCTGACATGGAAGCCCCATTTGTGGTTCAGGCTGACACCAGCAATGTCGCCATCGGGGCGATGTTACTCCAAACAAATGCTGAGGGGAAGTTGCAACCCTGTGCCTATAACTCTCAGAAATTATCGGAGACTGAGAGGAGGTGGGCCATATGGGAGAAGGAGGCTTTTGCTGTTCGTTGGGTGCTGTTAACGTGGATGCAGTTCCTTGAAGGGGTGAAGCACCCTTTTGAGGTGTGGACTGATCACAAAAACTTAAGAGGCTTTGAAAAAGCCATGAAAACTGTCGCCTAAGCAAGTCCGCTGGGCTCAACACTTTAAATGATTTAATTTCTCCCTGCGCTACCTTCCTGGAGGGAAGAACTTTATGGCAGATGCCCTTTCGAGACTGCCTCAATACAATAGTGTTAGAGAGGAAGTCATTTGTCTGGTTATCCCCTTGAAACAGCTGGCGGCACCAGCGGTTACCAGAGCCCAGGCAAAAATAAATCCAACCTTGTCTGGCGACTTGAGCAAGCAGTTGAAAGAAGCATTAAAAACTGATGAGTGATTTTTAGCCCACTCTAATGAGTGTACACTTTGAGAAGGCCTCACCTGGGTGGGAGCTAAACTGGATGTCCCCAACAGCCTGAGAGGGACAGTATTACAATACACCCATGATGCTAAAATCGCTGGGCATTTTGGTTTCGTGAAGACATTACACTTAGTTAAACGACAATTCTGGTGGCCAGCATTGAAGAAAGACATAGAAGCATACGTGGTGAGCTGCCCCATATGTGCTTCAGCAAAGAGGCCTCCTGGGAAACCACCTGGGCTGCTTCAGAGTGTTGCCAGGCTGGGAGCCCCATGGAAGGAAATCTCTATGGATTGTATTGTTGAATTGCCTGAAAGTGGAGGGAATACAGTCATTTGGGTGGTTGCTGATTTGTTTTCTAAACAAGTGCATTTTACCTTCTTTGGCTGAATGGATTGAACAGCTACGTGGTACTTGGTCAGTAACACGTAAGACCCTGGACGAGGCTCACCAAGCTCATTAAGTCCAAGCTGATAAGAAAAGACTTCAGGGTTGGGATTATAAAGTAGGAGATAAGGTTTTCCTTTCCACCAAGTACTTGCAAACTACCCCAAAATCGAAAAAGCTTGGGCCCAAATACATGGGTCCTTTTTCTATCGTCCACATAGTTAACCCAGTTACGGCACAATTAGAGTTGCCCAAAACCTTGCGAAGAATTCATCCGGTATTTCATTTCAGCCTGCTGAAACCAGAGCGTTTGCCCTCTTTGCATCCAGACCAAGAACCTCCTCCTGTCCCCGTACTCATTGAAGAGGAAAAGCATTTTGAAGTCAAAGAAATATTGGATTCCAGGAAACAACTTGGTAAGGTGCAGTATTTGGTGGCTTGGAAACATTTCCTGTTAGCTCAGGCTGAATGGGTAAATAAGCGAGATGTTTGGGCTCCAAAACAGCTGCAATTATTTTATTCCAAATATCCTGATAAACCTTAATCTTGGTGCTATAGTCATGCTCCTGTTCTGTAATTATCTATTTTCCCTTATTCTGTTTTTCTTGTAGGAATAATGTCTCTTCTGCAGGATGGCCGAATGTCAGCCTCCGCTTTTTCATTGTTTGCTTGCTCGGCTGCCATTGTAACGAGGGGAGGGGGGAGCTGTTTGAATGTCTGGGAGGGGGGAATGTGGATTGGATAATCCTGACTGGACGGTTGGGGGAAGGATTCTAGGGATACTTTCTATATGTAATTTTCGCGCCTATTGCCTCAGACCTTGCTTTTCTTTGGTTGCATTCAGTTCATACTCAGTAAAAGTACCTTTCTCTATGAAAATGGAGTTGGGGTTTTTCTTTCTTGAGTACTGAAAGGAGGCACACCTGACAGTAAATAATAATAATAATGAAGAAAAATGAATTTAAATATGGCATGGATTGATTGCAAGAAGGCATTTGACTCATTACCCCACAGCTGGATTAACACCTGTCTGGAAAACTTTGGAATCAGCAAAAATATTTGTACATTTTTGAAAGCAAATATGCAAAAATGGAAAACAGTTCTAACAGCAAATGGGGAGAACATTGGTGAAGTCAACATCAGACGAGGAATCTTCCAGGGGGACTCACTTTCACCACTATTGTTCAACATCACATTAATTCCACTGACAATAATCCTACGAAACACAAAACTGGGATACCAAATCTCAAGCCAACATGGCAAGATAAACCATCTACTCTTAAAAATGTATGAGAAAAGCCCCACTGAACTTAAATCAATACCCAACACAGTTCAACTGTTCAGTAGTGGCATCAAAATGAACTTTGGACTTGAAAAATGTGCTATATTATCCATGCAGCAAGGAAAAATGGAAAAAATAGAAGGAATAGAACTGGGAAGTGGAAACATAGTAAAAGCATTAACAAAGGATGATGGTTACAAATACCTAGGCATATTGGAAGCAGATAACATCTTGAATGGAAAAGTCAAAGAGTCAACACAAAAGGAATACATCAGGAGGGTCTGCAAAATATTAAAATCAAAGCCGAAACCCATCTGAACCCCATGACCCCATTTCACAAGGAGGGAGTCTGAGGAACAGTGGCCTCCCTCGGTTTCAGACCTTCTCTAATAATAACCGCAACCCCCCTCCCCTCCCCTGTGACCTCGGCTGATGGAATGCTTGGAAGCCTGGCGGGCACATTTCAACGAGGGGAAACCCCCCTCCTGGCCCAACCAGGTCTCCGTAACACCTGCCAGGTCCACACACCCCTCCTGAACAAGCTCACAGATGAGGGGGGCTTTATTTACTGCGGACCTGGCATTGCACAGCATCAGCCGAAGGCCCGGGCCCTGAGGGTCTATGCAACCTAGGGAGCGGGAGGAGCCTTGGGGGCCGGAGCACGCCACCGCTCGTAAACAGCGGGCGCACGCTCCCCTAACACGATATGGGCCCCTGCTCCCGCCATATCTACCCCTCCCACCTACAGTATTGATGTTCAGTACACTACCCGGATGCGCTCTAACCCCCTCCTCAACCCCGGGTCCCCCACTCCCCCGCCACGCTTTACGGCCCGACCCGACCCTCCCCTTAGTAGTGGGTTGTCCCCCATACCCACTATCCCACCCTCACTCCTCCCGGAACCCCTTAAAAGTTTAGATAAAAATTTACATTAAAAAACCCTTCAACCCCCTCTTTGTGACATGCCACCTCTCTGGGTTCCAAAACCTGTCATAATAATATGATGGGTATAATATAATAATAATAATAATAATAATTTGGAACACAACACATCAGATATCACAGTTGTCAAGGGCCGAAGCGTACAATTTTTTGATATCGCGGTACCACGAGACGCCAGAGTCGAAGAAAAAGAACTCGAAAAAATCATGAAATATCAAGACCTGGCCATTGAAACTATCCATAAACACGATTATGGATAAAACATGTAACAGCAATACCCATTGTCATCGGGGCACTTGATACCATGTCCAAGAATTTTATAAAATACATCAAGAAATTGCAGCTTCCTGCAATAACACCAGCGGAAGTGCAAAAAATTGCACTACTTGGAACATTGTACATCTTAAGAAGGTGCTTGGTTGATACCTAGGATGCTGGCAGCAACCCGTATCAACCATTAGCACCAGTCAATGGTATTTGTGATGCATTTTTGAATGTTCAGTTGATTGAGTTTCATGTTTAATGAATAAAGTAAATAATAATAATATCCGCAAGACATACCACTTGCTTGCAAACAAGAACAAGGACCACAAAATAGGCAAAGTAATAGAAAATGAAGAAGCCAGAGCACTGTAGGACTTTAAAGCAGGGGCGTCAAATTTGATTTCATTGAGGGCCCACATCAGGAATATATTTGACCTCGGAGGGCCCCGGGGTGGTGGTGGCCAGAGTTGGGCATGGTAATTGTGGGCGTGGTCATGGAGGGCTTGGTTGGGTGGGCATGACCATGGTGAGCATTTGACACAGGCTCAAGATGCATTTTTCCCCTTCTTTCTTTTCACAGTTTTTTACTATAACCATTTTCATATCTCTTTTACCAGATATTACTGGCAACCATTCATTACTTATTCTTCATATTCCACTAAATTTTTTATTTTTAAATTCATACCCCATTGTTTAACAGTAAATTGCTATTCCAGGCAGAAAAGCTATTTATACATAAATAACATGATAATACAAGATCTAACAGCAGAGGTGAATTTCCAGGATAGTAAATAGAAATGGCTGTCAATTATAGATACAGAATAGAATACAGAATATAGAATGCACAATAGATTGTTGATTGTAGATTAAGTGGACCTACAGTAGGTAAAATCTGGTGTTAAACTGTAGTATTAACATAGGATTTTTCTTGTTTCCTATTCAGATCAGGCACTTACTTGAGGCCACATAATTGTAATCCAGTCCAAGCCAGTCCTCCTGCAGCAGTCTGCCGGCTGAAAATGGGTCACATGGGGGCCCCAAGCACCCCCCCCCCATGGCCTGTTTCAGCCTCCACAGCCTCCTGCAGCACTTTACCAGCTGAAAATGGCCCATGCGGAGGCGCCATGCAGGCCCCTTGCGGTCCTGTACGGAGGCCCCAGGTGGCCTGTTTTCAGCCTCCACGGCCTCTTGCAGCTATCTGCTGTCTGAAAACAGGTTCAGGGGGACTGCGGGCCAGTCCTTTGATATTTCCAGGCTGGCTCCATGGGCCATATCTAAGCATCCCATGGGCCAGATACAGCCCATGGGCCTTGAGTTTCACACCCCTGCTTTAAAGAATCAGTAGTAACTACCTGCCACAGAACACCCCAGACTTAACAATTGTTGATAAGTAAAACAAAAAAGTCTGGATAGTGGATGTGGCAGTAGCTGGAGATGGCAGAAGAGAAGAGAAGGAACTGGTGAAAAAACCACAAAATACAAAGACCTGCAAATAAAAATAGAATAACTGTGGCAAAAGAAAGGAAAGATCATACCAATCGTGGTAAGCAGTGGTGGGTTTCTCCTGGTTTTACTATCGGTTCGCTGATTGTGTGCTTCATGTGTGTGCTTCATGCTTTGCGTGCACGCGCACCAAACACATGCTATGCACGCATGCACAGTTTACAAAGATGTTCCACTTTCGCGTTTCTACTGGGGAGAGCACAGCTGATTTGCACGGCAATCCACTCTGCCCCACTAATCAGCTGAGAAGATAAAGGTTAAAAAAGGAGCCCAGGTGGGCAGGTGGGCCAATCTGAACGTCGGGGGCAACCGGTTCGCTACCAGGTGATTGTCGGCGCTACCGGTTCTCCCAAACTGCTGCGTACCGGTAGCAACCCACCACTGGTGGTAAGGTCTCAAAACATCTAAAGCACCCCCTGAATAATTACTGATATGAGTTTTATTCCACCTTTATTACTTCATAAGTAACTCAAGGTGGCAAATGTACATAATCAGTGGTGGGCTGCTGCCAGTTGTAACAACCGGTTTGCCCAGTAGCAAAAATGTGCACTTTCTTTATGCACTTTTGTTTCCCCTTTTCTCTTTCTCTCTTTCTTTGCTCTCTTTATTCTGCATTTTTGTAATAGATAGATAGATGACAGATGATAAATGAAATGATTAATAGAGGATAAATGATAGATGATTGATAGGTGATGATAGATGACTGATGATTGATGATTGATAGATGATAAATGATTACTAGATGATAAATTATGATAAATGATTGACAAATGATTGATAAATGATAGATGATTGGTAGATGATAAATGGTAGATGATAAATGTTTGATAAATGATAGAAGATTGATAGATGATAGATGTTTGATAAATGATAGATGATTAATAGATGATAGATAGATGATTGATAAATTAGATAGATAGATAGATAGATAGATAGATAGATAGATAGATAGATAGATAGATAGATATGAATAAATATCTCCAGTGGGAAAGTGAGCAGAGGTGGGGCACACATCCCATCATGTTCTACCTAATGAGGATAGGATCAGTGGTGGGTTGCCCCCGGTTCAGACCGGTTCTATAGAACCGGTAGTAAAACTGGTGGGAGGCTCTGCCCACTGACCCTGATGTCATCAGAAGCGATCTGTGCATGCGCAGAAACTTGTGCGCATGTGCAGAAGCAAGGCTCACACGCGAGCAAAGCAAGTGCGCGAGCGTGATCCCATTGCAAACTGGTAAAGGTAAGTAGAACCTGTTATGTCCTTATAAGGACATCCGTTGGGGATTGGCTAATCCACCGGCGGGAAATTTGAACTGCTGTCATTGGGCGGCACAGCTTGCCGGAGCACTTAAAAGGAGAGCTCCGGCAGCACAGCTGATAGTCTATTCCTATGCTAAATAAAAGTGCTGAATGGACCAACGCTGGTCGCGTCTTCTTTCCCTGCACCTGATCTAACACTGGCGACGAAGGACACAAAGAACCACAGGGATAAACCGCATGGCACATCGCCAGCCGACCAACAGAGCTAAGCACGAGCTGAAGTTGCTGGAACCGAAGCCACCGGAATCATGGCAACACCTCAAGCGTCACTAGTTTCGCTAGCCGCATTCAACCCTGGAAAGGAAAAATGGAGATCATATGTGATCCGTTTTCACCAGTTCCTTAGGGGCAACAATTTCCAAGACCTAACAGATGACCACAAAAGGGCCCTATTCCTGGCCCACTGTGGCTCCAAAGTCCTACAAATGGCTATCGACCTCGTGGCCCCGAGGGACATCGAAGAAATGTCATGGGGCGATCTCCAAGAAGTGCTACAAGAGCACTATGCCCCAACGGGAACTCCAATCGCTAACCGTTTCACCTTCCAACAGAGGAATCAGCTGGAAGGGGAGTCAATCAAGGACTTCGTGGCAGCCCTGTGCCAAATTGCAGCCAACTGCGAATTCGACAATGTGGACAATGCCATCAGAGACCGCATTGTTTTAGGCATGAGGGACATGGTGCTCCAAAAGAAGTTCTTAAGCAGAAAAAAGATTGCACTTAAGGACGTTGTTGAAGAAGCCACGGCTGCGGAAACATTGGACAAACATCAGAGAAAGCAGCAGCCGCAATGATGAAAGCCAAAGGCTCCCCAAATTTCCACCGACGAATCCACCACTGGATCTGAGTCAGATGAGGAAATGGCCATCCACAAGGTCTCCAGACCCCCAAGGCAGGAAACCGCTCTGCGGCAGCTGCAGAGGAGACCACGCGCGGGCCAATTGCCGATGGAGAGATGCGACCTACAGACCTTGTTTGAAGAGGGGTCACATCGCAGAAGCCTGCAGAGCTGCGGATGCAGCCCCACAACCGTCCAAGCACCGTTTTCGCAAAAATTGCAAAGACAACCAGAGGTCATCTAGACGGTCCTCCTACCAACCTAGATAAGGGGAGGACGATTTTCCCAGGAGCGGGGCAGTCCATCAGACCACCATCGCTCATACCGATGACAACAGCGCCACCAAGTTCCATGTGACGGTGCACGTGGAAGGGACACCATGTTCCATGGAAGGAGATTCGGGCTCGATCTACTCCATCATGGACTGGCATCAGCTGAAGCGCTTAAAGCCGGGTTTCTATAAGAAGGACCTGAAACCCCTGCGGTCAAGGCTGGTCGATTTTGGAGGAAATCCCATCAGAGTCCTAGGAAGAACCTCACTCCAGGTCACCTACCACAACTTCCATGGCAACCTCCCCATCATCGTCGTCGAACACAGCCGCCTGAACCTTCTGGGAGTGGAGTGGTTCAAACCCTTAGGGCTCTCAATTGTAGGGATTCACCAAATTTGACAAGATGAACTCGACAAGCTCATCGAAGAATTCAAGGAAGTCTTCGATGGATAGCTAGGTAAATTTTTGGGGAAACCCATTTCATTCAATTTAGATAAGGCAATTACCCCAATTAGGCTCAAGCCTCACAGGGTTCCATTCGCCTTGAGGCCCAAAGTAGATGCCCAGCTGGACAAATTAATTGCCCAGGGCGTATTGGAACCGATCGATCATGCGACATGGGAGACCCCCATTGTGACCCCATTGAAGCATGATGGATCTGTGCGCATCTGCGCGGACTATAAGTGCACGATAAATAAGGCATTACAGCAGAGCGCATACCCAGTTCCAGTGGTGTAACATCTGCTGCATTCACTTGGGACTGGGTCAATATTCACAAAACTGGATCTGGCCCAAGCTTACCAGCAACTGCCAGTGGATGAAAAAACTGCAGAGGCCGGACTTCCGGTGGCGCCTTCCTCGTCGGCGGCAGGCTCCTCCATGCCCGCCGGCTTCTTGGCGCGTCAGAGCCGCCTTACAGCTGGCAGGCGGCTCAAACAACCTGCTCCTCAGCGGGAGGAGCAGGCAGAGCTTCTGGGGGTGAGGCTGGGCCCCCTGAGCCGCCCCAGGAATGCTTCGTTTGTCCTGGGGAGGGCTCAGAAGGATGGCCCCCTCCCTACCCTCCAGAGAATGCTCCGCGTCGAGACTGTCCTCCGCTAATTAGCTAATTAGCGGAGCTAGACGCTGGAAGTAGCACCACAGCTGAAGCGTTTATTGAGTATGCTGGAAAAGAAACAAGAAAAGTCGAAGCAAGTATGGATCTTTTTACTGATTTTTTATTGATTCTTTGGAAGAGGAAAGAGGGGAGGGGGGAAGGAGAGGAAGAGAAGTGAAAGTCCTCTAGAAAGTCCTTTAAGATGGCGACTGGTCTTAATTGAAGAAACGCCAGAGTGATTGAAAATGGAGGTTTTGAAATAAATATTCTGCTTTGGGAAAGCTACTTAAAGAAAGAAGAATTTTCCTGGATATTTTTTTTTAAATTAAAGTAAAGCAAAGTAAAATAAAGCAAAGTAAAGTAAAGCAATTTAAAGTTAAGTAAAGATGACTAAAGGAAGGGGGGGCTCCCCCATGAGCCAGCTGAAGAATAAAGCTGAGATGATGCAATTGTCTGGATTGGCAGAAGGGGACTTAAAAGATCTTATAACAATTTCTTTACCGAGTGTAGTTGACAAAATTAAAAACTCACAGAAGAATCTTGTGGACTTGATTGCTGGAAAGCATGACCAATTAAGTCAAACTATTATTAAAGTAATTTCAGATCTTTCAAATGTGGTGATTGAAATGGAGGAGAAAGTAACTGAAATTAGCAGTAAACTTGACTCTCAGATTCAAGAAATACAGGAAAAATTTGTGGAAGCTGAGACTCGAAATCAGATCATACAGAATGATATTATCATGCTTCAAATCAAAACTATGGCATCAGCGATCAGAGTAAGAGGTATTAAAGAAAACCAGAGAGATTTAAAAGCAGTTTTTGCAAAGGTCTTTGCTGAATTATTAGAGTTAGAAGATGAGATAATTCTTGGTTGCATAGAGAAAGTTTATAGAGTCAACTCACGAGTAGCCAAGCTAAGGAATTTGCCTAGAGATGTTGTTGTTTATTTTACTGACAAAAGGCTGAGAGATGACATCTTACAAAAGTCCTACTCTGCCAGAGTGCAAGTAGAAGGAGCACAAATTAATATCTTTAAAGAGTTACCATCGAAAGTTCTAAAGGATAGGAGAGAATTTGCTTTTTTAACTAAGGAATTGAAGAAAAGTAATATCCCATTTAGATGGGACTTACCAGCTGGCATAATTTTTAGATATCATGGCGTGAGATACTGTTTGGATACTATTGGAAAAGCGGAACATTTTTATAAAAATATCTTTAAGGGAGCCTCGGAATATCTTAATAATAAGAAACAAGAAAGAGAGATTGCAAAAGGTAAACAGAAGGAGGAGACTCAAAGAATGAATCAAAGAATGTTAAATGTACAAGGAGTACAATCTGGTTCCTCGGAGGATTCTACTATGGATTTTACAGATGGAAAAACTGAGCATACCAGTGAACCGAGACTAGGAGCACCGGACCTTGTACCGCTGGAGCAAGATTTAAAAAATATTATAATTCAAGATGAACAGCAGCAGAGGTCCAACGCTCCGCAAGAAAAGGGTGGTGATGTCGAGCAGCAGGAACCAGAAATTAATGAGGAAATTCAAGTGGTAACTAAGGAAGTCCTCCACCAGTTACAGTTATTATCAGAAAGTATGGAAAACTTCGGAAAATGGTTATAAAATTTTCAAAGTTTATACTGAGTTGGATTTATGGATTATAAAGTCTTCATCCTGAATTGGAGATTTATAAAACTTTTATTATTTTGAACTGGACTCAATATCTTGAGTAAGTTTAACAGATTGTTGTAATAGTAGTAGTGTTTTGTGATTATCCTATCACGTTTTTTTTTTTTTTTTGGAATTTATCATCTAAGAGGAAAGAATGGAAATGAAAACATCTTACAACCAGAAGGAGTGAACGACACAGGGTGGCAGGATTTGAAACAGTTTTACAAGAACATCTGGGAATGCAGCTTCCTGGATTTTCTTCCTTTTTTTGATTTTTTTGTTTTTAAGGTTTGGTGGAGCTGCATTGGGTTTCTTATTGTTGAAATAGAATATGTTAGTTTGAATGACTTTACCTAGAGAAGTGAATATCTTCGTGGTTGGATGTTATCTATATAGTAGCAGCGTTTTGTGATTACCCTATCATAGTTTTTCTTGGAATTTATCATCTAAGAGGAAAGAATGGAAATGAAAACATCTTACAACCAGAAGGAGTGAACGACACAGGGTGGCAGGATTTGAAATAGCTTCATAAGAACATCTGGGAATGCAGCTTCTAGGATTTTCTTCTCTTTTTTTTGATTTTTTTTTGTTCTCAAGGCTTGGTGGAGCTGCATTGGGGTTTTTTTTTCTTGTTGAAATAGTACACGTCAGTTTGAATGATTCTACCTAGAGGAGTGAATATTAATATCTTCGTGGTTGGATGTTATCCATATAAAGTCACACGGGGGGTTTATGTGGAATGCTTTATTTTATTGATGTGGGCACATAGAAGATGAAGCTTATTGGAAGTGGATATATGTGAAGAAAGAAGATTTCAACTTTAAGCAGGATGAAGAGAAGATTGAAATTCGAGTTATGAGAAATTATAACAATATATGTATAATTATATTATACTGTATGTTTTATGTTTTTTTTTTCGGGGGGGTTCTTTGTCTTTTTTGAATTAAGGGGAGTAGTTGGGATTAAACTATTTGATATTATCTAATATGAACAAGTAGGTTATATAATTTTTGGGGGATTGAGCATGGCATATGATTAGCAATGTTAGTAATGTTTCTTTCTCTTTTCTTTGTTTTTAAATTAGGTTAAATACTATAATGGTTATTCTCTGGGTGTTTTTTTTTTTGTAATATGGTTAATTTTAGATAAATATCTAAGTTTATGGGCTTTTTTTTATTTTTATTTTTTCCTAATTCTTTTCTTTCTTTCCTTTCTCTTCCTCTCAATGTAGAATTGAATATATAATAGTATTTGCTTTTCTTGTCGTTATAAATTCTTGTTGTTTTTCTTTTTTAAGAAATGTGTAGCGGAAGTCAGGGGTGGGATGGGGAGGGAGGGGGTGGGGTTGGGGGGAGGTTGGGGGGGATGGGAGGGTGGGGGTGGGGGAGGGGTGAAAAAGGGGGAAAATTTTTGTATTGTAAAACTTTTTCAATAAAAAAAAAAAACTGCAGAGGCCCAAACAATTGTCACTCACAGGGGCGCATTTAAATGCAACTGCCTCCAATTCGGAGTCAGCGCAGCCCCAGGCATATTCCAATCTATGATGGAATGCCTTTTCCAAGGCATTCCGGGGGTGGTGCTGTACTTTGATGATGTCTTAATCTCCAGGCACTCAAAAACCCAACTAATTGAGCGACTCAGGCTTGTTCTGCAGCGGTTCAAGGCGAAGGGTTTAAGAGTCAGGAGAGATAAGTGCATCATTGGAGTCCAGGAGGTCGAGTTCCTGGGCTATCTCATTGATAGCATGGGCATTCACCCCACCAAAAACAAGGTCAAAGCCATCCATGAAGCTCCAAGCCCCAAAAACAAAGCGGAGCTTCAGGCTTTCTTAGGATTCCTGAATTTTTACAGTGTTTTCCTAAACCAGAAAGTTGTTTTTATGTTCATTTGCCAAAATTCTTCCCATCTATCTAATTCTATTGAATACTTGAAATTTTGCATCCATTGAATCATTGTATGTTTAACTGTTTCATCCTCCATCTTGTACCTTAACAGAAATTTATAAATTTTACTGATCAATTTCTCTCCAGAGTCTAATATAATAATATCTAATTCCTGTTTCTCCTTACATATTTGATACGTTTTAGTGCGTTCCTTATGCTTAGATTGTATCTGCAAAAATGTCCACCAGTCAATTTCCTTATTTTGTTGTAGAAAAGACAGGACTAGGCCAAGCTCTTCAATGCAGGAAAGGTTTTATTATGCGCAGGTTCAAACAGCAATAACACAGCAAATTGTTTGAACCCCGAAGGGTTTACAAAAGCATACTTTTATACCTCATATTGCGTATACAGGGGTTGGGTGGTACATTTGGACATATATGGTATCAGGAGGAACTAAAAGATGCCTATTCCAGACGTTTGGTAAGATAAGAGAGAAGAAGGGAGTCACATGAATATACTATATGGCTTTGCCTGCACTATCATATGTTATACATGACATTTAGGGTGGAATGCAGAAGTGAACAACAGGATGCATCTGTCTGGGTCAGTCTGCACTTTTACAGATAAAAATACCTTCTGTCATTTCAGCAACTCTTTCCAGGCAGGGGAGGAACTTGCAGCCTTGACCAAAGTTTTGGGCCCTTAATATTAAAGCTTTTGATCCAGACCAGAGTTTTAATCCCCTTCAATTTAATTCTATTTCCAATTGTTGTTTAGACTTCAGTTTTCCTTGGTAATCAATTAAATCTTTATATCTTAGTATATTTTTGGGATCTGTTAGATTTGGATGTTTTAAAGCTTCTGAGGGTGAGAACCAAGAGGGAATATTTATATATTGTTGTTTCCTAATTTTTAACCAAATTAATAATAACACATTTCTCAGTGTGTGTCTCTGAAAATAAGTATGTGACTTATATTTTCCATCCCATAAAAAGGAATGCCAACCAGTTTGTAGGTCATGGCCCTCAATGGTAAGTATTCTACTATTACTCAACTCCATCCAGTCCTTAATCCATACCATTCCTGCCGCTTGGTAATAGAGTTCCCAGTCAGGGAGTGCTGTTCCACCTCTTTCCTTGAAGTCTTTTTTTTAAAAAATAAATCTTTATTAAATATTTACATTAAGATTAACACAAAGTAAACATTGAAAAACAATATAAATGGTGAAATGTAGAAACACATAAACACAAGACTAAAACGAAACGACAAACATGACTAACCGAGAGTTAAGCTCACTCTCCAATTAATAATAACTAGTGTCATCCAAACCAAACATTTCAATAGAGTCAATTTCTACTAACTATCTACGAAAGAATTAGCCTGTTTTTGTCGAAATTTTAAGAAATCATATAGCCTAATAAATATCTAATTAATCTAAATAGACGATCTTATCACCCCTTTCCTAGGTTTAACCTTCTTTTGAGCCAGACAAAGCATTTGTCCCAACTTCTATTATATATTGAATCTTTCTTGTCTTTTAAAATATACGTTAATCTATCCATCTCAGCACATTGGAGAATCTTGTTTATTATCAGATGATCAGGAGGCGTATCTACATCTTTCCACAGTTGGGCAAATGCCATTCTTGCCGCTGTTGAGACATGGACAAATATATACCAATCTTTGTTATCAATATAGTCTGGTCTTATTCCAAGCAAGTAGAGGTCTGGATAAAGGGGAAAGCTCACACCTGTTATTTCAAACAGCCACTGTTTTATTTTCCTCCAATAGCATCTAGTTGACGGACAGGTCCACCACTGGTGGAAGAAAGTACCCTTGGCCGACCCACATTTCCAACATCTATCAGAGGACCCTGGGGGCATCTTAGCAATTCTGGTGTGGGGGAGATACCAACGGTAGATCATTTTATAGAAGTTTTCTTTGAAAGGGGAAGAAAGGGTCAGTTTCATAGTTTTGTTCCATACATTTTGCCATGCATCAAGCTGAATTGTTGTTCCTATATTTCTCCCCCAGGCAATCATCGAGTCCTTTACAATCTCCTCTGCCATAAAATTGGACAAGAGAAAGTTGTAAACGTTAGAGATAAATTTCTTTTGGTCACCTAGGAGAAGCTTGTCAAAAGTTTGTAAATGAAGGGAAATACCAGGTTCCTGTTTATCCCTAGCGAATCTAGTTTGAATTTTCGCATAGGACCACCAATCTATGTCTAATCCTCTAGTTTGGAGATCCGCTCTAGGTCTAAGTCTCCCGATTTCATCCAACAAGTCACCATAAACCCAGTTCCTCTTTGTGTTGTGCACAGTCGGAAGGGTCACTGCCTCTAACGGAGACACCCATTTAGGAACCTGTGTGTAAACTTGCTTCTTCACCATTTCCCAGACCCTTATTAAAATTCCTCTAATATAATGATTTGTAAAGTATTTGAATTTTTTGTCTTTTTGAGACCACAAAAAAGAATGCCATCCATGCTGCAAATCGTATCCTTCAATTGTTAGAATGCGCTTTCTTGAGAGAATCACCCAATCTTTTATCCAAACCAGGGATGAGGCTAGGTAATAAAGCTCCCACATTGGGAGCCCCAAGCCACCTCTTGTTTTGTGCTCTTGCAACATTTTTCTCTTTATACGGGGCTTTTTACTCTGCCAAATAAATTTACTTAGAATTTGGTCTAATTTCCTAAAAAAATTTTTTTCTAATCTTGCAGGGGCTGTTTGAAATAAAAAGATCCATTTCGGTAAAACATGGGCTTTTATCGCGGCAATTCTACCCAAAAATGAGATCTGAATGCACCGCCATCTCTCCACATCATTTGCTGTGTCTGTTAATAATTTAGAATAATTGAGTTCTTTAATAGAAGAACATCTGTTTGTAAGCCAAATACCTAAATATTTAAGTTTTTTGACACAGTTAATCCCCATAATATTTTGGATCTGTTCCTTTTGGGCACCTGACAAATTTTTAGTTAACATTTTGGTTTTATCTTTATTAATTTTTAACCCCGCTACCTCCCCATATTCATCTAATTTGGTAAGTAATTTTGGTCCCGTAATAAGGGGGTCTTCTAATATGAAAACCAAATCGTCGGCAAATGCTTGGAGTTTATATTCTTCCCCTTTAACTTTTAAGCCCTTAATTTCTGAATCCTGTCTAATCGTCTTAAGAAGTGGTTCAAGTGTTAAAATAAATAGCAGCGGTGAAAGAGGGCATCCTTGTCTGGTACCTTTATAAATCTGTATCTCATCTGATACTGATCCATTAAGCAGTAACCTTGCCGACTGTTTAGAATAAATGGCTTGTATTGCTCTTGTAAATTGAGGCCCAAAACCCATCACTTCCAATTGTTGTGTTATAAAATTCCAGCTGACTCTGTCAAAAGCCTTTTGGGCATCCAAAAAGATCATTACCATTGGTTTATCAGAGTGTGTCTCATAATATTCTAAGGCATTCAATACCACCCTTACGTTATCTCTTAGATGCCTATGAGGTAAGAAACCATTCTGGTCTTGGTGGATAAATTGGGACAGGAACACCCGGAGTCTCTCAGCTAGTATTGTCGCAAAAATCTTATAGTCCACATTCAGGAGCGAGATTGGTCTATAGTTCTGGATCAGAGTTTTGTCTGTTTCGGGTTTTGGAATTAGGGAAATGTAGGCTTCCGTCCAGGACCGGGGTATTTTAGGGTGTAGTAAAACCTCATTAAATAAATCTTTAATATACAAACTAAGTGAGTCGAAGACTCCTTTATAAAATTCACTAGGCATCCCATCTGGTCCCGGAGTTTTGCCATTAGCTTGTTTCTTTGTAGCTACTGCTATTTCCCCAACTGTGATTTCTGCATTTAAAATTTCTTTACAGTGATCCGGAATCATCTCCAATTGTAGATTCTGGAGATAGCTCTTTAGTTTATCTTCCTGATAAATTTCCTGGCTATATAGGGAGGTATAAAAATCTTGGGCCACCTTTGCTTTTTGCTCTGTAGTACCTACCAAATTTCCCATAGAATCCTGTAAAAATTCAATCTTTCTAGATTCTGCCTCTTTTCTTAATCTATATGACAACCACCGGCCCAGCTTATTAGCATGCTCAAATTGATTTTGTCGACATTTCCGAATTTTATTCGCCAAATCGTTTTGATCTAGGGTAGATAACTCATGCCTAATCAAGTCAATTTTCTCTTTAATCAAATTATAATCTGGATTTAAACGCAGCTCTCCCTCAGCTTTCTCCAGTGCAGCCATTAACTCAATCCGTTTGGCCTTCTCCTTTCTCCATTTGGTAGCTGTATATTTTATTGCCAATCCTCTAACTACTGCTTTAACAGTATCCCAAGTATTTTGAAGAGAAGTATCTTCTCTCTTATTTTCAGTAAAGAAGTGATCTAATTCTTTTTTAATCATATTTATAAATCCCTCGTCTTTCATGATCTCAGCCCTCATAGACCATCTCGCTCTTCTAGTGGACCCTTTCCATTTTATTACCAAGGGGTGGTGGTCTGCCCATATGTTCGTCCCTATTTCAACCGAATTTATGCTTTCTTTCAGTTCTGAGGTTGACCAAACCATATCTATCCTAGACCACGATCTGTGCCTGGGAGAGAAATATGTGAAGTGCTTTTGCATAGGATGGAAATCTCGCCATACGTCTCTTAACCCTATTTCTGTTCTTAGGTTATCCCAAGTTTTAGGGAGTACCTTCCTATGCCCTTTTTTATATTTAGGAGAACCCTTTCCTGGATCGTAATCAATTGAAGTATCAGTAATCGCGTTGAAGTCACCTACTATACATACATGCTCGTAATTTAATTCATTAATTTTCTTATACAAATCTTTAAAGAAACCCATTTGGTTAACATTAGGGGCATATATATTTACTAACAATACTTTTTTTTGGTCAATACTAATCTCTAACATGAGTATCCTGCCCTCTATATCTGCATATATTTGACGTTTCACCAGGCCTCTCCGATCGTAAACAACAACTCCCCTCTTCTTCTGGTCGGCCAAGGATACATACAACTTCCCCAGTTTAGGATAAGTTAAGATCTTAGAGTGGTCTTTCCTTATGTGGGCCTCCTGTAAACATATAATATCATAGTTATCTTTTTGAAGTTTAGCCCAGACCTTTTTCCTCTTAGTGGGAGCATTCAGGCCATTGATGTTAACAGAAAACAGGTTAAGCACCTCATCCATACCTCTACTTACCTGCGTTCTTGAGTTTCTGGGATCTAGTCTCGATTTGGAAAATTGTTCCTCCTTCTTCTCCAGATTGGGCTGTGCCTTTGTCATGTCCATTATGCTCTGTAGTTATTGTTTCTTGGGTTACCTCTTCTTGATTCTTACCTAGGTTACCACCTTCACTCTCTTGGTCACTTAAATTAATATAGGCTTCCGCGAAGTCTTGCGCTTCCTGTACGGATTCCAATCGTAGCCTCTGTTCTTGCCAGGTAAACATCAAGCCTTCCGGTAGAAGCCAACGATAACGTATCCCTTGCTTCCTCAGCCATGTTGTCAAAAAGTCATATTTCCTCCAAATGTCTCGTACACCTCTCGGGAGCTGGGGCAGTACTGTTAGTTGGTTATTTTTATAAGTAAAAGCTTGGTCCCTCGTTTTCCGAAACACTTCATCTCTTAGTGCTGTTCTAGTAAATCGAACATGAATCTCTTTAGGAAGCTTGTTGCGCCGAGCATAGCTGGTATATACTCGGTACACATCATCAATATCTCTTGAGACTTCTGCGAAATCTCTTCCAGTAATTCCTGCAACAATCTCTCCCATTAGTACATCCAAGCGCTCACCTTTCTCTTCAGGGACGTTCTGAAACCGTAAGAAGTAGCCAGATCTATCCATCTCAAGGAAGATAATCTCTTCCTCCATTTTTTTATTAGCCATGGCTTGCCGGAGTTCGAGCCGCTCCATCCTACATGTCACTTTCTCGGTCTTTGTCTCGGAAGCTTGAATCCGTTCCTCATGGTTAGTCAAAGTATTTTGGACCTCCTCAAACTTTGCATGAAAC